>CM041782.1:21600100-21939094 GCA_023374045.1 Limonium bicolor
GATTGTAATCCAAGAAGGAAAGACAACCAATAACAGAGAGGGAGTTAAAGCAAATCTAGACATCAACTCCCAAACAATACGCGCGACTGGAACTACCGGATTCCTCACCCCCCATAATATTAATTAGTTAGAAGTTCCCTTATGGAACTTATCATGTTACGACACCATATGGTTTTACAAACTTAGCTAAACACACAAGGGAGGTAAACACAATACACACAAAACAATACACAACTAACACACGGATAGCCGTAGGTTAGAACGTTCTCGTAGGTTGGGTCATTAAATCCGAATAGCGTTCTCTTATGTGATCTTAGAGTCGATTAGATAAGGTTTAACACATATTTGAGGCTAAACGGTATCAGAACCAAATACGCCACATAATGAATTAATGTAAACTCATTTCATGCTATATCTTGCAAGGTGGAAAACACACAGAAAAACAAGGTGGCACAACAAGCCGGTAATCCGGTAGAACACAGGTTGCAAGAAAACCATACCTATCACCTTGAGGTTGGCTAGCCTAATGTGACACTCTCTTAGTCCCGGCTGCCATTTCGACTAGTTCTCATTCCAATAATTCATTCAATCAAATGGTTGATTACCGTTCTTACTTTCCGGTTAACTAATTACTTCACGTAATTATGTTGTATACTTTTCACCACTTAAACTTATAACTGTTCCCTCTAATGGTCATTATAATTCACAAAACATCGCTGAAAACATTCTTATAACATAAATACCTAACAATCCCATTTGGTAACACCCCATCCAACAACAAAATACATAACAACAATCTGCAGCGGAATACACAACTCATCAAAATAACTCAACTCGCTGGGTGTTACACGCCGTTAACCACCCACGTGGCTAACAAGGCAATACATACATTGTACCGGTCTGATGGGCTAAATTCCCGAGCGATACACATTACTATCCCTTTCCATTAACAACAAACAACAACGTACAACTTTACTATACCGAGTATTTATAAACTGGTGCCGACAACAATTTCGGTCTTACTACACCTACTGTATACATACACTTAAATGATTACCCATGTACAACGACTACCCGTCCTACTCTCGAACGGTTCCAGCACTTCGTACCTGAAATAGGAAAAGAAGAGAAAGGGTGGCCCCCAAGGGGCTCAACCTTTGCTGGTATGGTAATCCCGCAGCCCACATGCTACCGGGCCACGCACAACTAATTGTCGTCTTAGCATGCGGTTGATTATTTTTAAATCATGCATGCAACTGTAAACACACAACACATAACCATTTCGCCTCAACGGGCTCAACAAACGGATAATATATCCTTACTTAATAAGTCACTCAAGGTATTCAATATCCTAGAGTGTTCCTCCTCTAATGGAGCTACTTCCTTAACAGACGACATACCCTTAAATCGGGTTATCCTTAAACGCCTCTTATCACACACTGGGATTCATATCCATGATCCACATACTCCACATTTTACAACATATAACATACACTACATAACATCACACAACAACACTTTGCACGTTTCAACGTGCACAACATAACACCGCAATAGACATTGCATCACAACAAAAAAAATACATAACGGGAATGGTTCTCTTAGGAACCGACCCAAACATTGTTTATACACTGGTGAGCCTAGAGAATGTTGCCAGTCTCATGATAAGCTCGTTATACAATAACAACAAACTCACACCGTCCTAATAGTTGGACGAGTAACTTAAGTTAAGGCGGTTCGGGTTCGGAGGCCCGAACACACCACACAAACACATGTTCCCCCTAAACCGATCATAAGTCAGAATAGCTAAGCTTTGGAGTAAGCTAATGGGAGATCATAACCCGTGAGGGAAACAACCATAACAAAGAGAAGGGTAAGGCTAAGAAGGATACCCTCTCCCAAACAACGCGCGACCGGCCAAACCGGATTCCTCACAACTACACATATTAAGAACCAATTACAACTGGGTTAAACACACAAGGGAGATCCCTACATTCACATACACATATCACACAATTAACACACGCATAGCCGTGGTTAGTACGTCCCCATGGTTCGGGTCGTTTAATCCGAATACCGAACACTCATGTGATCCTAGACTCAGTTAACTAAGGTTAACACTGCCGAGGTTAAATGGTATCGGAGTTGAACACGCCACATATATGAATTACTGTAAACTCATTACATGTTTTATCTTACAACGTGGCAAACATATAGAAAAACACATTGGCATACAAGCCGGTGTAATCCGGTAGGACAGGTTGCAAGAAAACCATACCTGTCACCGGAGTCCACTCACCACGTCCACTTATGTTCCTCGAGCAATTCTCGAACAACTGTTAACATCACATGTGTTTATTAACATCGGGGTTGCTTGATTATTAATGTCTAATGCTTATTATTTTCCCCGTTAACTTAGTTACATAACTTCACTTTTAACTTGTTTTACTTTCACATTTTATTACAACTTTTCACCCTTAATTGTCATTAAAACTCACTTAACATGTCCTTAAAAAATCTTATAACACACATTACTTAACAATCCCCTCATTACATATCATTTTATAACCTTAACATTTAAATCATCTTACTTAACTTAATCTCTCAAATCCATATATATATATATCTTTCTAACCATCAATACTCTCTTAATGGCATACCACTAATACCACTTAACATTCTTTAAAATTAATTTTTTTTTTTAAGGTCGACCGACCCACCCGACCGACCACCCTGGGTAGGTCGGCTGCAGAGATCATCTAAGTTCACAGTTTCAGCCCGACCGACCCAGACTGGGGTCGGTCCCCTGGGTAGGTCGGCTGCAGAAACTTCCTAAGAATTGTCCAAATTGTTCCAAACTTTTCCTTAAGTCTCCCAATGTGTTGCAACACCATATGACACCTCAAACACACCTTTAGCCATGTACTAAACTCTTTAAATCACACACCAAAACCATCTTATCATTCACAAATTCCTTACAAAATTCTTAGCACTTGGAATGTTTCTCCTTAGGATTTCTAAGTGGTACTTCACCAATATTGACCACTATACCAAGGTGTTTCCTCTACACCTTAACATCATCTCTCAAACTTCTTCTCTTACTAACTAAATCTCCTTTTCACATCTTGCCTAAACATCACTTCTTCCTTGTACATCAACATTCCTAAACCTTAAACAAACTTCTCCAAGACTTGAATACATTCTCAAAAACACACATTGAATTCCTAGAACTTCCAAGATAATACCTAAATCCTTGCATCACTCTAAATCACCTTAATACATGTTTTCTTCCCTAGTAAAACATTTGTTCACCTTTAACACTTCCTAGTTCACCAAAACTCATTTAAAACACCTAGAACTCCTTATACATTTTCCAAATTTTGCCATAGCTTCTCTTGTATATCCTCACATCCAAACACTTAGGTTTTTACCTTATTTCATTCAAGAACACCTAAAATCCATCAAGAACTTCCTCACACACAAAACTTCACCAAATTTACACTACATCACAATATAGTGCATAAACTTAAATTGCTTGGCACTTAGGCCCTTAAATAGCATAAACCATAAACACTGAATTTCCACATTTAAATGCCTTCAACCTGCGAATACACACAACAATGCTCCCATGTCCTTTTAGTCCACCTTGTGGATAGTTTCCTAGCTCATTTTCCCATTGGCTCTTTAGGTTATTTATTAAGCAAATATAGCTCAATTCCCTAGTACAATAAACCACATTAAGAGAGGTTATTTACCTCTTTGTTTTTCCAAGTTTTCTCACTTGTTTTCTCTTGTTTTTCTTGATTGAAAATCGGCAAGGAGCTTTTATCACTTGTCAACCTTCTAACCAATATACATATAAGGGTAATGAGCATTAAGTTTAATACTCAAACTCATAATTAAACCCTAGGTTTACATAAGTGTCTTAAAACACTAAAATTGATGTTTACCTTTGGAATTTGAAAGAGAACTTGAACAAGTGGCAAGATAGGACTCCTCCTAGCCCTTTGAAGTTTGGATTAAGCTAAAAAGATAGCAAGGTAATGCACCATTGTAAGGTGAATTTTCGGCCACACACTAAAACAAGAGGAAATGTTGTTTTTCTTTGATTTTCCTTACCTTGAAGCAAAGGAGAATGTCAAGGCATGAAAAGGTGAGCTCAAGCTCCTTCAATGGAGAATCTTCATGGCACCAAAATGGAGTTCTTGAAGATTTGAAAAGAGAGAAGTGTAGAGCTTGACCTAACTAAGACAAATATGGTCTTGGAATTTGATTTGGTGCATGGAGCTAGAAGTTACAAGCATTCAAAGATGGAGAATGGTATATGGCTGTAGCAAAACGAGATGGAGAAGGGAGGATGAGGTTGGAGACGGTGGGAACCAAGAAGAAAAGAAGAGAAAGTGAGGAGAGAGGTTTAGTTTGGAGATATTTATGTTATAAGGCATAAAGTAACTTTTCACTTTATTCTTTCTTCTTTTCTTTATTTGCTAGCCAAGTGTGATGACTCACACACTAAAAACCGTGCCCCCTTCAAATATAAGATACTTATGGTCTTTGTTGACCATTTAACTAATTAAAGTTGACTTAAGTCAAAACTAGCACTATTTGGGCACTATTCACAAACTAAGGCACATATTTGTGAAATTTTTGATTTCCCATTGATATAGACTTCCAAATGTGATACTATATAGTACACATGTTAATTAAAGAGTAATGATGGACATCTAGCCATTCAAAACTCATTTACAAGACAATTTTTCAAAAACGTGCTTTAAGACTCCTTAGAGCACATTTTGTGTTTTAACTTGTTTTCAAGCTTGGTTTTCTTTGGTAATTGATTAAATATGTTCATTAACATACTTTTAAGGTATAGGTATGACCATTAGGTCTTATACAAATTTATCCCAGGCTTAGAGCACATTTTTGCTCATATTGACTTTAAGGTATTTATTTGTGTTTTGTTTGGTTTCATTGTCTACCAAAGTTTCCTAAGGACTTAATTAGCCTTATTAAATCATACTTGAATATTATTAAGCCTTGGTAGGCTCTTTGGGTCCTAACCAAGTTCGCTCATAGCTTAGAGCATGTTTTTGCTCAAACTGTGTCTTAATGCTTTATTGCATTTTACTATGGTTTAAATTGTACACTGATGTTCCTAAGGCATTTTAGCCTTTACATACCATAGTTTAATATTTAAACCGCATATCAAGGTTTGGGGTATTTCAATCTACCCCCCTTAAAAGAACTTCGTCCTCGAAGTTCACATTTCCCACACATCATTAGATTAGAATACGGGGATTACTTACAGCCATAAAACTTCCATAACCAAACACACTTTACATCACAACCTCGGACTTAATGGTCCGGGCAACACATTCACATCCACACATAACATAACATATTCACATGATAACCTCGGACTCAATGGTCCGGGTATCTTAACAACACTTACACAT
Organism: Limonium bicolor; assembly: GCA_023374045.1. Lineage (NCBI taxonomy): Eukaryota > Viridiplantae > Streptophyta > Magnoliopsida > Caryophyllales > Plumbaginaceae > Limonium > Limonium bicolor. The sequence continues at coordinate 21,605,557 of CM041782.1, forward strand.
ACATAACAACCCCTTTGACTCACTGGTCTTGGGTAACATAACAACCTTTAGACACATAGGTCTATGTAACACAACACATTTAGACTCGTAGGTCTTAATAGCATACACTTTAGGAACTCAAGGTCAAAATAATATTTATTACACATACCACACAACATGTCATAGCATGTATAACAATCAAAAATATCTTTGATATACACTGTGATCCCGCAGAACCCGGTCGCGATGGACACCTTCCGTCCCCGTGCCTTTGGGAGATTAAAACAATCACTTAAATTTGAAATTTTTTCCTTGTGAGGTTAAGTAAGAGAACTTTAATTATGTAAAGTATCTATCGACGTTTTATAAATACCAATTCAAAATCCTTTTGAAAACACACACAACTCCAAGTCCAACTTATGCTCTTTGCTTCCTTTCTTAGCGTGGTTATTTGTGACCACTTATAGGGAGCTTCAAGAATCATCCAACCCTGATGTGATCAGCATCAGTGTTGAACTATCCTTCCACCCCAATTTGTGTTCGGCTTCCCTTGATCACATGCAAATCAAGTTCCACCTCCCACTTCATTTTCAAGCATCAATTAAATCACTCATTTCCAATTTTCTATCTTTTAAATCATTCTAGTCATGATCATAACATCTCCAAGGGATAGGACTTCGTCTATCAGTTATTTCCATTCACTTAAATGTAGTTACCTAGGGAATCTCATTCTCACTAGGTTCTATGTCAGTTTCGTATTCTTTCATGAATCACTATATAGTATATATATACATATATATTTTATCAAAATACAACACACCATTTCACATTTATACACTGTCGGGGCTTTTGTTCCCCCGGGAGTTTCTCTACTCCCCACACTTGTACTATCACACACAGCTGTTAACAAATACACACACTTATCACAATGGTATTCGCATCTTCTGTGCGCAATTACCACAATTAAACCATGAATGAATGTGTATGTTTACGTAACACACACACCAATCATCAAAACAATAATATAATTTTGTGCTATGCACAATATAAGTCACATACACTACGTACACTTGTACGGTAATATACACTAAGTGGTTTTGCGCTCTACCCCCCTTAAAAGGGATTACGCCCACGTAATCAATCACTAAACATTGGCTTATAATGTTCTGCCGTCGTGAAGTGTTTTAACTTCCACGCGGTCTATTACACAATGGATTCTGATTAGAGGATCTTAACCATATTGGCGGTTTAGTTCCTAAACCAAGAATTCTCATTGGAGTTTGTTTAAACTCTTAGTTGGTTTCGATTCTGGCCTGTTAGGCTTCTAGGCGTTAATAATTAGCCATTCACTCATGTTCACCATGTACATTCCACACTTGAATCACTGGCTCACTAGTTTCTGCTGCGAAACTCTAATAACTGTAGAGCTTAATTGCTCCATTTGTTATTCTTACTGTATTGTACATCCCCAATTGTCACCTTCATCTTGGTAACAATGGTTTCTCAACCGACGCGTGGTATCTCTTACCGTTAGTGAATTCGGTGAGTTATAAACATTCTATCCACTTCCATAATAATTTACTGTGTATACAGCTATGTATTTCACAATGATTGACTTGTTCCTTCCGACTTACTGTCGGTTGAGATTGAGCTACTACCTAGTGTGTAGTGCTCTCTCAGCTATTTACAACATTTGGGGTATATTCCATACGCTATTTGGCAGTTAGTGCTATTGTAGTCACTTACTGTTAATCATGTCTCCACATTGGTTTTGTACAAGTACTCTTTATTGGTGCGGCCTTGCATTTCCTATGCATCGGCCATTATAACATTATTCCTCCACCATTAACATGTTTCCAATTCCTAGCTATCCCACTCGATCATTACTGCGCAAGTGCAATACCAAAACACTCAGTCATACAGAGTGCAGAGGCGTAAACTCTTCACAGTAAATCCCTTATGCGATTCGCCATGGAATTCACACTGAGTTCCTCATCACACAGTACCTATCACTGGCTTATTGCCCAGTCTGTTTATATCACTTATCTTGCATCTCCACTGAGTTTAACTCATAACTGGTCTTATCTGCACATTATCGTTTAACAATACTTATACAACGGTCGCTTGCTGCGCACCGTGCTCTTACTCCTTGTATAACATCACTTATATGTATTACTGTCACTCAACTTCCACACAAACTTACATTATTCACATTATGGTTCATCCTCATTTGGATGACTACTGAATGCTCCTTGAGCATCGATCATTCGAGTCACAAGCCGGCATTATTCAGCCGGTGCTTCACTTTATACACACATACTACTAAGCTAACTGCTCTCTTTCAATAATAACGTTGTCCATCCTTAACATATTTCTGAACTTGATTACATAACTACCGCTCCTGCGGTCTCACAACATCGAGAGGTATCCCCACTCTTAATGCAGTGGTTCGTTTACCACTCTATTCACTTATATTACATAAACTTTGCAATTAATCGAATTTACATAACATATGTTGCTTGTGGCTTACAAGCCTTATTGCCTTGAGCTGCGCTCATTGTAGGCTGTCCACATACATGTACTTCTCTGTACAACATTACCTAGTTTGGATATCATATTGAGCTCCATGACAAGGTCGTTGCATTACGTTTCCTTTCATGGGATGTCCCTTAGGTTTGTCAGTCCGTCTCCTGACAACTTATGTCTAAACTGGGTGTTAGTTTCAACCCTTGTGTTTCTGTCATGTTATTTTGTTCAACAATTGTTGCTGCAAACACCCTTCAAGGTTTGCTCCTGGGTGTTGCTAAGTTATTTACATCTGGTTCGCACTTATTGGTATATTGAGTTAGCCGCGCCTTTTTGCGTTCTTAACTGGTTATTATCATTATCTTCTTCTGTGAAGATCAACATTTCCTGATAGTGTAGGTACTCATTCTGGGTGTTTCATCCCGTTCATTGCACATTAATGTGTCCACATTAGGCATCTGCTTGCCATGTACAGGCTGGGTCACCATTCCAGCTACAATGTTTATCCCTGAGGATCCTTAAGACATATACGATGTCTTTACATACAGTTAGTGCACTTCGCACCTCCTGACTCTTAAGCGTTTCCTTGAAAGGAATTCACTAATCCTTTTAGTCTCGTTAACTTAATTGAGTTCCTTAACTTCAACCATTCCTTGTAATCTCTAGCTTTTGTTTGATTTATACTGCTGACCGTAGACGGAGTCGACTACTTCCCGTGTTTCGGACTCCACTCGTATACATATGTGGGGTACCATAATGATACATTGCTACCTACCCAACTAACCCATAAGTAGGTCTGTCAGGCCCACAAGCTCCTAGGAGTGCGGTCGTCCCACAATTCAGTTGGTACACTGTAGTGTCCGTCACACGCCTAGGTGAAGTATTCTGTTGTCAACTCCTTATATTGTCCCGTGACAATATTCATTCCTTGCTTCCCGATCTTAATCGAGGGAAAGTTATCCACTGTTGTGTCTTATCAACTGCCCTTGGTTTTACTGGTTTGGTTTAAAAGAAGGTTAGAAAGAAGTGTTGGTTTGAAAGAAAATTGGTTTTGAAAGAAAAGGGTTTGAATAAATCTGGGTTGAAAGAAAATTTTCATGGTTTCACAACATCTTCTTACCTTAACCAAGTCTAGCTTCTTGCGACTGGTGTATTTACAATTACAGAGGTTAGGCTAACAGGCCCTTCCACTGTTATGTCGATCATATTTAACTTCAGTACTTTACTAAGTACTTGTAGTGGTTATAAATTTCCCGAACAGCCCTGTTATAGCAGCACTTGCTATGGCAAGTGCGCCATGCTAACTGGCTATCGGTTTTTAACACATACCGGTTGTGGTATTGTTTTTATCCGCACTGTCCTCAGTGGCCTTGTTGGCCCTCCTGATCTTACTGTCTCGATAATAACTCTCTGGGTAACTTCAACTTCTCACTGTCTTCATATGATAATCATTAACTAGGGTGTTTCCCACTCTGGGAGACCCCTTTTACTTAGTATTGTATCCTCTTTGTAGCCCGTTCCACGTATTTGTCGTGGTTGCTGAGACTTGTTCTTGTTTGGGCACTACGTTGTAGTTCCCTTGTCGGTTGGTATACCGTTGGTGTATTATTTAAACTGTGGTTCCGTAGACACTTGTCTCGTTTTCAGTAATCCAATTCTTGCCTGTTGCACGGTTAGTGCGTTGCAAGCTGGTTATTCTCGACTGCTCGCATGTCGACCCAGGTTGCCGGAAATTTCATTCTCTTTTATGTAGGATTGTCCATTCTTCACTGTTTAAATGCAGTTGACATTGTTCAGTGGAGACCGTCTCCGGATTCCCAGTTTTCGGGATCTACGTATGACAGGTTCTCCGTGCCTTTAGAGGTACTTAATAACAGCCAGATCGGGTATTCCCGAGTAAGAGAGGACTTCCATCTCTCTGGCGTTGTTGCCCAAGTTATAAAACAGGGGTTGTGGAGGGTGGGATGGATATTGTAGGTTCCAGTACACACTGGAAATTCCTATCTAGCGTATCTCTCACGCTATCACTCACCCTTAATCCAAAGTACTTAAATCCTAACTCGGTACTTTTCTAAGCTCGGTAATTCAGTCATCAGAGCGATACTTCGCTCTGATACCACTTTTTGTAACACCCCATCCAACAACAAATACATACAACAATCTGCAGTGGAATACACAACTCATCAAATAACTCAACTCGCTGGTGTTACACGCCGTTAACCACCCACGTGGCTAACAAGGCTAATACACATTGTACCGGTCTGATGGGCTAAATTCCCGAGCGACTACACATTACTATCCCTTTCCATTAACAACAACAACAACACAACTTTCACTATACCGAGTATTTATAAACTGGTGCCGACAACAATTTCGGTCTTACTACACCTACTGTATACATACACTTAAATGATTACCCATGTACAACGACTACCCGTCCTACTCTCGAACGGCTTCCAGCACTTCGTACCTGAAATAGGAAAAGAAGAGAAAGGGTGGCCCCCAAGGGGCTCAGCACCTTTGCTGGTATGGTAATCCCGCAGCCCACATGCTACCGGGCCACGCACAACTAATTGTCGTCTTAGCATGCGGTTGATTATTTTAAATCATGCATGCAACTGTAAACACACAACACATAACCATTTCGCCTCAACGGGCTCAACAAACGGATAATATATCCTTACTTAATAAGTCACTCAAGGTATTCAATATCTCTAGAGTGTTCCTCCTCTAATGGAGCTACTTCCTTAACAGACGACACTTACCCTTAAATCGGGTTATCCTTAAACGCCTCTTATCACACACTGGGATTCATATCCATGATCCACATACTCCACATTTTACAACATATAACATACACTACATAACATCACACAACAACACTTTGCACGTTTCAACGTGCACAACATAACACCGCAATAGACATTGCATCACAACAAAAATACATAACATAACGGGAATGGTTCTCTTAGGAACCGACCCAAACATTGTTATACACTGGTGAGCCTAGAGAATGTTGCCAGTCTCATGATAAGCTCGTTATACAATAACAACAACACTCATTACCGTCCTAATAGTGGACGAGTAACTTAAGTTAAGGCGGTTCGGGTTTGGAGGCCCGAACACACCACACAAACACATGTTCCCCCTAAACCGATCATAAGTCAGAATAGCTAAGCTTTGGAGTAAGCTAATGGGAGATCATAACCCGTGAGGGAAACAACCATAACAAAGAGAAGGGTAAGGCTAAGAAGGATACCCTCTCCCAAACAACGCGCGACCGGCCAAACCGGATTCCTCACTACTGTTAGTACTACTTACTTTAGATATTAGTTAGAACCCCACTGTGGAGTTTGTCACACTACACACACATACAGCATTACAACTGGGTTAAACACACAAGGGAGATCCCTACATTCACATCACACATATCACACAATTAACACACGCATAGCCGTGGTTAGTACGTCCCCATGGTTCGGGTCGTTTAATCCGAATACCGAACTCTCATGTGATCCTAGACTCAGTTAACTAAGGTTAACACTGCCGAGGTTAAATGGTATCGGAGTTGAACACGCCACATATATGAATTACTGTAAACTCATTACATGTTTTATCTTACAACGTGGCAAACATACAGAAAAACACATTGGCATACAAGCCGGTGTAATCCGGTAGGACACAGGTTGCAAGAAAACCATACCTGTCACCGGAGTCCACTTACCACGTCCACTTATGTTCCTCGAGCAATTCTCGAACAACTGATAACATACATGTTTTATTAACATCGGGGTGCTTGATTTTAAGTCTAATGCTTATAACTTTCCCCGTTAATTTAGTTACATAACTTCATTTTAACTTGTTTTACTTTACATTTTATTACAACTTTTCCCCACTAATTGTCATTAAACTCACTTAACATGTCCTTAAAAATCTTATAACATCATTACTTAACAATCCCCTCATTACATATCATTTTATAACCTTAACATTTAAATCATCTTACTTAACTTAATCTCTCAAGTCCATATATATATCTTTCTAACCATCAATACTCTCTTAATGGCATACCACTAATACCACTTAACATTCTTAAAATTAATTTTTTTTTTAAGGTCCGACCGACCACCGACCGACCCACCCCCTGGGTAGGTCGGCTGCAGAGATCATCTAAGTTCACAGTTTCAGCGACCGACCCAGACTGGGGTCGGTCCCCTGGGTAGGTCGGCTGCAGAAACTTCCTAAGAATTGTCCAAATTGTTCCAAACTTTTCCTTAAGTCTCCCAATGTGTTGCAACACCATATGACACCTCAAACACACCTTTAGCCATGTACTAAACTCTTTAAATCACACACCAAAACCATCTTATCATTCACAAATTCCTTACAAAATTCTTAGCACTTGGAATGTTTCCTCCTTAGGATTTCTAAGTGGTACTTCACCAATATTGACCACTATACCAAGGTGTTTCCTCTACACCTTAACATCATCTCTCAAACTTCTTCTCTTACTAACTAAATCTCCTTTTCACATCTTGCCTAAACATCACTTCTTCCTTGTACATCAACATTCCTAAACCTTAAACAAACTTCTCCAAGACTTGAATACATTCTCAAAAACACACATTGAATTCCTAGAACTTCCAAGATAATACCTAAATCCTTGCATCACTCTAAATCACCTTAATACATGTTTTCTTCCCTAGTAAAACATTTGTTCACCTTTAACACTTCCTAGTTCACCAAAACTCATTTAAAACACCTAGAACTCCTTATACATTTTCCAAATTTTGCCATAGCTTCTCTTGTATATCCTCACATCCAAACACTTAGGTTTTTACCTTATTTCATTCAAGAACACCTAAAATCCATCAAGAACTTCCTCACACACAAAACTTCACCAAATTTACACTACATCACAATATAGTGCATAAACTTAAATTGCTTGGCACTTAGGCCCTTAAATAGCATAAACCATAAACACTGAATTTCCACATTTAAATGCCTTCAACCTGCGAATACACACAACAATGCTCCCATGTCCTTTTAGTCCACCTTGTGGATAGTTTCCTAGCTCATTTTCCCATTGGCTCTTTAGGTTATTTATTAAGCAAATATAGCTCAATTCCCTAGTACAATAAACCACATTAAGAGAGGTTATTTACCTCTTTGTTTTTCCAAGTTTTCTCACTTGTTTTCTCTTGTTTTTCTTGATTGAAAATCGGCAAGGAGCTTTTATCACTTGTCAACCTTCTAACCAATATACATATAAGGGTAATGAGCATTAAGTTTAATACTCAAACTCATAATTAAACCCTAGGTTTACATAAGTGTCTTAAAACACTAAAATTGATGTTTACCTTTGGAATTTGAAAGAGAACTTGAACAAGTGGCAAGATAGGACTCCTCCTAGCCCTTTGAAGTTTGGATTAAGCTAAAAAGATAGCAAGGTAATGCACCATTGTAAGGTGAATTTTCGGCCACACACTAAAACAAGAGGAAATGTTGTTTTTCTTTGATTTTCCTTACCTTGAAGCAAAGGAGAATGTCAAGGCATGAAAAGGTGAGCTCAAGCTCCTTCAATGGAGAATCTTCATGGCACCAAAATGGAGTTCTTGAAGATTTGAAAAGAGAGAAGTGTAGAGCTTGACCTAACTAAGACAAATATGGTCTTGGAATTTGATTTGGTGCATGGAGCTAGAAGTTACAAGCATTCAAAGATGGAGAATGGTATATGGCTGTAGCAAAACGAGATGGAGAAGGGAGGATGAGGTTGGAGACGGTGGGAACCAAGAAGAAAAGAAGAGAAAGTGAGGAGAGAGGTTTAGTTTGGAGATATTTATGTTATAAGGCATAAAGTAACTTTTCACTTTATTCTTTCTTCTTTTCTTTATTTGCTAGCCAAGTGTGATGACTCACACACAAACCGTGCCCCCTTCAATATATAAGATACTTATGGTCTTTGTTGACCATTTAACTAATTAAAGTTGACTTAAGTCAAAACTAGCACTATTTGGGCACTATTCACAAACTAAGGCACATATTTGTGAAATTTTTGATTTCCCATTGATATAGACTTCCAAATGTGATACTATATAGTACACATGTTAATTAAAGAGTAATGATGGACATCTAGCCATTCAAAACTCATTTACAAGACAATTTTTCAAAAACGTGCTTTAAGACTCCTTAGAGCACATTTTGTGTTTTAACTTGTTTTCAAGCTTGGTTTTCTTTGGTAATTGATTAAATATGTTCATTAACATACTTTTAAGGTATAGGTATGACCATTAGGTCTTATACAAATTTATCCCAGGCTTAGAGCACATTTTTGCTCATATTGACTTTAAGGTATTTATTTGTGTTTTGTTTGGTTTCATTGTCTACCAAAGTTTCCTAAGGACTTAATTAGCCTTATTAAATCATACTTGAATATTATTAAGCCTTGGTAGGCTCTTTGGGTCCTAACCAAGTTCGCTCATAGCTTAGAGCATGTTTTTGCTCAAACTGTGTCTTAATGCTTTATTGCATTTTACTATGGTTTAAATTGTACACTGATGTTCCTAAGGCATTTTAGCCTTTACATACCATAGTTTAATATTTAAACCGCATATCAAGGTTTGGGGTATTTCAATCTACCCCCCTTAAAAGAACTTCGTCCTCGAAGTTCACATTTCCCACACATCATTAGATTAGAATACGGGGATTACTTACAGCCATAAAACTTCCATAACCAAACACACTTTACATCACAACCTCGGACTTAATGGTCCGGGCAACACATTCACATCCACACATAACATAACATATTCACATGATAACCTCGGACTCAATGGTCCGGGTATCTTAACAACACTTACACATACATAACAACCCCTTTGACTCACTGGTCTTGGGTAACATAACAACCTTTAGACACATAGGTCTATGTAACACAACACATTTAGACTCGTAGGTCTTAATAGCATACACTTTAGGAACTCAAGGTCAAAATAATATTTATTACACATACCACACAACATGTCATAGCATGTATAACAATCAAAAATATCTTTGATATACACTGTGATCCCAGAACCCGGTCGCGATGGACACCTTCCGTCCCCGTGCCTTTGGGAGATTAAAACAATCACTTAAATTTGAAATTTTTTCCTTGTGAGGTTAAGTAAGAGAACTTTAATTATGTAAAGTATCTATCGACGTTTTATAAATACCAATTCAAAATCCTTTTGAAAACAACACAACTCCAAGTCCAACTTATGCTCTTTGCTTCCTTTCTTAGCGTGGTTATTTGTGACCACTTATAGGGAGCTTCAAGAATCATCCAACCCTGATGTGATCAGCATCAGTGTTGAACTATCCTTCCACCCCAATTTGTGTTCGGCTTCCCTTGATCACATGCAAATCAAGTTCCACCTCCCACTTCATTTTCAAGCATCAATTAAATCACTCATTTCCAATTTTCTATCTTTTAAATCATTCTAGTCATGATCATAACATCTCCAAGGGATAGGACTTCGTCTATCAGTTATTTCCATTCACTTAAATGTAGTTACCTAGGGAATCTCATTCTCACTAGGTTCTATGTCAGTTTCGTATTCTTTCATGAATCACTATATAGTATATATACATATATATTTTATCAAAATACAACACACCATTTCACATTTATACACTGTCGGGGCTTTTGTTCCCCCGGGAGTTTCTCTACTCCCCACACTTGTACTATCACACACAGCTGTTAACAAATACACACACTTATCACAATGGTATTCGCATCTTCTGTGCGCAATTACCACAATTAAACCATGAATGAATGTGTATGTTTACGTAACACACACACCAATCATCAAAACATAATATAATTTTGTGCTATGCACAATATAAGTCACATACACTACGTACACTTGTACGGTAATATACACTAAGTGGTTTTGCGCTCTACCCCCCTTAAAAGGGATTACGCCCAGTAATCAATCACTAAACATTGGCTTATAATGTTCTGCCGTCGTGAAGTGTTTTAACTTCCACGCGGTCTATTACACAATGGATTCTGATTAGAGGATCTTAACCATATTGGCGGTTTAGTTCCTAAACCAAGAATTCTCATTGGAGTTTGTTTAAACTCTTAGTTGGTTTCGATTCTGGCCTGTTAGGCTTCTAGGCGTTAATAATTAGCCATTCACTCATGTTCACCATGTACATTCAACACTTGAATCACTGGCTCACTAGTTTCTGCTGCGAAACTCTAATAATGTAGAGCTTAATTGCTCCATTTGTTATTCTTACTGTATTGTACATCCCCAATTGTCACCTTCATCTTGGTAACAATGGTTTCTCAACCGACGCGTGGTATCTCTTACCGTTAGCGAATTCGGTGAGTTATAATCTTTCTATCCACTTCCATAAATTTACTGTGTATACAGCTATGTATTTCACAATGATTGACTTGTTCCGTTCCGACTTACTGTCGGTTGAGATTGAGCTACTACCTAGTGTGTAGTGCTCTCTCAGCTATTTACAACATTTGGGGTATATTCCATACCGCTATTTGGCAGTTAGTGCTATTGTAGTCACTTACTGTTAATCATGTCTCCACATTCGGTTTTGTACAAGTACTCTTTTATTGGTGCGGCCTTGCATTTCCTGTGCATCGGCCATTATAACATTATTCCTCCACCATTAACATGTTTCCAATTCCTAGCTATCCCACTCGATCATTACTGCGCAAGTGCAATACCAAAACACTCAGTCATACAGAGTGCAGAGGCGTAAACTCTTCACAGTAAATCCCTTATGCGATTCGCCATGGAATTCACACTGAGTTCCTCATCACACAGTACCTATCACTGGCTTATTGCCCAGTCTGTTTAATATCACTTATCTTGCATCTCCACTGAGTTTAACTCATAACTGGTCTTATCTGCTACATTATCGTTTAACAATACTTATACAACGGTCGCTTGCTGCGCACCGTGCTCTTACTCCTTGTATAACATCAGCTTATATTGTATCTACTGTCACCTCAACTTCCACACATAAACTTACATTATTCACATTATGGTTCATCCCTCATTTGGATGACTACTGAATGCTCCTTGAGCATCGATCATTCGAGTCACAAGCCGGCATTATTCAGCCAGGTGCTTCACTTTATACACACATACTACTAAGCTAACTGCTCTCTTTCAATAATAACGTTGTCCATCCTTAACATATTTCCTGAACTTGATTTACATAACTACCGCTCCTGCGGTCTCACAACATCGAGAGGTATCCCCACTCTTAATGCAGTGGTTCGTTTACCACTCTATTCACTTATATTACATAAACTTTTGCAATTAATCGAATTTACATAACATATGTTGCTTGTGGCTTACAAGTCTTATTGCCTTGAGCTGCGCTCATTGTAGGTTGTCCACATACATGTACTTCTCTGTACAACATTACCTAGTTTGGATATCATATTGAGCTCCATGACAAGGTCGTTGCATTACGTTTCCTTTCATGGGATGTCCCTTAGGTTTGTCAGTCCGTCTCCTGACAACTTATGTCTAAACTGGGTGTTAGTTTCAACCCTTGTGTTTCTGTCATGTTATTTGTTCACAATTGTTGCTGCAAACACCCTTCAAGGTTTGCTCCTGGGTGTTGCTAAGTTATGTCATTACATCTGGTTCGCACTTATTGGTATATTGAGTTAGCCGCGCCTTTTTGCGTTCTTAACTGGTTATTATCATTATCTTCTTCTGTGAAGATCAACATTTCCTGATAGTGTAGGTACTCATTCTGGGTGTTTCATCCCGTTCATTGCACATTAATGTGTCCACATTAGTCATCTGCTTGCCATGTACAGGCTGGGTCACCATCCAGCTACAATGTTTATCCCTGAGGATCCTTAAGACATATACGATGTCTTTACATTACAGTTAGTGCACTTCGCACCTCCTGACTCTTAAGCGTTTCCTTGAAAGGAATTCACTAATCCTTTTAGTCTCGTTAACTTAATTGAGTTCCTTAACTTCAACCATTCCTTGTAATCTCTAGCTTTTGTTTGATTTATACTGCTGACCGTAGACGGAGTCGACTACTTCCCGTGTTTCGGACTCCACTCGTATACATATGTGGGGTATGATACATTGCTACCTACCCAACTAACCCATAAGTAGGTCTGTCAGGCCCACAAGCTCCTATCGGAGTGCGGTCGTCCCACAATTCAGTTGGTACACTTGTAGTGTCCGTCACACGCCTAGGTGAAGTATTCTGTTGTCAACTCCTTATATTGTCCCGTGACAATATTCATTCCTTGCTTCCCGATCTTAATCGAGGGAAAGTTCATCCACTGTTGTGTCTTATCAACTGCCCTTGGTTTTACTGGTTTGGTTTAAAAGAAGGTTAGAAAGAAGTGTTGGTTTGAAAGAAAATTTGGTTTTGAAAAGAAAAGGGTTTGAATAAATCTGGGTTGAAAGAAAATTTTCATGGTTTCACAACATCTTCTTACCTTAACCAAGTCTAGCTTCTTGCCGACTGGTGTATTTACAATTACAGAGGTTAGGCTAACAGGCCCTTCCACTGTTATGTCGATCATATTTAACTTCATAGTACTTTACTAAGTACTTGTAGTGGTTATAAATTTCCCGAACAGCCCTGTTATAGCAGCACTTGCTATGGCAAGTGCGCCATGCTAACTGGCTATCGGTTTAACACATACCGGTTGTGGTATTGTTTTTATCCGCACTGTCCTCAGTGGCCTTGTTGGCCCTCACTGATCTTACTGTCTCGATAATAACTCTCTGGGTAACTTCAACTTCTCACTGTCTTCATATGATAATCATTAACTAGGGTGTTTCCCACTCTGGGAGACCCCTTTTACTTAGTATTGTATCCTCTTTGTAGCCCGTTCCACGTATTTGTCGTGGTTGCTGAGACTTGTCTCTTGTTTGGGCACTACGTTGTAGTTCCCTTGTCGGTTGGGTTATAACCGTTGGTGTATGTATTATTATCAACTGTGGTTCCGTAGACACTTGTCTCGGTTTTCAGTAATCCAATTCTTGCCTGTTGCACGGTTAGTGCGTTGCAAGCTGGTTATTCTCGACTGCTCGGCATGTCGACCCAGGTTGCCGGAAATTTCATTCTCTTTTATGTAGGATTGTCCATTCTTCACTGTTTAAATGCAGTTGACATTGTTCAGATGGAGACCGTCTCCGGGATTCCCAGTTTTCGGGATCTACCGTATGACAGGTTCTCCGTGCCTTTAGAGGTACTTAATAACAGCCAGATCGGGTATTCCCGAGTAAGAGAGGACTTCCATCTCTCTGGCGTTGTTGCCCAAGTTATAAAACAGGGGTTGTGGAGGGTGGGATGGATATTGTAGGTTTCCAGTACACACTGGAAATTCCTATCTAGCGTATCTCTCACGCTATCACTCAACCCTTAATCCAAAGTACTTAAATCCTAACTCGGTACTTTCTAAGCTCGGTAATTCAGTCATCAGAGCGATACTTCGCTCTGATACCACTTTTTGTAACACCCCATCCAACAACAAATACATAACAACAATCTGCAGTGGAATACACAACTCATCAAATAACTCAACTCGCTGGTGTTACACGCCGTTAACCACCCACGTGGCTAACAAGGCTAATACACATACATTGTACCGGTCTGATGGGCTAAATTCCCGAGCGACTACACATTACTATCCCTTTCCATTAACAACAACAACAACGTACAACTTTCACTATACCGAGTATTTATAAACTGGTGCCGACAACAATTTCGGTCTTACTACACCTACTGTATACATACACTTAAATGATTACCCATGTACAACGACTACCCGTCCTACTCTCGAACGGCTTCCAGCACTTCGTACCTGAAATAGGAAAAGAAGAGAAAGGGTGGCCCCCAAGGGGCTCAGCACCTTTGCTGGTATGGTAATCCCGCAGCCCACATGCTACCGGGCCACGCACAACTAATTGTCGTCTTAGCATGCGGTTGATTATTTTTAAATCATGCATGCAACTGTAAACACACAACACATAACCATTTCGCCTCAACGGGCTCAACAAACGGATAATATATCCTTACTTAATAAGTCACTCAAGGTATTCAATATCCCTAGAGTGTTCCTCCTCTAATGGAGCTACTTCCTTAACAGACGACACTTACCCTTAAATCGGGTTATCCTTAAACGCCTCTTATCAACACTGGGATTCATATCCATGATCCACATACTCCACATTTTACAACATATAACATACACTACATAACATCACACAACAACACTTTGCACGTTTCAACGTGCACAACATAACACCGCAATAGACATTGCATCACAACAAAAATACATAACATAACGGGAATGGTTCTCTTAGGAACCGACCCAAACATTGTTTATACACTGGTGAGCCTAGAGAATGTTGCCAGTCTCATGATAAGCTCGTTATACAATAACAACAACACTCATTACCGTCCTAATAGTTGGACGAGTAACTTAAGTTAAGGCGGTTCGGGTTCGGAGGCCCGAACACACCACACAAACACATGTTCCCCCTAAACCGATCATAAGTCAGAATAGCTAAGCTTTGGAGTAAGCTAATGGGAGATCATAACCCGTGAGGGAAACAACCATAACAAAGAGAAGGGTAAGGCTAAGAAGGATACCCTCTCCCAAACAACGCGCGACCGGCCAAACCGGATTCCTCACTACTGTTAGTACGTACTTACTTTAGATATTAGTTAGAACCCCACTGTGGAGTTTGTCACAACTACACAACATACAGCATTACAACTGGGTTAAACACACAAGGGAGATCCCTACATTCACAATTTCACATACACATATCACACAATTAACACACGCATAGCCGTGGTTAGTACGTCCCCATGGTTCGGGTCGTTTAATCCGAATACCGAACTCTCATGTGATCCTAGACTCAGTTAACTAAGGTTAACACTGCCGAGGTTAAATGGTATCGGAGTTGAACACGCCACATATATGAATTACTGTAAACTCATTACATGTTTTATCTTACAACGTGGCAAACATACAGAAAAACACATTGGCATACAAGCCGGTGTAATCCGGTAGGACACAGGTTGCAAGAAAACCATACCTGTCACCGGAGTCCACTCTACCACGCCACTTATGTTCCTCGAGCAATTCGAACAACTGTTAACATCACCTGTGTTTTTATTAACTCCGGTTACTTTATTATGAATGTCTAATGCTTAATTACTTTTCCCCGTTAACTTAGTTACTAACTTAACTTTTAACTTGGTTTTACTTTCACATTTTATTACAACTTTTCACCCCCTTAATTGTCATTAAACTCACTTAACATGTCCTTAAAAAATCTTATAACATCATTCTTAACAATCCCTCTTACATATCATTTTATAACATTAACATTTAAATCTTCTTACTACTTAATCTCTCAAATCCATATATATATATCTTTCTAACCATCAATACTCTCTTAATGGCATACCACTAATACCACTTAATTCTTTAAAATTAATTAATTTTTTTTTAAAGGTCCGACCGACCCCCCGACCGACCCACCCCCTGGGTAGGTCGGCTGCAGAGATCATCTAAGTTCACAGTTTTCACGCCCGCCGACCCAGACTGGGTCGGTCCCCTGGGTAGGTCGGCTGCAGAACTTCCTAAGAATTGTCACATTGTTCCAAACTTTTCCTTAGTCTCCCAATGTGTTGCAAACACCCATATGACACCTCAAACACACCTTTAGCCATGTACTAACTCTTTAAATCACACCCACAAACCATCTTATCATTCACAATTCCTTACAAAATTCTAGCACTTGGAATTTTCCTCCTTAGGATTTCTAAGTGGTACTTCACCAATATTGACCACTATACCAAGGTGTTTCCTCTACACCTTAACATCATCTCTCAAACTTCTTCTCTTACTAACTAAATCTCCTTTTCACATCTTGCCTAAACATCACTTCTTCCTTGTACATCAACATTCCTAACCTTAAACAAACTTCTCCAAGACTTGAATACATTCTCAAAAACACACATTGAATTCCTAGAACTTCCAAGATAATACCTAAATCCTTGCATCACTCTAAATCACCTTAATACATGTTTTCTTCCCTAGTAAAACATTTAGTTCACCTTTAACACTTCCTAGTTCACCAAACTCATTTAAAACACCTAGAACTCCTTATACATTTTCCAAATTTTGCCATAGCTTCTCTTGTATATCCTCACATCCAAACTTTAGGTTTTTACCTTATTTCATTCAAGAACACCTAAAATCCATCAAGAACTCCTCACACACAAAACTTCACCAAATTTACACTACATCACAATAAGTGCATAAACTTAAATTGCTTGGCACTTAGGCCCTTAAATAGCATAAACCATAAACACTGAATTTCCACATTTAAATGCCTTCAACCTGCGAATACACACAACAATGCTCCCATGTCCTTTTAGTCCACCTTGTGGATAGTTTCCTAGCTCATTTTCCCATTGGCTCTTTAGGTTTTTATTAAGCAAATATAGCTCAATTCCCTAGTACATAAACCACATTAAGAGAGGTTATTTACCTCTTTGTTTTTCCAAGTTTTCTCACTTGTTTTCTCTTGTTTTTCTTGATTGAAATCGGCAAGGAGCTTTTATCACTTGTCAACCTTCTAACCAATATACATATAAGGGTAATGAGCATTAAGTTTTAATACTCAAACTCATAATTAAACCCTAGGTTTACATAAGTGTCTTAAAACACTAAAATTGATGTTTACCTTTGGAATTTGAAGAGAACTTGAACAAGTGGCAGATAGGACTCCTCCTAGCCCTTTGAAGTTTGGATTAAGCTAAAAAGATAGCAAGGTAATGCACCATTGTAAGGTGAATTTTCGGCCACACACTAAAACAAGGAAATGTTTTTTCTTTGATTTTCCTTACCTTGAAGCAAAGGAGAATGTCAAGGCATGAAAAGGTGAGCTCAAGCTCCTTCAATGGAGAATCTTCATGGCACCAAAATGGAGTTCTTGAAGATTTGAAAAGAGAGAAGTGTAGAGCTTGACCTAACTAAGACAAATATGGTCTTGGAATTTGATTTGGTGCATGGAGCTAGAAGTTACAAGCATTCAAAGATGGAGAATGGTATATGGCTGTTGCAAAACGAGATGGAGAAGGGGGATGAGGTTGGAGACGGTGGGAACCAAGAAGAAAAGAAGAGAAAGTGAGGAGAGAGGTTTAGTTTGGAGATATTTATGTTATAAGGCATAAGTAACTTTTCACTTTATTCTCTTTCTTTTCTTTATTTGCTAGCCAAGTGTGATGACTCACACACTAAAAACCGTGCCCCCTTCAATATAAGATACTTATGGTCTTTGTTGACCATTTAACTAATTAAAGTTGACTTTAGTCAAACTAGCACTATTTGGGCACTATTCACAAACTAAGGCACATATTTGTGAAATTTTTATTTCCCATTGATATAGACTTCCAAATGTGATACTATATAGTACACATGTTAATTAAAGAGTAATGATGGACATCTAGCCATTCAAAACTCATTTACAAGACAATTTTTCAAAAACGTGCTTTAAGACTCCTTAGAGCACATTTTGTTTTAACTTGTTTTCAAGCTTGGTTTTCTTGGTAATTGATTAAATATGTTCATTAACATACTTTTAAGGTATAGGTATGACCATTAGGTCTTATACAAATTTATCCCAGGCTTAGAGCACATTTTTGCTCATATTGACTTTAAGGTATTTATTTGTGTTTTGTTTGGTTTCATTGTCTACCAAAGTTTCCTAAGGACTTAATTAGCCTTATTAAATCATACTTGAATATTATTAAGCCTTGGTAGGCTCTTTGGGTCCTAACCAAGTTCGCTCATAGCTTAGAGCATGTTTTTGCTCAAACTGTGTCTTAATGCTTTATTGCATTTTACTATGGTTTAAATTGTACACTGATGTTCCTAAGGCAATTTTAGCCTTTACATACCATAGTTTAATATTTAAACCGCATATCAAGGTTTGGGGTATTTCAATCTACCCCCCTTAAAAGAACTTCGTCCTCGAAGTTCACATTTCCCACACATCATTAGATTAGAATACGGGGATTACTTACAGCCATAAAACTTCCATAACCAAACACACTTTACATCACAACCTCGGATAATGGTCCCGGGCAACACATTCACATCCACAACATAAACATAACATATTCACATTGATACCTCGGACTCAATGGTCCGGGTATCTTAACAACACTTACACATACATAAAACCCCTTTGACTCACTGGTCTTGGGTAACATAACAACCTTTAGACACAGGTCTATGTAACACAACACATTTAGACTCGTAGGTCTTAATAGCATACACTTTAGGAACTCAAGGTCAAAATAATATTATTACACATACCACACAACATGTCATAGCATGTATAACAACCAAAATATCTTTGATATACACTGTGATCCCGCAGAACCCGGTCGCGATGGACACCTTCCGTCCCCGTGCCTTTGGGAGATTAAAACAATCACTAAATTTGAAATTTTTTCCTTGTGAGGTTAAGTAAGAGAACTTTAATTATGTAAAGTATCTATCGACGTTTTATAAATACCAATTCAAAATCCTTTTGAAATCATACACAACTCCAAGTCCAACTTATGCTCTTTGCTTCCTTTCTTAGCGTGGTTATTGTGGACCACTTATAGGGAGCTTCAAGAATCATCCAACCCTGATGTGATCAGCATCAGTGTTGAACTATCCTTCCACCCCAATTTGTGTTCGGCTTCCCTTGATCACTGCAAATCAAGTTCCACCTCCCACTTCATTTTCAAGCATCAATTAAATCACTCATTTCCAATTTTCTATCTTTTAAATCATTCTAGTCATGATCATAACATCTCCAAGGGATAGGACTTCGTCTATCATTATTTCCATTCACTTAAATGTTTACTAGGGAATCTCATTCTCACTAGGTTCTATGTCAGTTTCGTATTCTTTCATGAATCACTATAGTATATATACATATATATTTTATCAAAATACAACACACCATTTCACATTTATACACTGTCGAGGCTTTGTTCCCCCGGGAGTTTCTCTACTCCCCACACTTGTACTATCACACACAGCTGTTAACAAATACACACACTTATCACAATGGTATTTGCATCTTCTGTGCGCAATTACCACAATTAAACCATGAATGAATGTGTATGTTTACGTAACACACACCAATCATCAAAACAATAATATAATTTTGTGCTATGCACAATATAGTCACATACACTACGTACACTTGTACGGTAATATACACTAAGTGGTTTTGCGCTCTACCCCCCTTAAAAGGGATTACGCCCACGTAATCAATCACTAAACATTGGCTTATAATGTTCTGCCGTCGTGAAGTGTTTTAACTTCCACGCGGTCTATTACACAATGGATTCTGATTAGAGGATCTTAACCATATTGGCGGTTTAGTTCCTAAACCAAGAATTCTCATTGGAGTTTGTTTAAACTCTTAGTTGGTTTCGATTCTGGCCTGTTAGGCTTCTAGGCGTTAATAATTAGCCATTCACTCATGTTCACCATGTACATTCCACACTTGAATCACTGGCTCACTAGTTTCTGCTGCGAAACTCTAATAACTGTAGAGCTTAATTGCTCCATTTGTTATTCTTACTGTATTGTACATCCCCAATTGTCACCTTCATCTTGGTAACAATGGTTTCTCAACCGACGCGTGGTATCTCTTACCGTTAGTGAATTCGGTGAGTTATAAACATTCTATCCACTTCCATAATAATTTACTGTGTATACAGCTATGTATTTCACAATGATTGACTTGTTCCGTTCCGACTTACTGTCGGTTGAGATTGAGCTACTACCTAGTGTGTAGTGCTCTCTCAGCTATTTACAACATTTGGGGTATATTCCATACCGCTATTTGGCAGTTAGTGCTATTGTAGTCACTTATGTTAATCATGTCTCCACATTCGGTTTTGTACAAGTACTCTTTTATTGGTGCGGCCTTGCATTTCCTGTGCATCGGCCATTATAACATTATTCCTCCACCATTAACATGTTTCCAATTCCTAGCTATCCCACTCGATCATTACTGCGCAAGTGCAATACCAAAACACTAAGTCATACAGAGTGCAGAGGCGTAAACTCTTCACAGTAAATCCCTTATGCGATTCGCCATGGAATTCACACTGAGTTCCTCATCACACAGTACCTATCACTGGCTTATTGGCCAGTCTGTTTAATATCACTTATCTTGCATCTCCACTGACTTTAACTCATAACTGTCTTATCTGCTACATTATCGTTTACAATACTTATACAACGGTCGCTTGCTGCGCACCGTGCTCTTACTCCTTGTATAACATCAGCTTATATTGTATCTACTGTCACCTCAACTTCCACACATAAACTTACATTAGTCACATTATGGTTCATCCCTCATTTGGATGACTACTGAATGCTCCTTGAGCATCGATCATTCGAGTCACAAGCCGGCATTATTCAGCCAGGTGCTTCACTTTATACACACATACTACTAAGCTAACTGCTCTCTTTCAATAATAACGTTGTCCATCCTTAACATATTTCCTTAACTTGATTTACATAACTACCGCTCCTGCGGTCTCACAACATCGAGAGGTATCCCCACTCTTAATGCAGTGGTTCGTTTACCACTCTATTCACTTATATTACATAAACTTTTGCAATTAATCGAATTTACATAACATATGTTGCTTGTGGCTTACAAGTCTTATTGCCTTGAGCTGCGCTCATTGTAGGTTGTCCACATACATGTACTTCTCTGTACAACATTACCTAGTTTGGATATCATATTGAGCTCCATGACAAGGTCGTTGCATTACGTTTCCTTTCATGGGATGTCCCTTAGGTTTGTCAGTCCGTCTCCTGACAACTTATGTCTAAACTGGGTGTTAGTTTCAACCCTTGTGTTTCTGTCATGTTATTTTGTTCAACAATTGTTGCTGCAAACACCCTTCAAGGTTTGCTCCTGGGTGTTGCTAAGTTATGTCATTACATCTGGTTCGCACTTATTGGTATATTGAGTTAGCCGCGCCTTTTTGCGTTCTTAACTGGTTATTATCATTATCTTCTTCTGTGAAGATCAACATTTCCTGATAGTGTAGGTACTCATTCTGGGTGTCATCCCGTTCATTGCACATTAATGTGTCCACATTAGGCATCTTCTTGCCATGTACAGGCTGGGTCACCATTCCAGCTACAATGTTTATCCCTGAGGATCCTTAAGACATATACGATGTCTTTACATTACAGTTAGTGCACTTCGCACCTCCTGACTCTTAAGCGTTTCCTTGAAAGGAATTCACTAATCCTTTTAGTCTCGTTAACTTAATTGAGTTCCTTAACTTCAACCATTCCTTGTAATCTCTAGCTTTTGTTTGATTTATACTGCTGACCGTAGACGGAGTCGACTACTTCCCGTGTTTCGGACTCCACTCGTATACATATGTGGGGTACCATAATGATACATTGCTACCTACCCAACTAACCCATAAGTAGGTCTGTCAGGCCCACAAGCTCCTATAGGAGTGCGGTCGTCCCACAATTCAGTTGGTACACTTGTAGTGTCCGTCACACGCCTAGGTGAAGTATTCTGTTGTCAACTCCTTATATTGTCCCGTGACAATATTCATTCCTTGCTTCCCGATCTTAATCGAGGGAAAGTTCATCCACTGTTGTGTCTTATCAACTGCCCTTGGTTTTACTGGTTTGGTTTAAAAGAAGGTTAGAAAGAAGTGTTGGTTTGAAAGAAAATTTGGTTTTGAAAGAAAAAGGGTTTGAATAAATCTGGGTTGAAAGAAAATTTTCATGGTTTCACAACATCTTCTTACCTTAACCAAGTCTAGCTTCTTGCCGACTGGTGTATTTACAATTATAGAGGTTAGGCTAACAGGCCCTTCCACTGTTATGTCGATCATATTTAACTTCATAGTACTTTACTAAGTACTTGTAGTGGTTATAAATTTCCCGAACAGCCCTGTTATAGCAGCACTTGCTATGGCAAGTGCGCCATGCTAACTGGCTATCGGTTTAACACATACCGGTTGTGGTATTGTTTTTATCCGCACTGTCCTCAGTGGCCTTGTTGGCCCTCACTGATCTTACTGTCTCGATAATAACTCTCTGGGTAACTTCAACTTCTCACTATCTTCATATGATAATCATTAACTAGGGTTTTTCCCACTCTGGGAGACCCCTTTTACTTAGTATTGTATCCTCTTTGTAGCCCGTTCCACGTATTTGTCGTGGTTGCTGAGACTTGTCTCTTGTTTGGGCACTACGTTGTAGTTCCCTTGTCGGTTGGTATACCGTTGGTGTATTATTTATCAACTGTGGTTCCGTAGACACTTGTCTCGGTTTTCAGTAATCCAATTCTTGCCTGTTGCACGGTTAGTGCGTTGCAAGCTGGTTATTCTCGACTGCTCGGCATGTCGACCCAGGTTGCCGGAAATTTAATTCTCTTTTATGTAGGATTGTCCATTCTTCACTGTTTAAATGCAGTTGACATTGTTCAGATGGAGACCGTCTCCGGGATTCCCAGTTTTCGGGATCTACCGTATGACAGGTTCTCCGTGCCTTTAGAGGTACTTAATAACAGCCAGATCGGGTATTCCCGAGTAAGAGAGGACTTCCATCTCTCTGGCGTTGTTGCCCAAGTTATAAAACAGGGGTTGTGGAGGGTGGGATGGATATTGTAGGTTTCCAGTACACACTGGAAATTCCTATCTAGCGTATCTCTCACGCTATCACTCAACCCTTAATCCAAAGTACTTAAATCCTAACTCAGTACTTTCTAAGCTCGGTAATTCAGTCATCAGAGCGATACTTCGCTCTGATACCACTTTTTGTAACACCCCATCCAACAACAAATACATAACAACAATCTGTAGTGGAATACACAACTCATCAAATAACTCAACTCGCTGGTGTTACACGCCGTTAACCACCCACGTGGCTAACAAGGCTAATACACATACATTGTACCGGTCTGATGGGCTAAATTCCCGAGCGACTACACATTACTATCCCTTTCCATTAACAACAACAACAACGTACAACTTTCACTATACCGAGTATTTATAAACTGGTGCCGACAACAATTTCGGTCTTACTACACCTACTGTATACATACACTTAAATGATTACCCATGTACAACGACTACCCGTCCTACTCTCGAACGGCTTCCAGCACTTCGTACCTGAAATAGGAAAGAAGAGAAAGGGTGGCCCCCAAGGGGCTCAGCACCTTTGCTGGTATGGTAATCCCGCAGCCCACATGCTACCGGGCCACGCACAACTAATTGTCGTCTTAGCATGCGGTTGATTATTTTTAAATCATGCATGCAACTGTAAACACACAACACATAACCATTTCGCCTCAACGGGCTCAACAAACGGATAATATATCCTTACTTAATAAGTCACTCAAGGTATTCAATATCCCTAGAGTGTTCCTTCTCTAATGGAGCTACTTCCTTAACAGACGACACTTACCCTTAAATCGGGTTATCCTTAAACGCCTCTTATCACACACTGGGATTCATATCCATGATCCACATACTCCACATTTTACAACATATAACATACACTACATAACATCACACAACAACACTTTGCACGTTTCAACGTGCACAACATAACACTGCAATAGACATTGCATCACAACAAAAATACATAACATAACGGGAATGGTTCTCTTAGGAACCGACCCAAACATTTTTTATACACTGGTGAGCCTAGAGAATGTTGCCAGTCTCATGATAAGCTCGTTATACAATAACAACAACACTCATTACCGTCCTAATAGTTGGACGAGTAACTTAAGTTAAGGCGGTTCGGGTTCGGAGGCCCGAACACACCACACAAACACATGTTCCCCCTAAACCGATCATAAGGCAGAATAGCTAAGCTTTGGAGTAAGCTAATGGGAGATCATAACCCGTGAGGGAAACAACCATAACAAAGAGAAGGGTAAGGCTAAGAAGGATACCCTCTCCCAAACAACGCGCGACCGGCCAAACCGGATTCCTCACTACTGTTAGTACGTACTTACTTTAGATATTAGTTAGAACCCCACTGTGGAGTTTGTCACAACTACACAACATACAGCATTACAACTGGGTTAAACACACAAGGGAGATCCCTACATTCACATACACATATCACACAATTAACACACGCATAGCCGTGGTTAGTACGTCCCCATGGTTCGGGTCGTTTAATCCGAATACCGAACTCTCATGTGATCCTAGACTCAGTTAACTAAGGTTAACACTGCCGAGGTTAAATGGTATCAGAGTTGAACACGCCACATATATGAATTACTGTAAACTCATTACATGTTTTATCTTACAACGTGGCAAACATACAGAAAAACACATTGGCATACAAGCCGGTGTAATCCGGTAGGACACAGGTTGCAAGAAAACCATACCTGTCACCGGAGTCCACTCTACCACGTCCACTTATGTTCCTCGAGCAATTCTCGAACAACTGTTAACATCACATGTGTTTTTATTAACATCGGGGTTGCTTGATTATTTAATGTCTAATGCTTATAATTTTTCCCCGTTAACTTAGTTACATAACTTCACTTTTTAACTTGTTTTACTTTCACATTTTATTACAACTTTTCACCCACTTAATTGTCATTAAAACTCACTTAACATGTCCTTAAAAAAATCTTATAACATCATTCTTTAACAATCCCCTCGTTACATATCATTTTATAACATTAACATTTAAATCATCTTACTTAACTTAATCTCTCAAATCCATAATATATATATCTTTCTAACCATCAATACTCTCTTAATGGCATACCACTAATACCACTTAACATTCTTTAAAATTAATTAATTTTTTTTTAAAGGTCCAACCGACCCACCGACCGACCGACCCACCCCCTGGGTAGGTCGGCTGCAGAGATCATCTAAGTTCACAGTTTCAGCCCGACCGACCCAGACTGGGGTCGGTCCCCTGGGTAGGTCGTCTGCAGAAACTTCCTAAGAATTGTTCAAATTGTTCCAAACTTTTCCTTAAGTCTCCCAATGTGTTGCAACACCATATGACACCTCAAACACACCTTTAGCCATGTTCTAAACTCTTTAAATCACACACCAAAACCATCTTATCATTCACAAATTCCTTACAAAATTCTTAGCACTTGGAATGTTTCCTCCTTAGGATTTCTAAGTGGTACTTCACCAATATTGACCACTATACCAAGGTGTTTCCTCTACACCTTAACATCATCTCTCAAACTTCTTCTCTTACTAACTAAATCTCCTTTTCACATCTTGCCTAAACATCACTTCTTCCTTGTACATCAACATTCCTAAACCTTAAACAAACTTCTCCAAGACTTGAATACATTCTCAAAAACACACATTGAATTCCTAGAACTTCCAAGATAATACCTAAATCCTTGCATCACTCTAAATCACCTTAATACATGTTTTCTTCCCTAGTAAAACATTTGTTCACCTTTAACACTTCCTAGTTCACCAAAACTCATTTAAAACACCTAGAACTCCTTATACATTTTCCAAATTTTGCCATAGCTTCTCTTGTATATCCTCACATCCAAACACTTAGGTTTTTACCTTATTTCATTCAAGAACACCTAAAATCCATCAAGAACTTCCTCACACACAAAACTTCACCAAATTTACACTACATCACAATATAGTGCATAAACTTAAATTGCTTGGCACTTAGGCCCTTAAATAGCATAAACCATAAACACTGAATTTCCACATTTAAATGCCTTCAACCTGCGAATACACACAACAATGCTCCCATGTCCTTTCAGTCCACCTTATGGATAGTTTCCTAGCTCATTTTCCCATTGGCTCTTTAGGTTATTTATTAAGCAAATATAGCTCAATTCCCTAGTACAATAAACCACATTAAGAGAGGTTATTTACCTCTTTGTTTTTCCAAGTTTTCTCACTTGTTTTCTCTTGTTTTTCTTGATTGAAAATCGGCAAGGACCTTTTATCACTTGTCAACCTTCTAACCAATATACATATAAGGGTAATGAGCATTAAGTTTATTACTCAAACTCATAATTAAACCCTAGGTTTACATAAGTGTCTTAAAACACTAAAATTGATGTTTACCTTTGGAATTTGAAAGAGAACTTGAACAAGTGGCAAGATAGGACTCCTCCTAGCCCTTTGAAGTTTGGATTAAGCTAAAAAGATAGCAAGGTAATGCACCATTGTAAGGTGAATTTTCGGCCACACACTAAAACAAGAGGAAATGTTGTTTTTCTTTGATTTTCCTTACCTTGAAGCAAAGGAGAATGACAAGGCATGAAAAGGTGAGCTCAAGCTCCTTCAATGAGATCTTCAGGCACCAAAATGGATTTCTTGAAGATTTAAAAGAGAGAAGTGTAGAGCTTGACCTAACTAAGACAAATATGGTCTTGGAATTTGATTTGGTGCATGGAGCTAGAAGTTACAAGCATTCAAAGATGGAGAATGGTATATGGCTGTAGCAAAACGAGATGGAGAAGGGAGGATGAGGTTGGAGGCGGTGGGAACAAGAAGAAAAGAAGAGAAAGTGAGGAGAGAGGTTTAGTTTGGAGATATTTATGTTATAAGGCTAAAGTAACTTTTCACTTTATTCTTCTTCTTTTCTTTATTTGCTAGCCAAGTGTGATGACTCACACACTAAAAACCGTGCCCCTTCAATATATAAGATACTTATGGTCTTTGTTGACATTTAACTAATTAAAGTTGACTTAAGTCAAAACTAGCACTATTTGGGCACTATTCACAAACTAAGGCACATATTTGTGAATTTTTGATTTCCCATTGATATAGACTTCCAAATGTGATACTATATAGTACATGTTAATTAAAGATTAATGATGGACATCTAGCCATTCAAAACTCATTACAAGACAATTTTTCAAAAACGTGCTTTAAGACTCCTTAGAGCACATTTTGTGTTTTAACTTGTTTCAAGCTTGGTTTTCTTTGGTAATTGATTAAATATGTTCATTAACTACTTTTAAGGTATAGGTATGACCATTAGGTCTTATACAAATTTATCCCAGGCTTAGAGCACATTTTTGCTCATATTGACTTTAAGGTATTTATTTGTGTTTTGTTTGGTTTCATTGTCTACCAAAGTTTCCTAAGGACTTAATTAGCCTTATTAAATCATACTTGAAATATTAAGCCTTGGTAGGCTCTTTGGGTCCTAACCAAGTTCGCTCATAGCTTAGAGCATGTTTTTGCTCAAACTGTGTCTTAATGCTTTATTGCATTTACTATGGTTTAAATTGTACACTGATGTTCCTAAGGCACTTTAGCCTTTACATACCATAGTTTAATATTTAAACCGCATATCAAGGTTTGGGGTATTTCATCATTACATGTCATTTTATAACCTTAAACATTTAAATCAAACTTACCTTAATTCTCACCCAATCCTTTCCTAACCATCCCACATGTTTTCTAACATGTTTAAACACCTTAAAGGACTCTTAAAACTCCTTTAATCATCCACAAAACTCATTGATTAACTCACTTCCAAATTCCTTAAACACTTACTCAAATTCTTACTAAATTCCTTAACACTTGAACTTAACTTCTTACACATCCCACATGTAAACTTTGCCTAACACCACAACCAACCAAAGTGTTTCCTCTCAACCATTTTAACCACTCCTTAGCATCATTATGCATCTTCATCCTCAGTCTTTTGTTGGGGGTTTAACCTAACGGCAAGTGTACCGGTCGATTATAGCAAGTTTAAATCTCGGGGTATTCCCTGAGTATCGAACCAAATGAGGTAGTGTTTAGTTTAATTTCTACTTACGCACAAAACAAGAATGATATAAAAATAACAGGAAATTGGGGTTTTTGTATGTGATGGTGAATGCTGTAAAAGTGTTCACTAAGCAACAAATAACAGATAAATAATTGATTTGATTTTTGTTTGATAAAGGAAATTCCGGTTTACTACTTCTCTCTAGATCTACAATTTATTCACCTAAGTGATTTCTACGAAATTCTGAATAAAACCATAGAATAAGGATAACTCGTATTCGGTCTGCCGCTCCATGAATTCTAATTAGCAAAGACCGCATCCTAACTCTCGTTTGAATCCACTGTTTACTAATTGCTTTAAGCTAGTCTCGATTAATGCTCAGCTGGGTTTAGAGGAATTCCCATCTCTATACTAACTGGTTCTTTCCCTGTAGTCAATTGATAGCCGCATTTCTCACTTATAAGCTAACAAACTGATAAACTCAATAATGATCAATTCAAGGTTTAGGAATTCATAAGGAAAAGAACTTTATTCTTCTATTGTACTGCAGAAAAATCATAAGGTTCAGAAATAATTAACTAGAGATACTAGTAAACCGAAATTAAATGTGACCACTCAACCATAGAACAAAATAACAATGCTCCAATATAAACGCATAAGGATAGAGGAATTTATCAGAAAACTGATTTTAGAAGCCATCGCCGATTCTCAGTTTCCACTCTTGTCTGTGTCACGTCCGGCTATCTGGGGTCGGACGTCGATCCGGATGCGATGTTCAGGGTCGGTCCAGATCCGGACGTCAATCCGGACGCGGCTAAATGACGGGCGTGAGCACGGGTTATGTCTGTGAGTGAGGGAGAAGAGTTTAACGGAGGAAAATATGAATGGAGATGAAGGAGCGATCGTGAATACGGAAGTATATGAAGGGAGAGAGGAGAGTGTAGTGTGTAGACTAAGCGTCTGGTATGATTGAATTAGGAGGAGAATGAGAGTTTAAATAGGCTTCAGAAGTAAAACATCAGTTAGTGGTGAGTTAGGTATGATAATTGCGCTGAAAGCTTGATTATCAGCGCGATTGCATTTTTTATTTTTTCGTTTTTATGAGACGTCCGATCTGTGTCCGGATCTGGACTGAGACAGAGGTTTTAGATCTAAATCTCGGCCACGTCTGGATCTGTGTCCGGATCTGGACAGAGACAATGGTTTTGGATCTGCGTTTCTGGTCACGTCCGGCTTGCTCTGGATCCGGACAGTCCTTTGATGGGCGTCCGATTTCGTCCTGGTGAGTTTGCCCGACGTGACCAAGTGTGCCTCTTTTTCCAGATTTGTTCCCGTTAGTTGCGTTGTAATCCTTATGGATAAAATCTTCATTTCCATTGGTTTTCCTATATTTATCACATAAAATGCATCGTTCATATCAAACATCAATCTTAGGAAAAACACAACATAATAAGTGGGAAACATTGCTTGAATTGTTACATTATACGGTAATTAGATCCTAAAAAGCTATATATTTCACACTATCAACTTCCACACTGTAATACACCCCGACCCCGTATCCAATAACTGAACGGCGGTCACTCCCAATAAATATAACTACACAGCGGAAATAAATACAACAACCGGGCGGTATTACAATGCCGTTGGCCACCCTTGTGACCAACAAGGCTAAGTCCAAATACAATCCTCAAATGTCACGGTCTGGAATACAGATACAACCCGAGATACTAGGAATCAAACTCAAAGTAAAATACTGAAATAAAATAATTAACTAATAGTAGACTCCCAAAGCTTGGTCTACCCCACCTACACTCAGTGTGGTGATCTTCTTAACTTCAGGTACCTGAAAATGGGGGTGCCCCCAAAGGGGCTCAGCAAACAATGCTGGTATGGAAAACGTGCAGCCCATCGTCTACCGGGCCACACCAACTACTTTGTCGAACACATGCAGTTCATTTTTATAAAGCTGTAAACAAGCATAATCTGATGATAACAAGTATCCATACAAGGACAATAATGTCACATAGAACAAGACACAGAAGGTCAGTTAGCTGAACTGAAATGTCTGATAGCTGTCGGGTCCACACAGTGGGACTGACAGATGTATAAAAGTATCAATATAGTGGAGGTATAGTGACCTCGTTATAGAGAAAGGTTGGGTATAAAAACCCCAGGAGATAACGTAGTTAAACCCTGAACTGAGAGGCGTGGGAAATGAATCCCACTAGAGGAATGAAGTCTTCCTCAAACTGAACTGATGGCATTTGAATCCCGGAGGAATAGAGTCTTCCTCCCAACTGAATGTTCCGTCGCGACGTAGTAGGAGACGACCTGAGACAGGTACAACTCCTGTAGCATGCATGGCCAGATCCAACTGGGCTCCTCATTCTCGAAGTATAGAATTGTTAGTGTCATATAAAGACGTTACAAGAACCAATGTATATGTCAATTATCACGTTTAGGATAATGACGTTTGTTATAAAGTGAAGTTAGTGAGAGACTTGAGTACAAGTCCTCGGTATACTGAAGCGCAGGTATTTAATCCACTGGTATAGTAGTGTTTGTATGCGTGGGACATACACGTTGTAGTCAGCATCATTCACGCACATAAAATAATACACAGCACAAGAGTAAAACAACATTTTACATTAATTATCTTGGTCGTTATTTCAAACAACAGATAGCACACAAGCCGGTGTAATCCGGTAGAAAACAGGTTGCAAGAATCCCATACCGTTCACCGTAGACTGTACTTTTAATTCCCGGTCAACGTCTGGTCAAACAAGTCCTAGAATAGGATTACTGAGAGGGTTAATTTATGTTACCCTTATATAATAATTCTATTGGATTTAACAAATCTCGTATTTGTTATTTCATGTGAGGTTTATTTCTTTTAATTACCTCATGATTTAATGTATAACTTATTTGTTATTCCTTTTGATTTATTTATATCCTTTAATGCACATATGTGTTTATTGCATTTGTTGTTTATTTTATTTGTCTAGGTGACATAACAACTTATAATTTCTTAACTATATTTATTGTCATACATAGACATAAAATTCTTATAGTTTTATTATTCTCCTTTTAACCATAAATAATATTTATTGTTTATCTTTTAATTCCTTATAACCATGTAAGCCATAGTTTTAATTCCATAATTCCTTTAATCAAAATTCTTTCTTCTAAATCCTCCAAATATCCATATAGGACCTATATTTATTTAAATCTAAATTCTTAAACTTGTATTTCGGTTATTTACAAAACAACCACATTAATTCATAAACTTTACACTTAAATTCTAATCTCTTTATAAATAGTTTTAATTCCTCATCTAATTAAATTACAAAACTACCACTAATCTTTTGGACATAACTTATAAATATTATAACTTTCAAGAATTACATCTTAGCCCCTCAAAAT
Source organism: Limonium bicolor (assembly GCA_023374045.1). Taxonomy (NCBI): domain Eukaryota; kingdom Viridiplantae; phylum Streptophyta; class Magnoliopsida; order Caryophyllales; family Plumbaginaceae; genus Limonium; species Limonium bicolor. The sequence goes on from CM041782.1 coordinate 21,637,337, forward strand.
CTCGGCATATATTTATATACTTTCTATAATTGCAATTTAGCCACAAAATCTTATAATCTTTACATAATGTCTTATAAACTATAGTTTTAATTTTAATTCTCCATAAATGCCGAATATATATATATAAATTCTTAAATTACCAAACTAACCCCAAAGTAATTCGGCTATGTCATTTATTTTTCCTTAATTACATTTTCATCCCAAAACTTTATATTAGTATCTTAATAACTTATAATCTAAAGCCTAAATATTTAATCCTTCAAAATTTCGAAAGTGAACTCAATGATTCTCTTAATTATCAATTCGCCCACTAATAATTTACAAACTTTCATATCAACTTTTATAAATTACATAATAGCCCAAAACTTTATAAAAGTTATTTTAAGGCTTGTTTAAATTATCTAAAATTCATAAACTTAATTCCTAACCTTATATTATATCATAATTACACTAAATACCCCTTTAGCTCTCGGCTTTCACAATATTTGCACTAAACTTTGTAAAAATTACATTTAAGCCACATAACTTAATTAATTAGCCATTTAAGCACTAAATAAATTTTTAACTCACCAAACTTTATAGTATAAGTTTATATACCTAAGTAGCTCATTAAATTCCATTTAACACCTAGAGCATTCGGCCATATTTTAAATGAGACCATATGTTATAAAAGTGGATTTATATGTCTAAATAATTATAATAAATTCATAGGAGTCATATAACTCATGTATAAATTATTGTAATGTCTTATATATTCTTAGCTCAAAATAAACTTTTGCCCTAGATGATTCACTTGAATGTTTATGTAACATAAATAAATTTTGTGACACAAAAATGTGTCTTAAGGTAAATATTTTCCTTATAAGTTATAGATTATATTTTTGGCATATAAACCATATAGTTTCGGTTTATAACCTAGGAGATGTACATAATTTTTGTATAATTTTTAGAAGCTTAACAAAGCTTATAACATAAAGATTTACTTAGTAACTTACTTCTTAACAAAGGTGGTTAAGTGCTTGAATTCTTCTTGAATCTCCAAGCTTTCTCCTAGGTAAACTTGATGCTCCTCTTCGGTTTATGCAAGAGGTGAAGGTGTTTAGGAGTTAGATCTTCAAAAGATCTTAAGTAGATTTGTAAGTAGTTTTACAAGACTTTACCTTAGACTTTTCTCTTATAATTCGGCTCACCAAGGTAGATGAAGAACAAGTTTTCCTTCATCAAAATGAAGAAGAAAAGAGACTTAGAAGAAGTAGAACTTGGTTACACATAAAAATGTGCTTTAAGGATTTTCAAGCTTTAAAACCTACCTTAAGATAACCTTGAGATGCTCCTTGGTTTAATGTTGGTTTGGACAATCTCCTTGGAGAACTAAATGAAGCCGAACACACCTTGTTATGCTAGGAAGAGTTTTGCTTCAAGACTTGCCAAGAAATGCTAGGAAATTACCTTAAAGATGAAGATAGAAGTTAAAACTCCATTAATGGACTTAAGAGCTTCAAAGGAAGAAGATGAAGCTAGAAGAGAGAGGAGGGAGCTTACCAAACCGTGCAGAATGTGCAAGGAGGGAAATGAGGCTACTCACGTATAAGGTAGAATGCAATTTAGAATTGATTTTTGTTTGTCAATTTTTAATGTCAAATGACTATGCTTTTTTAGTTTATTTCTGGTTGATTGGCTCAATAAATGTCCTCCTTTCCAGCATGAAAACCGGCCATGTGGTGTGACTAAGCAAGAGTTGGAAAGCAAATAATGTTGGCTAGATGACAAGGTAAGAAAAGGTAAGGATATTCCTTTGATTTTTCAATGCTAATTGGCTTGTCTTCTTCTTCATGTAGAGTCACGAATTGGAGGCCTGAATGGAGCTCAAAAACCGGCCATGAATAGCCAAGGAAGAACATGGAAGATTACTTAGTTTGTAAGAAAGCAAAAGAAAGGAATCTTAGATCTACTTTTTACCTTTTTGCATTTTGTTTTTCTAGCTCACATGGCCTTATTATTCTGCTAATTTCGACAGCTTGCTGGTCATATGAGACCTACATACTTTGGCATTAAGTAATATAACACATGGGATGATGTCATCATGTTTAAGCCTTTTATAAACTTTTAAAGCAAATTTTATACTAGTTTTTGCTCTTAAAATCGGCCCCTATAGAGAGCCTTGTTGACTAGTCACACCAACTGATTTAGAAGGTCATTTTAACCCTATTTAAGATTACCAATTCGTGGTATGTCAAAAACTACAAGGTAATTGCGTAAAACGCGTTTTCGTGACACCCGAAGGTGTGTTTTTGTGCTCTAAGGAAATTTTGGGAAACAATTGTTTTTATGAGTTCCAAGTGTTTGTAAACACTTATTATAGTAAATAAACATATACTAAGATGTTACATTGGGTTATATGGGGTTATATCCCCGTGACATAATTTACGGGCCATCGGGACACACCCGGGCAAAAAGGAGCGCTAAGAAATCCTCCTGTGGTTTTTGCTGAATTTTGAGAAACCACTTCGTGGGTTCTCTTTATAATGGTTAATAATGATGTTAGGAACTCTAGGAATTAATTTTATAGGAGTTCGTGCCACCTCGGCACTCCTCCGGACTTTTCGTGCTTTAAGGGGGTGCGTGAGCACTCCCGAGCGTTTTGCGTTTTTGACTGAATATAGCTTAGGGAATATATTTATATTCATATAATAATTGTATGACCATTTGGTTTGAATATTAGAGGGTCATACAAGGTCATGTTTGACCATATGCTTCTAAGGCGTTTTAGCGTTTATGGAGAAACGACTGTTTTTACGTAACGTTTTCATGCATGGGTTTGCATGCGTACGTGAAATGATTCATATTTGGATTATATTCCAATAAATAATGATTTAATAATATTATTTAGATTTGGGGTATTTCAATCTACCCCCCTTAAAAAGGACTTCGCCCCGAAGTCTCATATCTAAATTATAAGGTTGTGGGGAATCAAGTTCCACTAAGTATCCACAACTCAATCTAGTTTTTAGGGATCAAGTCCCAAGTCTCTATATTCCTAAGTTCACAGTGTACATCAACACAACAGGAATACTTTGGAACAATATAGTGTGATGTAATAACACCGTCACTTTTCATATATAATAGTGCACAAAGTACATTCAAATACAGTGTTACACAAGAACACATACAAGACAAAGTGTCGCTGAGATATACTGAACAGTGTTACACAGAACACATACAAGACAAGTGTCACTGAAATGCACAAAGTGCACAACTGAAATGCACAAAAGTGCAACAAAATGCATACTAAATTCACAAATGAAAAAGGCTCTACCCCCCAAAAAAAGAGGGGTACGCCCCCGTACCCTAGACTAAAGTGTCTAGTCGGTGAAATGAGGGAAACTTCGCTCGCATATCAGCTTCTAGTTCCCATGTGGCCTCTTCCACATCGTGGTTTGACCAAAGAACTTTTACGAGACTCACAGATTTGTTTCGAGTATCTCGTGTCTTTCTGTCTAAGATTCGTTGCGGTGTTTCCACATACCGCATTGTTGGTTCTAATGAGAGTGTCTCAGGTTGTAGAACATGAGAAGGATGAGGCATGTATTTCTTAAGCTGAGACACATGAAAAACATTGTGTACTTTGCCCAACTCGCTGGCAAATCAAGTCGATATGCCACAAGGCCCACCCGCTCTATGATAGCGTAGGGTCCTACAAATTTCGGGCTTAGCTTGCCCTTTTGCCCAAATCTGAATACACCCTTCATGGGTGATACTCGTAGAAATACCTGGTCGCCAACTGCGAACTCAAGGTCTCGTCGCCTCTCATCAGCATATGATTTCTGTCTGTCTTGTGCTGCTTTCATGTTACTTCTGATTTGTTGTACTTCTGCCTGGACTTGCTCTAAGTACTCAGGCCCAATGATGACGGTCTCACTAGACTCGTCCCAGCACAATGGTGTGCGACATGGTCTGCCATATAAGGCTTGAAAGGTGACATCTGTATAGAGGCGTGATAGCTGTTATTGTAAGCAAACTCGATGAGATGTAATCTATCTATCCAGCTGCCCTGGAAATCCAAGGCACATGCTCGTAGCATGTCCTCTAAGGTCTGAATAGTCCTCTCTGACTGACCATCTGTCTGAGGATGAAATGCTGTGCTAAGCTTCAATCAGTGCCAAGTGCCTCGCGAGTAGCTCGCCAGTATCGTGAGAGAAATCTAGTGTCTCGATCTGAAACAATAGTCTTAGGTACTCCATGATGTCTGATAATCTCCTGCTCAAATAGTTCTGCTAACTTTGGCACTTTCCAAGTGTCTTTCATCGGAATAAACCTAGCAACCTTAGTCAGTCGATCAACAACAACCCAAATCATATTAAGGCCTCCTCTCGTAGGTGGTAGTCCCACCACGAAGTCCATGGAGATATCATAAAACTTCCACTCTGGAACTGGCATAGACTGTACCATACCTCCTGGTCGTCTATGTTCGAATTTCACTTTCTGACAAGTGAGACATCGAATCACATACTCTGTCACGTCGCCCTTCATACCACTCCACCAGAAATACCTCTTTAGATCTTTGTACATCTTAGAAGCTCCTGGATGGACAGATGTGGAAGAAGTGTGGGACTCTCGAAGAATATGCTCCTTATATCTGTGCTGTCTCTGGGAATACACAATCTTCCCTTCAATCTGATGAGTCCATCATCATGTAGCTGAACTCATATTTCCACCCTCAAATGTACCGTCAGACAACTTCTGACTGATCTCCATCATTCGCTGATCACTCTGCTGTGCTCTACGTATGTCGTCCATAAGACTCGAGCTAGCCACAATGGCATTTAGAGAATGTGCTCGTCGACTAGTGCGTCTGCTACAACATTAGCTTTCCCTTCTTGTACTGCAAATCAATGTCATAGTCCTTAAGAAATTCAACCCATCTTCTTTGTCTCATGTTTAACTCCTTCTGGGTGAATACATACTTCAAACTCTTGTGATCCGAATATACGGTCATCTGGACACCATACAGGTAGTGGCGCCAGATCTTCAATGCAAAAACAATAGCTCCAAGCTCCAAGTCATGTGTGGGATAATTTTCCTCATGTTTCTTCAACTGTCGGGAAGCGTAGGCGACTACCTTCCCATTCTGCATGAGTACACACCCTAATCCTCTGCCTGATGCATCACAGTAAACTTCATAACCCTCTGTGCCTTCAGGTATAGTCAAAACTGGTGCTGATGTCAAAGCATTCTTCAAAAGCTCGAATGAGGTCTCACATTCAGTAGTCCATGTGAAAGGTGCGTCCTTCTTCATTAAGCTGGTCATAGGTTTGGCTATTTTGGAGAAGTCTCTGACAAACCTTCTGTAGTATCCTGCTAAACCAAGGAAACTCCTGATGTCCGTAACGTCTTTGGCCTAGGCCAAGTGCGAACTGCTTCTATCTTTGCTGGATCCACCGATCCCAGCATCTGAGATGACATGTCCTAAAAGGAAACTCTGTCTAACCAAAACTCACATTTGGAGAACTTAGCATAAAGCTGGTTCTCCCTTAGGATCTCAAGTACATGTCGGAGGTGACTCTCGTGCTCTTCCTTAGACTTTGAATAGATGAGGATGTCATCGATGAATACAACCACGGTCTTATCCAACTGCTCTCTGAATAATCTGTTCATCAAATCCATGAAGACTGCAGGTGCATTTGACAAGCCAAAAGGCATAACCGTAAACTCATAGTGGCCATACCGTGTTCTGAATGCTGTCTTTTCTATGTCTTGCTCCCTGATGGGTATCTGATGGTAGCCTGATCTCAAATCGATCTTCGAAAACACTTTTGCTCCTCTCAACTGATCAAACAAATCATCAATCCGTGGTAGTGGATATTTGTTCTTCACCGATACTGCATTAAGCTCTCTGTAATCAATACATAAACGAAGGCTTCCATCCTTCTTCTTCACAAAAGGACTGGTGCTCCCCAAGGAGATACGCTAGGTCGTATGTATCCCTTGTCCAATAAATCTTTCAGCTGCTCCTTCAGCTCAGCCATCTCTGCTGGTGCCATACGGTACGGTGCCTTAGCTATGGGACCGGTACCTGGTAGTAATTCGATGGAGAACTCTACCTCTCTGGATGGCGGTAAGCCTGGAAGTTCCTTTGGAAAAATATCTGGAAATTCCGACACCACTGGCATAGCTGGATCAAAATCAGGGTCATGCTCTACATCCTGAACATAGCATAATATACCTCCTTCTGCTTCCTGACGTGCTTGTACATGGACATAGCAGATATAACTTTTATTGACGGTGCCCTAGGGCTCTGACGGTAAGATACTGTCACTCCTGATGGGCTCTTAAGCAACAGTCTGCGCTCTGCACAAAGAATGCGGCCTCTGTGCCGCCCCAGCCAGTCCATCCCGACTAACATCGAATCCTAGACCTCTGAACTCAATAAGGTCAATGGAAATCCTCCTCCTTAATACTGATAGTGGCTCCTCTATAAAGACGAGTGCAACTGATCTTCTCCTTAGACGGGAGTGCCACCTTAAAATCAGGTAACCTACAGCGTCTAGCCCCAACTTCCCCGCAAGCGAAGGCGAAACGAAAGTATGTGAGGCTCCGGAGTCGAACAGTACTAATGCATCCACTCCATTAACCGGAAAGGTACCAGTGAGGATCGCGCCGCCCTTGCTGGCCTCCTCCTCAGTAAGTATACTTAAGGCACCTTCCGTCTCCTTAGCACAACCTAATAACAGAATTGAGTAAGTATTTGATATATGATGGGGTCTAAAGACATTCACTTTTATAACAATAATGCTTCACTGATGAGATGATCTCCTTTCAGATGTCCAAACAATTACAATACTAGTACTTTCTAAAAGTCAAACTTAATCTTCTGGTTCATGAGTGGTGTTATCACTGTCGAAGGTGCTGTGTTTATTTAATCCTTTTAATTCCATGGTATAGCAACCTTGACTTTCCACCCATTATTAAAACATCTCCTGAACTCAATATGATTTTCTTTGCAAGGTCCACACGTTCTTCGCCATAAAGGAATTCTGTCATCTCCAATTGACAAGACAATACTGGTATCCCCTGTTCAAGGGACCCTTTTGTTTCATCATTGTCCTGGTGTAGTCCTAAGCGGCCTCCTTCTTCATAGAAGTTGATGATACATAGATCAGCCCTTAAGTTGGGAACCGGATCTTCTTCTAGTTGCTGAGCTGAATTAACGGCTTGTTCCACAATTTGTAAAAATTCTTCTGGGATTTTTGGCACTTGTGCTCCATCTCCATTTTTGTATCTTGGTAGGTCTTGAGTAAGGATTCCAATCCTTTCCTAAGCACATCATTTTCAGCTTCATTTTTGATCCTCCTGGAAATTCTGGAGTGTAGAACCCTCCTGGTCCTGCTCCCAATTCCTGACATTTTCTAATGATTGCAATTTGTGTCTCCGGTGTTAGGTATCCTTTGAGTAATATCAAACCTGGTTGGATAACCTTACATTGTTCGTTCTGGTTCTTGTACTTTGATAATGTTTTCTTCCAGGGAGGGCGGTGAGGGGATAGGAAAGCATATCTTATAGCTTCCTACGTGGTTTAAATTTTCTAGTGAGTTTACTAATTCTTTCCTACTCAATTAGGCAATCAAGGCATGCAAGCACTCATTCACATCATCCATTGCTCGATAATAGGTTCACATGGTTTAGAAATACCTGGGTTAGGAAGGACCAGCCTCATCTGAGCGGTCCATGACATGCAGGGCGGGTCCCGATGCTGGGCCTTTGCCCTTATACCCTGAGCCTGGTTTGTTGGTGGAGGGCGAGTATCGCTAGCTCCATTTTAGGGCCGGTGTTTGGCTTTGCTCCCGGGCGGTAGTTCCTGCTCTCCGGGTTTCGGATACACTCGAAGGCACGATGCCCGAGTATCTGACAGTAGCGGCACATGACTTTCTCCCCTTGGCAGTCACGCCGGGGTGATCCTTTCCACACTGTTTACAGTTGAAACGGCGGACATACTTCTGGCCCGTGTTTGAGCCGGATCCAGAACCTAATACAACAAGGTCAATTATACATTCCAAAGGTACTGAAGTAATCACAAAGTTTCAAATCTAACTGTCTGATTAGAGTGCCTACCCTTAGATGGGTAGGTTTTCTGTGAGGTTGCTGCTCCGTAGGTTCCTGACTGGGGGTTCCCAGTAGTTTGGTTCCCCTTCCTTGATAGGACCCCTGTCCTTTCTGATAGGGTTTGTTCCTTTTGTTGGAGTTCCCCTGCTTGGCATCTTCGCCACCAGGTCCGTCCTTCCTCTTTTGGGAGCTCAAAGCATCCCTTCTCTTACAAGTGATCTCCACTACGGAGGCAGCATGATAGCATTCCTGAAATCTCAAGGTATTAATCTAAATCTCCCACGACGGGGTATAGTAGGTAATAAAATTTGGACTGGTTTATGTTCTCCTGTTTTACCTGCAAACTGGTAGGGATGATTGGTCCCATCCCAAACTGAAGTCGAGGGCTCAGTCCCCCGTAGAACCGGTCGACCAACACTGGTCGAGTATCCTATACCGGGTAACAGTCGGAGTAGCGAGTGAACTTCGCATAGTACTCATCCACTGACATCTTTCCCGTCTGCTCCAGGGCGTCAAACTCCCTAGTCTTCACCATCCTGGTGTGGGCCGGGTAGTATTTGCCCCTAAGTAGTGCAGTGTAATGTCCCCAAGTAAAAGCTGGGTCATCCAGGTGGTCGGCTTTCACCATGTTCCACCAATCTCTAGCTGCATCCTTCAGATAAAAGGCTGCAAGCCTTACTTTTTCCCTAGCTGGGACTGCAAGCGTCTCGAACGCTGTCTCCATCTCCATGATGTATGTCTCTAAGTGAGCAGGGTCAGTCTGCCCCTTGAATGCAGTTGGCCTCAGATCAGCCAAACTCTTCACCCAATCTCTCTCCCTGGGTGGTGGTGGTGGAGGTAGCTGCTGCTGCTGTGCAACCCCCGCCTGTGCAAATGCCTGAGCGATTAAAGTAGCAATGTCTGCCAGCCTGATGTTTGGCTCCTCATCAGCCTGTCCACGTCGTCCTCCTCTTCCTGACATCTGCAGGATGTTGAGGTATATTAGATACTGAGGTTCAATCTTGGTCTTGGATAGTAGTCTAAGTAAAACTAACTTAAACTCCTTTCAATACTATCACTCAACCCGTAACCTAAAGTTTAGATATCCTAATCTCGGTGTATCCTTGTATCCAGAGCGTAACTACGCTCTGATACCACTTTTTGTAATACCCCAACCCGAAATCCAATAAACTGAACGGCGATCACTCCCAAAAAATATAATACAGCGGAGAATAAATACAACAACCGGCGGTATTACAATGCCGTTGGCCACCCTTGTGACCAACAAGGCTAAGTCCAAATACAATCCTCAAATGTCACGGTCTGGAATACAGATACAACCCGAGATACTAGGAATCAAACTCAAAGTAAATACTGAAAAAATAATTAACTAATAGTAGACTCCCAAAGCTTGGTCTACCTACACTCAGTGTGGTGATCTTCTTAAACTTCAGGTACCTGAAAAATGGGGGTGCCCCCAAAGGGGCTCAGCAAACAATGCTGGTATGGAAAACGTGCAGCCCATCGTCTACCGGGCCACACAACTACTTTGTCGAACACATGCAGTTCATTTTTATAAAGCTGTAAACAAGCATAATCTGGATAACAAGTATCCATACAAGGACAATAATGCACATAGAACAAGACACAGAAGGTCAAGTTAGCTGAACTGAAATGTCTGATAGCGTCGGGTCCACACAGTGGGACTGACAGAGTATAAAAGTACAATATAGTGGAGGTATAGTGACCTCGTTATAGAGAAAGGTTGGGTATAAAAACCCCAGGAGATAACGTAGTTAAACCCTGAACTGAGGCGTGGGAAATAGAATCCCACTAGAGGAATAAAGTCTTCCTCAAACTGAAGGGCATTTGAATCCCGGGAGGAATAGAGTCTTCCTCCCAACTGAATGTTCCGTCGCGACGTAGATAGGAGACGACCTGAGACAGGTACACTCCTGTAGCATGCATGGCCAGATCCAACTGGGCTCCTCATTCTCGTAGTATAGATTGTTAGTGTCATATAAAGACGTTGACAAGAACAATGTATTGTCAATTATCACGTTTAGGATAATGACGTTTGTTATAAAGTGAAGTTAGTGAGAGACTTGAGTACAAGTCCTCGGTATACTGAACGCAGGTATTTAATCCACTGGTCTAGTAGTGTTTGTATGCGTGGACATTACACGTTGTAGTCAGGATCATTCACGCACATAAAAAAATAATACAAACAACGCACAAGAGTTAAAACAAAAATTTACATTAATTATCTTGGTCGTTATTCAAACAACAGATAGCACACAAGCCGGTGTAATACGGTAGAGAAAACAGGTTGCAAGCATCCCATACCGTTCACCGTAGACTGTACTCGTTTAATCCCGGTCAACGTCTGGCAAACAGAGTCCTAGAATAGGATTGACTGAGAGGGTTAATTTATGTTACCCTTATATAATAATTCTATGGGATCATTTAACAAATCTCGTATTGTTATTTATGTGAGGTTCATTTCTTTTTAATTACCTCCATGATTTAATGCATAACTTATTTGTATTCCTTTTGATTTATTTATAAAATCCTTTAATGCACATATTGTTTATGGCATTTGTTGTTTATTTTATTTGTTAGGTGACATAACAAACTTTAATTTTTTAACTATATTTATTATGTCATACATAGACATAAAATTCTTATAGTTTTATTATTTCTCTTTTAACCATAATCATATTTATTGTTATTTTTAATTCCTTATAACCATGCAAGCCATAGTTTTAATTCCATAATTCCTTTAATCAAAATTCGTTCTTCAAAATTTCCAAATATCCATATAGGACCATATTTATTTAAATCTACTCTTAAAACTTGTATTTCGGTTATTTACAAAACAACCACATAATTCATAAAACTTTACACTTAAATTTAATCTCTTTATATAAATAGTTTTAATTCCTCATCTAATTAAATTACAAAACTACCACTAATCTTTTGGACATAACTTATAAATATTATAACTTTCAAGAATTACATCTTAGCCCTCAAAATCTCGGCAATATTTATATACTTTCTATAATTGCCATTTAGCCACAAAATCAAATCTTTACATAATGTCTTATAAAACTATAGTTTTAATTTTAATTCTCCATAAATGCCCAAATATATATATATATATTCTTAAATTACCAAACTAACCCCAAAGTAATTCGGCTATGTCATTATTTTTCCTTAATTCATTTTCATCCCAAAACTTTTATTAGTATCTTAATAACTTATAATCTAAAGCCTAAATTTAATCCTTCAAAATTTCGAAAGTGAAACTCAATGATTCTCTTAATTATCAATTCGCCCACTAATAATTACAAACTTTCATATCAACTTTTTATAAATTACATTAATAGCCCAAAACTTTATAAAAGTTATTTAAGGCTTGTTAAATTATCTAAAATTCATAAAAACTTAATTCCTAACTTATATTATATCATAATACACTAAATACCCCTTTAGCTCTCGGCTTTCACAATATGCACTAAACTTTGTAAAAATTACATTTAAGCCACATAACTAATTATTAGCCATTTAAGCACTAAAATAAATATTTTTAAACTCACCAAACTTTTAGTATAAGTTTATATACATAAGTAGCTCATTAAATTCCATTTAACACCTAGAGCATTCGGCCATATTTTAAATGAGGGACCATATGTATATAAAAGTGGATTTATATGTCTAAAATAATATAAAATAAATTCATAGGAGTCATATAACTCATGTATTAAATATTGTAATGTCTTATATAAATTTTAGCTCAAAATGAAGTACTTTTGTCCTAGATGATTCGGCTTGAATGTGTAAGTAACATAAATAAATTTTGTGACACAAAAATGTGTCTTAAGGTAAATATTTCCTTATAGTTATGATTGTATTTTTGGCATATAATACCATATAGTTTCGGTCTTAATAAAACCTAGGAGATGTACATAATTTTTGTTATAATTTTTAGAAGCTTAACAAAGCTTATAACATAAAGATTACTAGTAAACTTACTTCTTAACAAAGATGGTTAAAGTGATTGAACTCCTCTTGAATCTCCAAGCTTTTCCAAGGGAATTTGATGCTCCACTTCGGTTATATACAAGTGGTGAAGGAGTTTAGGAGTTAGATCTTGAATAAAGATCTAAGTAGATTTGTAAGTAGTTTTAAAAGAATTTACCTTAAGCTTTCTCCTTATAATTTCGGCTCACTAATGGTGGATGATGAACAAGTTTTCCTTCATGAAAAATGAAGAAGAAAAGAGACTTAGAAGAAGGTAGAACTTGGTTACAACATAAATGTGCTTTAAGGATTTTCAAGCTTTAAAAACCTACCTAAGATAATCTTGAGATGCCCTTGGATTAATGTTGTTTGGACAACCTCCTTGGAGAACTAATGAAGCCGAAACACAACTTGTTATGCTAGGAAGAGTTTTGCTTCAAGACTGCCAAGAAATGCTAGGAAATTACCTTAAAGATGAAGATAGAAGTTAAAAACTCCATTAATGGACTTAAGAGCTTCACAGGAAGAAGATGAAGCTAGAAGCGAGGAGGGAGCTTACCAAACCGTGCAAGAATTGTGCAAGGAGGGAAATGAGGCTCACTCAGTATAAGGTAGGAATGCAATTCTAGAATTGATTTTTGTTTGTCAATTTTTAATGTCAAAGACTATGCTTTTTCTTAGTTATTTCTTGGTTGATTGGCTCAAAATGTCTCCTTTCCAGCATGAAAAACCGGCCATGTGGTGTGACTAAGCAAGAGTTGCGAAAGCAAATAATGTTGGCTAGATGACAAGGTAAGACAAAGGTAAGGATTCCTTTGATTTTTCAATGCTTAATTGGCTTGTCTTCTTCTTCATGTAGAGTCACGAATTGGAGGCCTGAAGGAGCTCAAAAACCGGCCATGAATAGCAAGGAAGAACATGGAAAGATACTTAGTTTGTAAGAAAGCAAAAGAAAGGAATCTTAGATCTACTTTTTACCTTTTTGCATTTTGTTTTCTTCCTAGCTCACATGGCCTTATTATTCTGCATAATTTCGACAGCTTTCTGGTCATATGAGACCTACATACTTTGGCATTAAGTAATATAACACATGGGATGGATGAGTCATCATGTTTTAGCCTTTTATAAACTTTTAAAGCAAATTTTATACTAGTTTTTGCTCTTAAAATCGGCCCCTATAGAGAGCCTTTTGATAGTCACACCAAAACTGATTAGAAGGTAATTTTAACCCTATTTAAGATTACCAATTCGTGGTATTCAAAACTACAAGGTAATGCGTTAAAACGCGTTTTCGTGACACCCGAAGGTGTGTTTTGTGCTCTAAGGAAATTTTGGGAAACAAATATTTTTATGAGTTCCAAGTGTTGTAACACTTATTATAGTAAATAAACATATACTAAGATGTTACATTGGGTTATATGGGGTTACATCCACCCGTGACATAATTTACGGGCCATCGGGACACACCGGGCAAAAAGGAGCGCTAGAATCCTCCTGTTGTTTTTGCTGAATTTTGAGAAAACCACTTGTGGGTTCTCTTTAGAATGATTAATAATGATGTTAGGAACTCTAGGAATTAATTTTATAGGAGTTCGTGCCACCGCGGCACTCCTCCGGCCTTTTCATGCTTTAAGGGGGCGTGCGTGAGCACTCCCGAGCGTTTTGCGTTTTTGACTGAATATAGCTTAGGGAATGTATTATATATTCATATAATAATTGTATGACATTGGTTTGAATATTAGAGGGTCATACAAGGTCATGTTGTGACCATATGCTTCTAAGGTGTTTAGCGTTTATGGAGAAACGATGTTTTTACGTAAGTTTTCATGCATGGGTTTACATGCGTACGTGAAATGATTAAAATTTGGATTATATTCCAATAAATAATGATTTAATAATATTATTTATATTTGGGGTATTTCACACACACTTAAGCTTTTGCTTGTCCCAAGCAAATAATGAATAAGAATATCTCTAAAACCGTCAAACAATCTCAAGATCAAACAAGTGTAGGGTGAAATCAAACAAAGTGATAAATGAAATAAAAATCTTGCTCTTTAGAGGTAGGTTTTCGCAAACAGTGAAAGAGGAACAATTTTGTAAAAGCATAGAGAAACTAGATTGTAGAACACAAGTTAGCTTAGCTTGGGACTTTCCACCAATTTTCATTCCTCTAACCTTTGGATGACAAGGGGTGTGAAGTAATGCCTTATTCCGCAATGCCTTTCAACACCACGCACTCATGAACAAAAGCATAAATTTAACTGCAATTATCTCTTTTGAAAGCATTCGTCTTCAAGAATTATGTATGAAACAAACTAATATTTAAGATCTTGTAGAGTTATTCCAAAACCCAGACTTTTCTCTCTTTCTTTGAGATGGTGTTGGGCCAACTATCCCAGATCCCAAGACCTTAGGTAGATAGGTGTTAAGGCACCCTTAAGACTTAATAACCGGATATACGAGGCCTGCTATTGTTAGGAAAAAAATTTGATCAGCGGAGTACCTTGCCTTATCCCTTTCATTCCAAACATTCACTTCACTTCCTAAATCCCAAGCAAAAAAATAATGGTTTCCACAACTAGCCATCTACCAGATTTCAGTGAAAAGAGAGTATTTTTAAATAAAACTATTTATCCAAACCTCATCAAGCAAAAAGATTCCTACGGTTGTCAGTTGGTTTAATTTTAATCGGTGTGCATAGGCATTAGAGCAGCAAAAAGCAAGTGTGGCATTAAAGAACAACTAGCATGTTTTCAGGGAAAGGTCTTTACTTCCTCACACTTAAGAGGAGCAATGTCCTCATCGGTGATAAAAGAAATGCAAGTAAAAGAACTTTCAAAACATGTTATACTCATAATAGATGCATGTGCAATAATTAAACCTTAACGCAAGCAAAAGCGAAACATCAATAAGTTAAAGTAGGAACTGAGACTCCCCTGGTGTCATAGATTGAGGAAGATGTCCTTCCTCACACTTGAAGTTTTGCAGGGGTCGAGATATTCCTCACGTAGTCACAGATAAAATTCTTATTGTTCAGAGTAAAATTTGCTAATTTCCCACTAGCATGTACGACCACAGAATAAAGTGCATTAACTCGAGCGATAGGGAATATTTAAATTGTATGAGTAATATTAGAGAAAGAATACTCCCAGAATTCAAGCTTAGCAGACGTTCAAAAGTAGTGTGGTTCCATTTCCTGTACTTATAGCCGTTTGTTTCGCAGTAGAGGTGACATGTAAATTAATCATTTAAGAATGCTGCACTGCTTAGAGAAACATGAAATTTAGCATTTCAGAATTAAAACACTGCCAAATATAACATTACCACTTCACCTGTTAGTCTCGTGTTTAGCGTTAGTTTTAACAAACAAAAGTAAAGCAAGTCAAAGAAAAAGAAAAGTATAGAAAAACAAATAAAATAAAAGAAAGCAATAAAGAGGGGATGGCTGTCACTGAGGCGGCTGTAGTGGCGGAGCTCCCGCGCCCATCCTGGCAATGAGCATCTGCAGGAGCTGGCAATTCTGGGCCTGCTGAGCGGATGCCTCTGTCATGAACAGCGCGGTCTCTCTCTGAAAGGCATCACTACGCTCCAAGCGCTATGTGAGCAGAGTCTGGGTGTGTCAGAGAGTAGTCTGCTCTGTCTGGAGGTGCTCCTGAGTCTGAAGGATGTCATCGATGTGTCCTTCCAAGTGCACCTGGTGCTGCTGTACATCCCCGACCTGCTGCTCCATACCCCAAAACCACTGCTCCATACCCCCAAACCGCTGCTCCATCCTCTGTTGCTGCTGGAGAATGGAGTCCATCATAGTCTGCATCTCTGGTGGGATGCTCATCACTGGGGGAATAGGAGGCACCATGGTAGTAGTAGGTGCCGAAGTAGAGCTAGAGCTCGTAGATGTGCCAGTGGACCCTAGACCTGAGCTGCCCTTCACCCAGCTGCCATCATCAAGACATAAGAAGCACCATCTCCTGAAGGTCCCAACGGAGATGGGTGTCTCTCCCTCCCTCATCTCAAGACCGGTGAAGATCTCCTCAGGGAGTGTGGAGACAAGAAGATGCTGGATAAAGATGGGGAAGATGGGGGTGATCTTCTTCTTCTTCGTCTTCAGATAAGTCACCACCTTGTGCAGCTGCCTAAGCATCACGAAAGAGAGCGAGAGCTGCTGAGATGGTGGAAGTGGTGCGGCCAGGAGGTAGTCGAGGAGAACACAATCCTCGTTAGAAGCATCATTTCCGGCATGAGGCCGGATTTGATGACTGAGGATCTCTGCAATGGTCCTCTGGGGAAGGGAGGGGAGGAGAGCATATGGGAGCACGGTCTTATTTTCCTCACCCCGTCAGCGAGTAGTACTCCCGACCGCTTGCAACCACCTAGACTTACTCTGCCTAATCTCATCGTCCGTAAAATCTAGATGTGTCGTCTTATTATCCGGGAGGAATAAAAGAATACTGAAAGTCTCAGGGGTTACCTTGACCGGGAACTGGCGCACGTAGGATGTGCTGTTGTTCGTCGTGTCGCTCGCCTCAACATTGGCGTAGAATTCCCGTACCAGAGATGGGGAGAAGACGCAGTCACCCATGTGCAAGATGCTACTGATGCCAAAACCATCAAATATATCTCCAAGTCCAGTGGCAGTTGATGCCTCTGCGGTGATGCACCGCTCGATGACGAAGGTCCTGCCTTGCTCGTACCAGGCCCGGGCGGCAGCAGATATAAAACCGTCAGCGCGTAGCGGGTAGAGGCTGGCTCTGACTGATCGTCGGGGCGGGGGTCTCTCGATGAGGATCCCTTGCGTGTAGCACCTCCTCCTCTAGTTCTAGCCATCTATACGATAAACAAATGCATTAATAAACCACAACAAGATGAAGCAGGAAAGGCGAAGCAAAAGACACACAAATACCCGAAACTGATCGAGCAGTAAGTTCTATTTGAACACATTCTTGCACATAGTTAATCTTCGATAACCAAGGCATTAAAACAGCTAAACATAGTAAACAATAACATTAAACAGTAGAATATAAACCTAGAAAGAATTTCAAAAAAAAATTGTTAAATTTATACATGTCCGGATCTACGTCCGGGTGTCCTGGGTCGGACGCAGATCCGGACACAGTCATTAACCCTAAAAAAAATTGTGCCGCGAATAGAAATCGATAGCAGACAAAAATTCAAGCAGAAATCGCCCAAAGTCACAGATAACCTCTCGTTTTCGCATCTCAACAACAATTAACATCATAAATCACAAAACAACAACCTAATCTATCCTTAATCGACAGAAAAATCAAATTAAAATCACAATAAATTGAAAAACCTGTATTGAATATGGTTTTCGGGTGGAAATGGGGGAAAACTCAGGCGAGGTTTGGACTTGGCGGTGCGATGACGTTGTCCTGGTGGTCACCGGTGTCGGAGTGGCGGTGTTATGGTGGTGGCGAAGGTGGAAGGAGATTTGGGATGGGTTTGGTATTTTACTGGTTCGAGTTCGAGTGCGACGGAGGAAGAAGAAAGAAGAAAGAAGAAAAGAAAGAAAAGAAGAAAAGAAAGAAAGACGACGCACGATTCAGTCACGTTCGGTTTTCTGTCCGGATCCGGACGTGACTAGGTATTTGTGGCCGGATTTGCGTTCGGCTGGGTTTAGCCGGACACGTTGAAGTCTCTCTTTTGTTTATATATTATTATTATTATTATTAAATTAAAGACCACTACTCTAAAACACCTGATTGGTTTTGAAATTAAAAAGGAACTATTACTAAAAACAATCAAGCAAAAATAAAGCAAACAAAAGAAATGCAGAAATGAAATAGCAAGTGTGTGAAAGGACTCCCTGATCTAAAAAGAACAATGCCGTGATATTCCCCCGCGTTTGAGTTCATTTTAGCATCCATGTGAGATAACTGAGGAATTAAATCTGCAAAACCAAGAGAACTTAAGTGGAACCAGGCAGAGTTATGAATTGAAAAAGGTGAGTCGGGGCTCTTGCAGTAAAATAGTAAAAAAAAATGTAAAAATTCACAAGAGATTAGAGGAAAAATTTTATCAAGCAAGAGGAAGGTGTAGAAGAGATTTATACTGGTGGGTTGCCTCCCACCAAGCAGCCCATCTTTTCGGTCTTTGGCAAGACCTTTATGCATCAGTTTGAAGAATTGGGATCCCGGAGCCAGAGTGTTAAATGAACCATATCAACATCACTTCCTTTGTACAACTTTAGCTGTGATCCATTAACCTTGAATGTTTCCCCTTTTTCGTTGACCACACCAATGACTCCATAAGAGGGAAAAAGTTGTAACTGTGAATGGACCCAACCAGCAAGATTTCAGCTTTATCGGGAATAGTTTTAGTCTGGAATTGAACATTAGTACTCGGTCACCAATATGAAACTCTCATTTCACAAGCAATTTATTGTGCGATCTCTTAGTCCGTTCCTTGTAAATCTTGGCATTTTCATAGGCTTCCTCTCTGAATTTATCCAGTTCACAAAGCTGCAGTTTCCTTTCCTCACCGGCCTTCTGAAGATCACAATTCAGAACTTTAAGTGCCCAAAAAGATTTACATCACAGTTCTACCGGAAGATGACACGCCTTTCCAAAAACCAACTTGTAAGGAGACATTCCCAAAGGTGTCTTATAAGCTGTCCGGTAAGCCCACAAAGCATCATCCAATTTCATAGACCAATCCCTACGGGATGAACTAACAGATTTCTGTAGAATCCATTTAATCTCTCTGTTAGTTACCTCAGCTTGCCCATTGGTCTGTGGATGGTAAGGTAAGGATACCTTATGTCTCACTCCGTACTTTTGCAGCAAAGCTTCAAACTGCTTGTTACAAAAGTGAGATCCTCCATCACTTATGATTGCCCATGGTACACCAAACCTAGTGAAAATGTTTTTCATCAAAAATCACAGCACAACCTTTGCATCATTAGTAGGCGCAGCCACTGCTTCAGCCCATTTAGTCACGTAATATACAGCTACCAAAATGTAGAGGTTCGAATGTGAAGAAGGAAATGGCCCCATGAAATCAATCCCCCATAAATCAAATGGCTCAACCTCCAAGATATAATTCAAGGGCATCTCAAGCTTACGTGAAAGGTTACCTTGGCCCTGACAGCTTGTGATACCCAGTGTAGGGGTCACCTCCCACATCGATCGGGAGATAGCACGATCCATGCCTTATAGGTGTGGGGATACTCTCCCCTTGTGAGACGCATTTTGGGGATGGTACCCCGAGAACAAATCTGTGCGGGCTGCGGTCCAAAGCGGACAATATCTCACATGTGGGTTAAGACTGGGGATGTTACAGTTGGTATCAGAGCCAGGCCTAGGTTGGTGTGCCAGCGGGGACGCTGGGCTCCCAAGAGGGGTAGAGTGTGATACCCAGTGTAGGGGTCACCTCCCAAATCGATCGGGAGAGAGCACGAACCATGCCTTATAGGTGTGGGGATACTCTCCCATTGTGAGATGCGTTTTGGGGATGGTACCCCGAGAACAAATCCATGCGGGCTGCGGTCCAAAGCGGAAAATATCTCACATGTGGTTTAAGATTGGGGATGTTACACAGCTATCACATGTGGACACAAATGCATGGCAGTCTCTATGCGGCGTCTTCCAAAAGAAACGTGCCTCTAACACCTTAGCTGCTGTCTTGGCTGGCCCGAGGTGTCCTCCAGCTTCTCTTGAATGACAGTGGACAAGGATGTCACGTGTCTCAGTCTCCGGGACACATCGACGAATAATTCCATCACCACAAACCTTGAATAGAAACGGATCATCCCACCGGTATTGCTTAACTGAAATACCCCTAACCTTAAAAACATAATTAAATAATCAATTAATTATCTAATATGGTAAATAAACATCTAAATACCATTGAGGAACAATCTAAAGATCTCAACAAGGCAAAACATGCCTTAAGATCAGTAAAGCCAAAAATGTGCTTTAAGACACCATAGAGATTGTATGACCTCAAATAGGATCCAAAGTGGATTCCTAAGTATTATAATGAAGTAATGAACATTATAAAACCATTCTCAAAGGAAACCAAGCTCTAAAACATGTTCTAACACAAAATGTGCTTTAAAATTCTTTAAAGCACGTTTTTAAGAAAATTGACTTTCTGAGTGGGTTTTGAGTGGTGTTAGGCTTTGGATTAGACCTTGTTATACTAATGTACTATAATGTACCCCATTAGAAGGTCTAAATCCAAGATTTCAAAAAAAAAATCAGAAATATGGCACTCATTTGTGAATAGTAATCCAAATAGTGCTTTTTTAAGCAAAATTGACTAAGTATAGTCAATGGTCAATACATGACTCATCTTTATCTATATGAGGTCGGCAGCATGGAGCAAGGAGGACAGCACATTCATCTTTAATACAAAATATCAAGCCAATTTGGTGAATCATCATTTACTATTCCATTTCTTACTTTTCATTCATTAAAACACATTTTATTTCTCTCTTTCCTCTTGTCCCATTCCAGCCGAGCCATTAGCAATTCCAAACCCTCTCAAGCTGTGTTCTTGTGTATTCAAGGCAAATCAATCCCATCTGCACCTAAGGTAATGGTTTAAGGCTTATTTTAGCTCTTTTTCTTCATCTCTTCATTACCTACACTTGGAGCTCATGATCTATCACTTTCCATGGCTCATTCTCAGCATTTTAAACCTTGAACAACAATCTTTCTCGGCTGAAGCAATTTTTGGGACCAAGGTTGCCAAAATTAACATTATAAGGTAAAAACATACCTTAACGATTTCTATTCTCCATCCTATTTTCTTCTTCTGATTTCTATGAGTTTATTCACTCATAATCTTCATATTTACATGTTAATTCAGTTGGTTAACCATTTGGAGCAAGGGTGGCCGAAAATCAAAGGAAATATCATTCTTTAAGGCATTTTGCCAAGGTAAAACATATTACCATAGCAGCTTGTTGTTGTCTAGCTATTCCCTATGTTTATATGGTGAATTTAACACCATGTGGTGTGTTTAATTCAGGCCGAAACCCTTTGGAGACTACCTTGCATTTTTAAGGTGATTTTTGGCTTAAATCTTACATTAATTGTTCATTATGGTTAAGCTCATGCTTGGAGTATAACCATATCTTATTTTGGTGTATTAAACATGTCTAAATGATGTGGTGATTTTTCCTCCAAGCTGCCAAATGGGTATAAGGGCTTTAAGTACATAAATCAAGGTATAAACACCTTAATCTTATGTTATTATGTGCCAAGAGTGGAGGTATTTATATGGGTGATTTTAACCTAAGTATGGAAAAAAATGACTTAGATAAATTAAGCTAGTCATTTAAGTGGTTTATTTAACATAATGGTCAAATTATGACATTATGTGGAAAAATAAATAAACTATAGTAAGGCCGAGAGCTTGTATTATATTTTGAGCTATTTATGTGTAATTTATGTTTTAAAGCAAAGTTGTAATAAGGCCATGCCATTAGGCCATTTTAATTTAAGTTTAAAGCTTATTTAATTTAATTTATGCTTATATAAGTAAGTTTGGGGTCAAACGGTAATAACTAGTAAATTATATACAATGAAATATAATTTGGGGTTGATTAGTAAAATTTGAAAGTATGGTGGAATTAAAATAAAACCGAGTAGGTTATGGTACATTTGGTATTTTATAACAATTTATGACTATAGGTTATAATTGTTTTAATGACATAAATGTCATAATATATGTTATATAACTATAATATAACATTATATAAATTATGTGGTGGATTTTGTAAATAATAGAGTACAAGGGTGCTGTTCGGAAATAATGGGATTTTAGAATAAAATTTATAATATGGTTTTCAATGTTATAAAGGATATAACATTTATAATGCAAGAAATATTCATTAAAAGAGAATGAATATATTATAGAGATTTACCATATAATAATGGTTCCATAATACATGTATATAAATAAATATATGTTATGGTGTGGAAAATATAATGTGGTTCAATAACCATATATTATCATAATTAAAATGATATAAAATAAAGAGAAAAGAATTACAAACATTAGATATGGAAATTCTAATGTTAGGAGTATACATGGAATAGTAAGTATTTATATAATTCAAAGTATTTTTGCATATGAATTATACTACATTAAACTTGGAAAAAACAAACCTTAGGAAAATAAATACTAAGGTGAAATGTATAATATATGATTAAGAATTATACATGCAATATAGAAACAAACTATATAATATACAAGGGTATATAGAATTACATGCGATAACCATGTTTAAACTTTAAGTATATTAAATATACGAGACATAACTACGCATGTAATATGACGTTTTTTCCAAATCCCGAGTTAAGCCGAAAACCCCACAAACGTTGACAGTTAATAACGGGGGGTTTACCGGGAGGTGATAGTGACGGTACGCGGTACCGTAGGGTTATGTCGTTATACGGATTCTAATCAATAACATTATGTATTATTAGACGGTTAGAGACAACACGGGGAGCATCAGATCTAGCTGATTCATACTCCACGGTTATACATTCAGGGTGAACGGTATGTTATTTATCTGGCTTGATTGTCTCTGAGGATTTCTTCAGTTCAGACATTGTGTGAAAATCTGTGTTAAGATTGAATGTCTGCTTGTGTGAATTAATATGCTTGAGTTGTGTATTAATGCTGCTTTATTATTATTACTGTTGAACGATAACAGTACCGTTCGTATATATGAACATATTATAAAATGAACTAGCGGCAATGATGCTACCTTATATGTGTAATGTAAGGAACGTAAGTAAAACGTTGTAGCATTAGGATATTAAGATAAATATATATATATTATCCGAGACTTATATACAGAGCATTAGCCTCTTTAACGCCGCTCTCGTATCTAACACTAGATCCCAAGTCGACATACTCAGGATTGGACTAACGACCTTAGTCTGCTGTGTTAGGAAAAATAGTAAGACAATGCGATGGTATAGATAAGTTAATCAAGAGGTTGTGGCTCTTACTGTATATTGTGACCAACTAACGATACTAGGATGCCGTGTGGGCATCCATAAGTGTCTGGATAAATTTCCAACGGACTATAGATGGTTCGTCGGTCGGAGACTCTACTGCTGGAGTGGCTACTGCCGTGGGTGACCCGCCATAGGAGATGGGTAACTTAGAGATGCGTCGTTCTAACGAGACGTTGTCATTAGGCATGAGTGAACAATTACGAACGACTATATTAGCTCGTACATTTGGCGAACATTATTTGGGCTTGTATGCCAAAGACGGGAAATTATACTTGTTTATAATTCTCGCTGTTTCGCCTTGTTGCTCAGTGGTTATGCTTTGTGGTTATGTGTTGTATGTTGGTAGATTTGTTGTAACGAGTCATTGTGCTCATATTGTGTGTTGTGAATTGGTTTGATTGAGTCATTGTGCTTTTGTCTGTATTGTGAACTGGTTGAGTCGAGTCGCTGTGCCAAGGTGTGGATTATTGTGATTATTTGGTCGAGTGAGTCGCCGTACTCAATTATGAACTATCAAGTGTTTGTTGGAATGGAGTCTCTGTACTCATATAAGCGTTGTAACGCTTTCAGTGGTTTACCGCGATGCGATGTTGTAGGATCGGGTGGCTAACTCAAACCAACCAAAGGTGTGAGTCTAAGAGTTGGTTTTACTCAATCAGCCTTCGTAAGTGAGAAACACTCTGTGATGCAGAGGCACTCAATCGAATTGATTAAACTGAGGGTGCGGAAGACTCTTGCGGTAATTGAAACGAAACAATGAAAAGAAAGAAGGACTCTGTTGAACTCAGCAAGATACACAAATAAGCTATTTCATTTCCTGGTCAAATAAAACAACTTACAAATATCCACTAAGTAGAAAGGATCTACTTAGCGGGTTTTCACTCACTCACCCAACACACTTTCTAATTAGATCAATGGTAAGCGTAGTGAAACTAGGATCTTCCTAGGCAGAGTCTATCTAAAAGCGCTAACTAACTTGGTACGTAATCTCTCTCTCTTTCTCGCTTACAAAGCGATTCTCTTTCTCTCTCTAAGCTCTAAAATAATCCTCAATGAAAGCACACATAAAACTGACTATTACACAGCTTATTTATACTCTCAATACAATGGTAGGTCAAAGGAGTTAGTTCCGAAAATACCGGAACTAACTTAGTGGACAACTTCCAACGGCTTTGAGTAGTCTTCTTACTTGGGCCGCGATCTTCTGGTGTTGAGGGAAGACTTCATGACCGTTGTGGCGATTAAGGCATTCCCGAGTTGACTCCTTGTTATTCGCAACAGCACGGGAGAGTCTGTGAAGTCTTCTTAATTGCGTGGACTCTATTGAAGTGGCTCACTCTTTGTGTCTGTATAGGGATGATTGACTCTGTCGAGGTGATAGGCTATCTCTGCAACACTCCGATGTCCCAACAGTTTCCCCCTTGTTGCTGATGATAGCAAACCTCCGTGAATCCCAATGGAGTCAATCCTGAAATAGAAACACAAAGGACTAGGGGAACCGACCCTGTCAGCGTTCCCCCTTAATAGTAGCAGTAGTAGTTGAGTTCAAAGACTCCATTTAGGTTCCCCCTAAATCGTAGAGGGACTCCAGACAAGCAAACATTAAATGGGCAGTGTAATAGGCAGGATAGAACGTAGTATATAACGCAGTTAAAATACTAGACCATGCGGTCCAGCAATAGAAATCCAAAAGCAGTTTAAAAAACAACAGAGTCACCCGTACACCAAACGAGATTCACCGCTTCCCCCTTTTGCTTTCATCCGAGGGAAGCCCACAGTCACACAGAGTTAGTCAAAGTATTCACACAGAAACCAGCAAAAAGTGTTTAGAACTTTAAAAACAGCCTAAGTCCTAACACTACACACACACGTCATGATCAAGGGGTTGGGGTCAGGGTGGATTGGAGGTCCAGGAGTTAATCTTGCATGGCCGCCACAGTCGTCTCCATCCCAGCGAGTCTATCCATCATCCGTGTTTGGCCCTGAATCAGCTCTGCTGTCTGCGTAAGGAGTCGCTCCACTTTCTCCAGGAGGGGTAGGAGTGAAGATTGAGGGACTGCCTCTTGAGAAGTGGATGTTCCCGCCATCGTTGGAGTTGATGGTGGGGGCAGCAGCTTCGATTTGTCGATAGATGTCAGCCGATTCAGATAGCGCAGGTTGATGATGTCTGCCTCTTCGATGGACTCTGGCGTCGATGTCGCCAGGGGTACCTGAAAGAATTTGAGAATTCGAGGCAGCCAGAACACATACCCTAGGGAGTGTTTCAGGGTGTCGACAGACTAGGCTAAGTGGTGGAGGACAATGTGGGCCAAATTAATGGAATGATGGTTGATTATGCAGTACATTATGGTGAGGTCCAAGCAGTTGACCATGAGATTTCCCTCTTTTCGTGGGACAATGTTTTTGATGACCAGAATGTGGAGGAGTTGGTGTAAAATGGAGAGATCGCCACGGGGTATGGGTGAGCCAATCTTTTTCTTGGAGGAGAAAAAGTGATAGACTTATTTTGTGGGACCCCAGGGATTTCAGAAAGGACTCCTTTCTCATAGAAGGACATGCCAGTAGCAGGGACTCCAAGGATTTGGGACAATTTTTCAAGATTGAAGAAGATTGGGGTGGAATTAACAAAAAACTGTGCACCACCGTTTCTGATAACAAGATTTTGAAAGAAATCAACAGACTCTTGGGGATACCACTCTGTTATCTCACAGAAGAGGTGTTTCCATCCCTGAACATCTAGCATAGTTACCAACTCTCCTAGGTTTGAAGATTGAGCCCATGAAAAATCGAGGAACTTACCCCTAACGATATTCCGTTCTGAGGCAGGGTCCCTGAGCATGTAGTGTTGGTTGAAGGGGTCGATCTTCGCACATCTTCGGTGCGGCTTTGGAGGTTTTTGGTCTTTGGAGGATGTGGCGCCAGTAGAAGCATCGTGACTAGCCGTGGGCAGTTCTTGGACTAGAGACGATTCGCCGGAACCAGAGGAGACTGGTTGTGCCTTGACAGAAGAACGGAGAATCCTTTTGGATGTGGGTCGAGTAGAGGTTTGGGCTTTTCGCTTGCGGGTTTTGGGCTGAGGGTTGTTTGAGGGTGGGGGTGGTGGTTGTAGGAGATTTTGGGGGAGCTTGCGGTTGATCAGTAGGTTGGGTTGCGACAGTAGGGTTTTGATCTTGTAGTGGTGGAGATGGTGGTATGGGTTGTAGTGGGGTAGCGTCGTCGATGTCTGTATCTAGAATGTCGGTTTTTACGGCAGATGGTGGTGTTTGATGGGGGGATGTATCACGGGTGGTTGGTGGTGGTGTGGCGGAGTGTGTGGGGGACGAGGTGGTAGTGGTTTTAGTGGGAGAGTGAGTGGTGGTGGTGGTGAGTGGAGATGGATTCGGGTTGGCCATCGATTGGAGGTACGCCTGAAGGCGGAGGGGATCTTGAAATATATCGGCCAGGATGTTGATACCGTGGAAGTTGATGCCTGCCATTTGGAAATAGTAGGATGCTTGGGTGTAAAAGGGATGGTAGTAAGAGAGATGGAGTGGACGGGTGATGGATATAAAGGCTGGAAGTTGTAGAGATTTCGTGTGTCAGGTGAGATAAATGCGGCAACGTTAGGGTATAGCGAGATTAACGGCAAGGATGTAGGCGAGGTGGGTTCGGATAGATGACGTGGGTGGTAGCGCTAGAGTTATAGGCATGCTAAGTAATAAAACACATTTCACATATTCAAGTGCAAACAGAGACAGACCCGATGAGACATGAGGGAGTACCTGCTGAAGATTGCGGTAGGGGCAAGGAGATGCGACCGTCTATGTAGACGGAGTCAACCCGATTGCTGATCGCAGTGCTTCGAATCATGCTGTAGATAGGGGTTTAGTAAATATATATGCAAGTTGATCTTCTGTGGGCATAAAGTCAAGTTGGATGAGCTTTTTCTCGATACAGTCTTTCAAGAAGTGAAAGCGAATTTCAATATGTTTGGTTCTTGAGTGTTGGACCGGGTTTTCGGATATTTTGATGGTGCTTTTATTGTCACAGTAAATTGGGATTTGTTCTGGGGTGACATATTAATTGAAGTTGTTGTTTCATCCAAAGGAGTTAGGAGCAACAGGCTGCAGCAGAGACATACTCTGCCTCCGCTGTAGAGAGTGCTACGGAGTTTTGTTTTTTGGAGGACCATGAAACAAAGTAAAGACCCAAGAACTGTGCATTACCTGAAGTACTCTTTCAATCTTGGAGAGAACCAGCCTAATCAGAGTCACTATATCCAGATAAAGTAAAGGTAGGAGATCATGGATACCATAGATAGAGTGTACATGTACCTTTAAGATAGCGGAAGATACGCTTGACTGCTTTGAGGTGAGACTACTTCGGTGCTGCTTGGAAGCGAGCAAAGAGGCAGACTGCGTGAAGAATGTCGGGGCGACTGGTAGTGAGGTACAAGAGGGACCCTATCATTCCTCTATATTCTGTGGCATTGACACCGACTCCGTCATCATCAGGGTGAAGTTTTGCAGATGTACAGCTTGGTGTGGACATACTCTTGGCATGTTTGAGGTTGTACTTGTCAAGGAGTTCCTTGATGTACTTTTGCTGATGGATCTTAATCCCGTCCTTCTCCTGTTGAATTTGTAATCCTAGGAAAAACATGAGCTCACCTAACTCATTCATGGAAAACTCTTGCTTCATGAGGTTAGCAAAATGGTCATAGAGGATGTTACTTTAGAGCCATAAATGATATCATCAACATAGATCTGTACTAGAAGTAAGTCATGCGATGAGTGAAGAATAAATAGTGTTTTATCTACGTTACCTCGAGAGAAACCATTGTGCAATAGATATGTAGACAGTCTTTCATAGCAGGCGCGCGGAGCCTGTTTCAGTCCGTAAAGGGCCTTACATAATTTGTAGACGTAGTCGGGATGGACGGAGTCTGTGAACCCTGGGGGTTGCTCGACGTAGACTTCTCTATCAATATAGCCATGGAGGAAGGCTGTCTTGACGTCCATTTGATATAATTGGAAACCTTTGAATGCAGCAAATGCAATTAACATGTGAATTGCTTCAAGACGGGCTACAGGTGCGAAGGTTTTATCATACTCAATCCCTTCTTCTTGATTGTAGCCCTGAACGACCAATCGACTTTATTCCTGAAAACTTGTCTTGCATCATCAAGTTTATTACGAAAGACCTAATGAGTACTGATTGTTTATTGATGCGTAGGACGAGGAACTAACTCCCAGACAGCATGTCGCTGGAGAGAATTGAGTTCCTCCTGCATAGCAGTGACGCAATCACTATCAAGGAGTGCTTCTTTGATATTTCTTGGTTCAGTGCTGGACAGAAAAGCATCAAAGGCACAGAGGTTTTGCATAGCTTGGAGGCGTGTTTGAACACTGGAGTTTGGGTCTGTAATGATGTTTTCAAGAGGGTGGGCTGATTTTTGTTGGAACTGTCGACGTGAAGCAGCAGGGGGTGTGTCTTTGTCAGAGGAGTCAAAGGTCAAGTTTTGTGGTAAGGGTGTCTCCGGGTTATGGTCAGAGTCAGTAGAGTCTGATGTATTGTTTTTGTTTGCCGGAGAATTATTGGGAGTGATGGATTGGGAATCTTGGAGTCTTCCTATGGGTACAGTGATGAAGTGTGGATCAGTGAGGAAATCGTCAGGAGCAAAGTCAAGTTGATCAGAAGATGATCCAACATTGTGGGACTCATCGAACTTGACGTGGGGACTCTCTTCTAAACACTGAGTTCTTAGATTGATAACACGATAAGCTTTGCTTTTAGAAGAGTAGCCAAGAAAAATACCTTCATCACTTTTAGGAGAGAACTTACCCAAGTTGTCCTTACCATTATTGTGGATAAAGTACTTACATATCCAAAACGCCTGAGATGAATAAGACTTGGTTTTCGTTGACGGAGTAGTTCATAGGGTGTCTTGTGAAGAAATGGATGAATCAGCGCACGATTTAACACATAGCATGGTGTGTTAACAGCTTCTGCCCAGTAAGATGGAGTGAGTTGACTGTCAATGAGCATGGTGCGAGCCATTTCTACCAAAGTTCTATTCTTGCGTTCAACTACTCCGTTTTGTTCTGGAGTGCGTGCGGATGATATTTGGTGATCAACTCCGTTGTCCCTGCAAAACTCATCAAACGACTTGTTGTAAAATTCAGTACCCTGGTCCGTTCTCAGGGTTTTCAGAGTAAATGAAAATTTGTTGATAAGCATTTTATGGATTTTGACGAACTCCGTAAAAGTTTCATCCTTAGTAGATAGAAAAATGACCCAGGTCCACCTGGAATAGTCATCGACTATGACCAGGATGTACCTCTTACCACTTCTGCTTTGTGTACGCATGGGACCAACAACATCCATGTGTAGTAATTCTAGCGGAGAGCTAGTAGAGAGAGTAGACTTACTTTTGAAGGAGGACCGGGTGTGTTTACCTTTTATGCATGCTTCACAGACAGAGTCTGTGTCAAAGGTTGTGTCGGGTAAACCAATCACCAAGTCCTTGCTTTTGAGTTTGTTCAACAACCTGTGATTTGCGTGACCAAGTCTGGAGTGCCACAGCAATGAGTTTTTGGAATGCACGTTGAGACAGACTTGATCTTCTGGATTAATAGAGTTTAAGCACATTTTGTAGAGATTTTCTTCTCTACGTCCCACAGCTTTTAAGCAACTTGTACGCTCATCATAAACTTTACCATCCAAAGAGGAGAAAAGTACCAAATTGAATCTATCACAAATTTAAGAAATACTGAGTAAACTAAGTTGGAGTCCAGTGACCAGATGGACTCCATCAATTTTAAATTTTGACGGGTTACCTACGGAGCCAACTCCCACGATTTCACCCTGGTTGTTGTTTCCAAAAGTAACCTTACCTCCTTGGTAGGATGAAAGCGAATTGAATTGATTTGGATCTCTAGTCATGTGACGGGAACGTCCACTGTCCAAGTACCAGCTGTCTCCATTCGCCTTCACCTACAAAATGATAGATCATTTGTTAGATTTGGGAACCCAGATGTACTTGGGTTCCCTTTTCGAGCCAGATCTTCTCAATTCTTCTCGTGCTTCAAGTATCAACTTAACACGTTTGACATTAAACGAGAGATCTTTATTCAATTTATCACAAGCACTGTCTCTATGTCCAAGACTCCCACAGTAGCCACAAATTTTGGTTGGTGGAAGATTGACGTATTTCTGTTGTCCTTTCCACCAGGAGTCGAATTTTTCCTTTTCTTGATATCGTTTGACTCTGTTGTCGGATTTGGCCATATTCTTTAGGATGTCGAACTTACCTTTGTGCCACTTGGGCGTGGATTGAGTGGATCGAACTCCGGATTGTAGATTTACAATCTGTTGAGAGAGTTGTTCTACTTTGGAGCGAAGATCATCTCGATCTTGGCTAATTTCTTTGATCTTGGAGTTGGCCCACTCAGGTAGTTCAGAGGAGGTGACTTGTTTGATAAACTTGACTGGCTTAAGGGAGAGAGCGTACTCCTTTTCTTTCAGTTTTTGAGTGAGGTTTTTGATAGTGGTGTTCAGGGATATATTTTTGGATTCAGAAGCATTTAGATTATTTTGAAGAGAACAACACTTGTTAGTAAAGATGGTGAGGTCTTGTTTGAGAGAGTCGATCAGGGTGAGAGACTCTTTCTGGTCACCCTGGATAAATTGAGTTCGTTCTAAGGTATCATGAAGTTCCTTTTGAAGGGAATCAACATGACACCTTGATTCTTGTAGATCTAACCTGAGAGAACAAGAGATGGTTTTGTGTTCCTCAGCTTCATCTCTAAGGGCATACATAAGACCTTTTGAGATTTCGAGTTCCTCAGATAGCTCGGTTATTTTGCTGGTAAGACTTGCTTTGAGGGAGTTGTTCTCGGAGACAATTTTAGCAATTAAAGTCATAAATCCCATAGGAGAAATACGGTAAAGGTCTGTTTCAAGGTGAGAACGAGTTACCTAATTGTATGGAATTATGGATTCTATTGTGTCGTGTGCCATGAGACATACCAGGCTGCTAGACTATGCGTCTGGATCGTCGGAGTCTGAATCACCCCAACCAACAGCTGCCATCAGCGATCTCCCTTGAGATTTTCCATACTGGTTCTTGAGTAAGGGACAGTCCTTCTTGAAGTGACCGAGTTTATTGCAGTTGAAGCAAGTGACAGAATTGAAGACTTGTTTAGAGGTGTTTGAGAACGACCGACTCTGTCGATTAGGTTGGTTACGCATGAATTTTCGGAAGTTCTTGACTATGAAGACAAAGTCTTCCATAGTCTCAGCCTCACTTTCCTCAACAATAATGTCCACCAGCTCAGCCTTAGCTTGTCTGATTTGAGTATCAGCGACATAGGCTCCTTCTTAAGTTAACTGAGTTGAATTAACCTGCAAGGCTTGGTCATTCAAAGTAGTAGTCTTACTAGAAGAGGGAGAAGAAGTATTACCACACTTCTTTCTAACATTCTTCTTGTATTTATCTACAGATTGTAGATAGAACCTAGGTCTTGACATCTCCATTTAGATAAATCCTTGCATGCTTGTGGTGGAGTTACGTCTCTGCCCATTCTTCTCTGAGACTGTCCAGCAATTTGTGCAAGACACTCTCTCTATCTGGTAAGATGCTAACTTCCTGCATAGTAGTAGTTAGTAAGTAGAAACGATCAGCACTTCTTCCAGTGACTCCCGGTTTTTTGCAAAAATTTCATAGTCCATTCGGAGTTCTTGAGCTTTGCATTTCTTGAGTTCAGTGACTCCTTCGTGGGTAGCTTGAAGGAGTGTCCATATCCCATTTGCGGACTTACAGTGATTGACTCTCCTTTGTTCTGGGATGGATAGGCAAGTGTATATTGCACGTGATGCTTGTCGATTCAGATCGTACCTTTTGCGATCTGCAGCAGTCCATGTTGATCGATCTGGATTGACTGCAACATCTCCTCCAGTGACTATCTCCCAAAGCTCAGAGTTGACAGACTCAATGTGTTGCCCGATCTGGTTTTTCCAATGGTCGTAGTTGGTGGAGGTGAGTCTGGGGTGCTCGAAGTGCATTTTGTTGTTTTGATTGGCGAAGAGATCTGCCATTGCTTCGTTGATTGACCGTTAGCCTAAGCAAGGCTCTGATACCACTTGTAGGATCGGGTGGCTAACTCAAACCAACCAAAGGAGTGATTCTAAGAATTATTTTGACTCAATCAGCCTTCGTAAGTGAGAAACACTCTGTGATGCAGAGGCACTCAATCGAATTGATTAAACTGAGGGTGCGGAAGACTCTTGCGGTAATTGAAACGAAATGATGAAAAGAAAGAAGGACTCTGTTGAACTCAGCAAGATACACAAATAAGCTATTTAATTTCCTGGTCTAATAAAACAACTTACAAATGTCCACTAAGTAGAAAGGATCTACTTAGCGTTTTTTCACACACTCACCCAACACACTTTCTAATCAGATCAATGGTAAGCGTAGTGAAACTAGGATCTTCCTAGGCAAAGTCTATCTAAAAGCGCTAACTAACTTGGTATGTATTCTCTCTCTCTCTTTCTGGCTTACGAAGCGATTCTCTTTCTCTCTCTAAGCTCTGAAATAATCCTCAATGAAAGCACACATAAAACTGACTATTACACAACTTATTTATACTCTCAATACAATAGTAGGTCGAAGGAGTTAGTTTCGAAAATACCGGAACTAACTTAGTGGACAACTTCCAACGGCATTGAGTAGTCTTCTTACTTAGGCCGCGATCTTCGGGTGTTGAGGGAAGACTTCATGACCGTTGTGGCGATTAAGGCATTCCCGAGTTGACTCCTTGTTATTCGCAACAGCACGGGAGAGTCTGTGAAGTCTTCTTAGTTGCGTGGACTCTATTGAAGTGGCTCACTCTTTGTGTCTGTATAGGGATGATTGACTCTGTCGAGGTGATAGGCTATCTCTGCAACACTCCGATGTCCCAACAGATGTGTGAAGCCGGGGGCTTGTTTGCTAATTGAGTTTACTGCAATATATGTTGTTGCTTTACTGTTTTTATATTAAACTATTTGCATGAAAATGAATTGCATGCTCTCGACCAATTGACTGAGGGTCTGAGGGGGCATGACAGTCATGTAGAAACATATTTAGCAGGGGCTGATTCCGTACCACAAACAAACATTTTTGCAGGTATGCAGCTTCCGGTGTCGACAAAGAGCGGGACGCGCTGGGTAGTTTAGTTACAGTTGTTTGAATATGCACTGTTGCATTTTGATACTAACTTAGAAACGTGTATAGGATTGGGATACTTAGAATGCTCATTGTGAATGTATTTTATATTGGTTTGGGAAGGTTAGATCTATCTCTTGTTGTCACTGTGGGAAATTGTTTCGTATTTATATATATATATATCAGTAAGCACGTTATTACTCGTATGGGCGAGTGAGAACGGTGACACCAGTAGTTCAATTGTTTAGATTACCGCTGCGATTACAAAGTTAAGTAAGACGATTAGGAGCCGATTAGAGTAGGGGTGTTACAAAAGTGGTATCAGAGCGGTTACCACTCTGATGACAAGAGATAATACGATTTATACAGTGAGCATAGGTTTTGTAATACGAGAAACGTTGTGAGGATACGTGACCTCGCGGGGTTGATGCAATGCTTAAAGCTTGCACACCATAGCCGTAGGGGCACTTCAATATTAAACGACCAAGACTACGGTATTAGACCGAGTAAAGGTCTAACCCGACCTCTTGACATATGTCAGGGAGAGGTCTGGGTAACAGTAGAAAGGAAGAATGCGGCGCAGCGGAAGGTGGTGAAGGTCCAGTAACCCCAAGTAACGTGAAGACGATATGAACCGCTCGCACTTGATGGGAGAGCATCCCAGGAAATTTGCTATGGTACCCCACCCACCGCAGCCCGTACCTCGAGTACTATCAATTGAGGAAAATGAAATGAGAAGCACCACAGAGATAACTCTCCTGATCGGGAAGACCCGGTGTGGATGCTATGAGAATTATGTTAAATATAGAAAATAAGACTTTGTGTTTTGATGTAATGTTTAGGACCGGGGGTCCTGGTAAAGGCGTAGTGTCTACCATACGAGTACGAGATGAATATTAAACCGAGGTTGAGGAGATAATTCCTGTAGGACTAATGGGGCTAACTTGCTATAAGCAAAGCAACCTTGTCTTACATCCAGGAAAGCACTGATTAGTGCGCTTGGGGGGGAAAGAGGTGGAAACGACGAGTAATGATTAGTTTATAGTATGTAATGGATGACCTTTTTGAAGTCTCACCCTAAGCGAGTAACTCTAATCCATGCAATACTGAAGGTTCAAGATGGCCTGACGTGTATGAGAAGAGATCATGAGAGCTGTAGAAACAAGAACTCGCTATGTTGCTATCATGCAACGCCTCGTGAGGGAAGTATGACCTTACAACCACGGTAAACTTGTGGGAACGAGTGCGGGAGTGAGACTGTATTAATTTGAATAAGAACTTTTGATAGGAACATGAACCCGATTAGGGAATAGCACTCCACTGACACACCGTACCGGTGGCTCAGTCTGCATGGCGCACTTGCCATTGCAAGTGTCACATGAACTAAAGTATTAAATTTCAACCTGCCTTGCGCACTTGCTACAGCAAGTTGAGCGACGGTAAACTAACCCTAAAGGACCGAGTGGTCCAGGTGGTTACAAATAAACACAAAACATTATGTGAGTCCATAATGCAATGAAGCAAGACACAGCCTTCTTAAAGGCAGGGTTATGAAACCCTTGGGTTGGAGGTTGATAAAACCTCGGGAAGACCTAGCCGGTCTGACCATTAAACCTGAAAATAATACACCATTTAGTAGAGTATGGAAAAGGGGAGTAAATGAAAACAACGGTAGTTAGTGCCTACAAGCCTAACCCCAGTGCCAGTATGGACATTAAACGTCAAGCATCACCGGTGGGGAGTGTCGAGTCTTCAGGACCAGCATAACCATATTTTGGGAGTGCACGACACTTGTGGTTAAACCACTACCATTAAACATTGCCAGAGGGCAAGAAGTGAGCTATACGAGCCAAGACTTTAAATTAAACCTAACCAAGCTGAGTAACGTCAGCTTATAACTCGAGTGAGGGTAACAAGTGATGTGGACATGGTATCTGGGATCCAATGAGTGCTGAACTTGCTTACCCCCTCCAAGTTTGGAGTTGAGCATCCTGATTTGGCCGAAGAGAACGGCTCAGGTGTATATAGTGTCTAGGGAAATAATAGACAAGTGCTGTTATGGCAAACTATTTTGTAGTTGTAAGAAAAGATTAGGCAGATGCGAACGTACAATAAAGGGGCCGACGTTGTGCCCGCACCACACACACCGGGGGTGTTGTGAACCCATTATACTGCTAGACTCCCGTACGGAGGGCAGTGGATATTAACTGAACAGTGAATTTGCCTGAGGATAGAAGATACCGTTACCTCGAAGAGGATGGAGGAAATATGAGTTGAATAAGAGTAAGGACTACACATTGAAGTGCGATGATTAGCGGAACCCACTAAGTTGTGGGTGTCCAATTGTAACCTGAGGAGAAAGTGTTAGAACCAACTAGGATTAAATTAAATAGAAAGACCAACAATCATTTAACTATTAGAATAAGCACAGAGCCTGAATATCGTATGGCATCCGCCTACGAAAGGATACCCTTAGTACCACCAAAATGACCCAAAACTAGGAGAACAAAGGTAATGAATCACGAATACTGATTAATATCAGGCTAAAGAGGGACTACCATAAGTCTGGGGAAACACGAGGTGTCAACCCTTGTCATGGAGTCCACACTACACCAGAGGGGTAACCCCATGGATTGGGTGGAGTTCGATAACTGAAAACTCATATCGGAAGGTGTTAACAGCCTAGGAGTGAACGGGAGAGGTAGTGAATAGTTACTAATCCCCACTCACAGATACCGTATGACGAGCATGTGAAAACCAGTATTAGGGCGATAAGTCGCAAACACCTATCTTAGAGAAGGTAAGGAATATATACATTAATAAAGGAACCCATAGAACGCAGAGAACCCTCTAGGGCCATTCTGACATTAAAGGTTAAGAATTGGCGGCATAGTTACTTCAACATAAATTACCAGGACTAAGAGTACGATAACCACCGGGTACAAACACTACGAGTGCACTAAACGAGACATGGGACGACCACACTCCTAGGAGCTTGTGGGCATGACAAAACTTACATTAAGTTAGTTGGGTAAGTAGTAATGTATCAGTATGGTACCCCATGTATGTAAAAAAGTAGTTGGAAGGACCAAGGAGGTAATCAACTCTGTGTCTAAGTCAGTGAATGGAATCCTGACTTGGTAAACCATGAATTGACAAGAGAGATCTCAGTCAAACTAACAAGGTTAGGAAAAATTAAGGATAGCTGGATAATAAAATGACATAAGGTCGCAACTCCACAGTGGATGAGTTAGAACACAAGTTTTGGAGATTTTAGTAATGGCAAGGTGTACCCATGAATGAGAAGAGGAATTGTGGTATCTTAGGAAGTTATATTAGAGAAACCTTTGTAATATTATAGATGCCACCCAAAAAGGGGGCACAGAGAGTTATATCCTACGCTGAGGGCGCTGCGATGATGTCGTATTAAACAATAATAACCACATGCTCAAGCCAATAAAAAAAGAACGTTAGTATGTTAGTACCAATTAGGGCTGAACAGAAAACGAACGCCAAGCTAAATCCCACAGTCGTATTGTATGTTTACAACAGACGAAGGGCAAAAGCGAGCATTACAAGAGATACTCTAAGCTGGAGAATAGATACTCCATGCAAACCGCAATAGCGGATAACCGTCCAATCGACTGGTACGTGGTGCGCAACAAAGTGACCATTATAATAACTGTTAACCGAATTATGTTGGTGAGAATCAGAACGTGGAAGATCAGATAAACAAATGGATTCCCCTAATCGATAAGAGGGATGAACCATGTGTGGGGGTACTAAAATACCAACACACGGGGGATACGAGTTCACACCAGCAAAAGAGAACCTACAAGGTACCTAAGGAACGAACTCATCCCAGAGGAAAATAACTTGGAGTCATGAGGCGCCAGTTAGTTGCACATATCAGACCCGTCTTGATATTTTAGAGACAACTACTGCAAGCACTAGGTGCTAGAGCCTAGCTCGACAACCCTTACACCAAAGGATAGTTCGGTAGGGTGGCATGAACTCTTGTCAATATACCATGAGCATGTATAGAGGTTAGTGTGACTGAATAAAAGCTAGTCGAAATACCTAGCAGGTTGGGAAAACAATGATGTGTGTACATCTCCCGATCTAACCGTATATGAACATACATACACCTAACCGAGATAGGCAGTATAGCCATAGGGGCTAAAGTCCGACCCTAGAGAAAAGGGGTAATGAAATATGTAGCACATTAGTGCACGAATAATTCCACTGGAGTGGAACATCTTGAACTTATTACTTCAAGATGATATATTCGTAGATTACGTGGGCGTAATCGTTTTTAAGGGGGGTAGAGCGATTTCACACGCCTAAAATATACCGTACGTAGGAGTACGTAGCGCATGGTACACATGCTGAAAACTATTATTGTACGTAGAGTACAAGTATTATGATTGTGTTATATTACTTGAGGTAATAGTGTTATGTATTATGTGTATGAACATATATATATTTTAGTTCGCATTAGTTGTGGCGAATAGGAAAAGGAGAATAGATAGAGTGTTCTTATCCTCTTTCCGATTATTTATGCAAACGTTGCGAACATTAAACACATAAACGCCTAGCTTGTTAGCTCCGGTTGAGAGTGCAAGTAGGTCTATCTGGTAGCTCCGATGGGAGATTTCAAATAGAAGTAGATAGCTCCATACTATATGATTTGTGACTCTATATAAAACCGATTATAGAAATGCGACGAGTGAATCGGCATGAGACCGATGTGTAACCTAGTGGAGTTAAAACCTCTAGGAGTTGTATGAATAAATATAAGTCAAGAGAACTTGGTACATGGTTAGGATACATGATCCTATATGCCAATGATTAGATTAATTACACTAGTTGACTTGTGTATCTATAGAACACAAGG
The DNA here is from genome assembly GCA_023374045.1 of Limonium bicolor. NCBI lineage: Eukaryota > Viridiplantae > Streptophyta > Magnoliopsida > Caryophyllales > Plumbaginaceae > Limonium > Limonium bicolor. The sequence continues at coordinate 21,675,525 of CM041782.1, forward strand.
TGGCAAATATCAAGAGGAAACATGATTAGAAATGACTAAACAATTTATTGATTGAAATTGACGTGGGAAGTTGAACTTGATCCTGGTCCGATCAAGTGAAACCGAACACAAATTGAGGTGACAGATAGTTCAACACTGACGCTGACCACGTCGGGGTTGGATGACTCTCGAAACTTCCTACAAGTGGACACAGATATGAATAGAAATTGGAATTTAGGACGTCACTCGAAGAGCCGTGGACTGTAGAGTCCTTCATTATTAGACCGGTGTGTCTGCGAGTGACATCACCCAAAGAGCCAGGGACCGCAGAGCCCTTTGTCATTAGACCGGTGTGCCTGCGGGTGATTAAGGAAATTAGGTGATACTATCCGAGGAGCCATGGACCGCAGTGCCCTTCGTTATTAAACCGGTGTGTCCACGGGTAGTAGACGTTGGTTAGCATGGTGTTATACCCAAAATTTTGACCCCCCTGGTTAGGGTCTGCAAGGTTTTGGTGTCGTGAGGGATATTTGATCGGGTAATGAGGGATTCCGGCTCGATCGGCGTGTTCCAGGGCCTGAGGAGCAGTTTCGTCATTATCAGGGGCGTTTTCGTAATTTTTAAGGCTTCTGAGTTCTCCTATAGGCTTTCTCTCTCCTCCAAAGGGTGCCCAAATCAGCTCGAAATGCTTTGATATTTTAACCCATGATAGAGGATGACATTTTAAGCATAATGGCGTTGGAATTTTGATTTTTCGAATTTCCAATAATTTTCTAGCAATTTCTGACTGAATCTGACGAGAAATTCAATTTAAAAATGCTCCAGCATTTAAAAAATTCGTTTCCACCTCAGAAAATTCATAATATCCATTCTTGACATGTGGTTAAAATTTCATAGCAAAATTCCTTTGGGAAGTTACTTAGTTAAAATATCGAAAAATCTTACTTTTACTAGATTTCTTTATCTTTAAGAAAGTCTATATAAGGGATAGGTTTTTGGATAAAATCAGACCTCACATACTCAAGAACCCTAGAGAGTCAGAAAAGGCAGCTCCTCTCTCTCTCTCACGTTTTCCAACACCCGGCCACCCAAATCATACCGAAAATCCCCCGAAACCACTATCTAAACACGTTTTCCGATCCCCAAAGCACAAATAATCATCAAAACCCCACAAAAACAACACCAAAACGTGAAGAACAGCAAGAACAACCAACAACCAGAAGCTTGGTTCGAAGTCCTTTCGGGTCTACCATCAACGGAGCACTCGACGAATCCCGGTGTGAAGAAACGTTGTGAATCCGAAGGTAAAACAGGTAGAAACTCAGCTTCCCTAATTCTCCACGGTGTTATCTGTCTTGCCTCGAAATTTGAGCTCAAACTAACCTTCGTAGGCTTCTGTATTGCTGTTTATTTAGGCCTCTGTCAGATAACTTGTTTGCTAAGTTTCGTGCTTAATTCGAATTCAAATTGAAAACTTTCAATCACTAACGTCTTGTACATCTTTCAGGCTACACACCCATAAAATTTGAGCTCAAAACACCCTCGGGAACCTTCTGAAAACCCCTGTCCGTGGGTGGTCCGTGACCTCGGACCTATGGTCCGGGACCTCGGACGCGTTGTCCGAGACCACGGACACCCACGGACGGCGGCGGGATTTTAAAAATTCAAAATTTAGGTTTTTCTAATGATGTCCGGGCCCACGGACAGCCTGTCCGTGGCCCCGGACTTTGCAAATTTTTGTTTTCCTTTAATTTCGACTTTTCTGTGCATTTAGGTTAACTGGGGTCCGTGGTTTCGGACATTAGGTCCGTGGCTACGGACGGAAATGAAATTTGACCTAATTCTGCCTCCGAAACCCTAGTTTAGGTAATTTCACTTTTCACTTTAATTTTCTGTCAAAAAATGCTAAAAACACAAAAAAAACAGAAGCTCGCGCACTTAGGTTAAAACGACTCGTAATAAGCCGTAAATAAACTAAGTAGAGGAAAAACGACCTGAGGGTAATGAAAGTAATTGAACCCTAATTAAGTCGAATATCAAGCCCCCGAACCCGAACTCTCCTTTCCTAATTTGATCTAGGTTAAAATTAGGTGGCGACTCATAATAGGTTCCAGTGAGCTAGCTTAGGTTTTAATAATTATTGTTATATGACATAGTTATTAATCTTAGGTTATAAGTGGACCTAAAACCCGGTTAGATCCTCATCAGCTTTAATCAACATAGGATAGGGTTTAAAATCGAGGCTCACAGACTGGCGACTCTGCTGGGGACAACTTCTTAATTTTTAACTTGTTTAATTTTAAGAAAGAGGGCTTAACTCGAAAAATTGTTTATGGCTTTATTACTTTGTTTGTTTACTTTTGTGCGCACTTTAATTTTTGTACCTTTGCATCATATGAGAGCGAGGGTCCACGCAAACCAATTCCACCCCGGGACCCGTTTGAGGGTCCCCTGTCAGGGACTCACACCTTTTAGGTGATGTGAACAAGTGGGGAAAAAGAGGAGGGTGTCGTCTAACCACACCCCCTTAATACCTGGGCTTTAGCCCCAAGCATCTTCCTGGCAGTACCCTTTCCTAGCCCATTGTTTGGTCAGTCAAAGACCCGACCATAGACGCACACCTTTAGGTGATGTGGAAAAAGTGGGGAAGCCCAAAGAGAATAGCGTGCAAGCCCTATTCCTTTGTGGTGACCTGGGCCAGCGCCCCAAGCACCTCTCCGGATTGATCCATACCCATTAATCAAGGTCGTTGGGTGAGGGCATTTTGAATTTGTGTGGAACCTTGTTTGCTTGTGTGATCGGCCCACTACCCAGCCTAGAAACTGATAGGAATTTCTCCTACATCAACCTAGCCCAACCCGAATTGTCAGTTCTATTTGTTTGCAGCCTAAAGGCTCTGTTTGGTTCAACATGTGAGTTATGTGGGCTTCGGCCCAAAAGTTTAGACTTAGGTAGTTTCTTTTTCAGCCCAATTTGGTTTATCCATTTAGTTTTAGGCCCATAAAAGTCCACCTAAAAGTAATCCATGAGACATGTAAACCAACCAAGCCTTCCACTAAAATTCTTCCGACCCAGGGCCTATTCTAGTATAGGAAAACTCTTCACTTGGGCTTTAGCCCAAAATCCTAGATCTAGGCATCATCTTTCAGGTTCAATCAATACTACTCATTCAGGTTTCAGTCCAAATCCCAACCTAGGGTTTTGTTCAGCAATCATTCTGGCCCAAATACCACACTCATGACTCATTCTATTTGGGGCCCGTAGACCAATTCATAGTTTTGGCCCATAAGCTTCGCTCTCAATCCAGAAAGTCGGCCCATAGCACAAAACTTTTGAATCCAAGATAGGTTGCATAACTCATTCATTCCAGTTTCTAGCGTCAAGGCCCGACAAGAACATCAAACGAATCTCAAACTTCAAGGCTTTCCCTCTCGGCCCAGTGGCCCATTCACGGTTCGTGTGGCCTCCTTCAGCCCGTTTGCTTCAATTCTAGATTAAGGGTATTCAGGCCCGCAAATCTGTTCTATCCTAGGAGTCACTCTAGCTCATGCACTTCACTCGCAGCTTGGAAAAGATTCAGACCCGGGTTCCTCCTACATAACCATAGGCATTCCTAGTTCAAACATTTTATGAGGCCTATTCGAAGTTCAGAAGGAAGACAATCATGATCATCTCAATGGCGTCCCGACGGCCCAGAGCTCGAGTCTTCAGTATGTTGGCATCAGACAGCCCAACATCACTATTTTAGAAGTTTTCTCGATTTGGTAGTTTTCTTTTCCTAGTAGTTCTCCCAACTTTTATGGTAGCTAGCTTCCTTTTTCATTTTAGATAGTTTTCTTAAGATTACAATTTTTGATGTTGTCTTTCCATTCATGAATTAGAGCATAGTTCCATTTTTATTTTTTGTGCATTTATTCACAAAACCAGAACACCAAAAAATAAATAAGTCATCACGTGTCTCACCACACTCCCCTCTCCACATGAAACTCATTCCTGCGCAAGGAATATCTCACCACCTTGTTGGCTTCCACCACTCATCACCTCTCAATGGAAAATTTCACCGTACACTGAAAGCATCCCACTGCCATGTTTTACTGTCATCACTACATCACTCCACCAAAACAACAAGACTTCATCGCCATGTACCACCACACATATAGCCACCTCCAACAAATAACCTGGGTATTCAAAAGGCTTGTCAAAAGACCCCAAAACAATACTGGGGGCAATCTGAGTTAAGGGTCGATAACGTTTGTTTCATTGGTTTAAAGCGCGCGAACAAGTCTCTGAGTGAACATTTCGCAAGGGTGCCTTGAGTGGTAAAACCATGAGTGAAAGAGCATGTCATTTTTACATGGCTCCAGAGAGATTACATTCAAAGGTAAGGTAAACGGCATGACTCCAACCGAAGGAGATAATTTGTAAATTTACGCTTAAACCTATGAAAAGTAACAAAGAAAGGATACACAACTATTAGGGATGACGAAGCACCTAGGTACAGCACCACACAGCCAAAAGCTTGTGAACCCTGACATTACACCCTAGGCACCCCCGCTGAGCTTTTCATACACGACCTCTTTTACAACACTACAAACTCCACAAAACAAGCCAACCAATGATGAATAACCGACCCGGTGACCAAAGGAAGCAAGGAGCCCGACTTTTGAGCAACAACTTCACAAGTCCAAAGAAGCAAAACCGCAACCAGCATGACGAAGTGATCCACAAATGGTCCCAAAGTGACACAGGATCCAAACGAGCTAACATTAAAAACAGCTCTCGAAGTTCAAAACCGGGAAACACAAGAACCCCGAGGGAAAGGAGATTCAAAGAAAGGCAAACTTGAAAAGCCTCAAAGAAATCCAAAATCGGAAAAAAGAAAGAAGATGCAAGGAACAATTTAAAAGTCCCAAGTTCATAAGCGAAGTCATCACGAAGTAGCCAAACGACTTCAAGGCAAAGAAGACAAGTCCGAGAGACGGTGCAAGTTGCAGCTTTGGTCACCCTTATAGCTCCACATATCATAAACATTCCTCCATTGTCCTGTTGTCATTCATCACACCCCATAGCCACGTTATAAGCTTAAAAGACTTCCGACCTAGTAGTTGTGTATCCAATCACGTGAAAGTAACAGGTTGAACGCGTAAATCTAACAAATGTCAAATTCAATGGTTGAGAAGTTGTGACCGTAAGTGAGAAACGAGTGCAAACACCAAACACGTCGAGTGTAGGTTAGGAAGCACCACATCAAAACATAAGTCTTAACCCTGTGAGGACGAGACTTGTTCGCACGTTTAATCAAAGAAAATACTGGGGGCAATTGATCGTTCCGATCAATTGCCATGAACTCTAACTCAGATTGTCCTAAGGAAAAATACTGGGGGCAATTGTTGGTTCCAACAATTGCCATGACAACACCAATTGAAACCTAAAGCTTGAGCACCACCATCCCACCACAGGCATAAGCCCTTACATCCACATCAAACACCTCAGGCCCGACCTAAGCCCTACCTCTACATTCAAACATCCTCAGGCCCGACCTAAGCCCTTCCTCCACATTCAAACATCCATAGGCCCGTCCTAAGCCCTTCCTCCACAACAAATCCCCCTAGGCCCGTCTTAAGCCCTACCTTCACATTCAAACACCCACAGGCCCGTCTTGAGCGCCACCGTCTCCAGGTTTGACATAAGCCCTAATCCTTCTACATCCATTTAGACCCATCATACATTTTACTCACTTTCACTTAGAGCTACCCTATAGGCCCGTCATAAGACCTAGTTCCAGCTTTAGGCTCGTCATAAGACCTAGATCCATTCTTTAGGCTCGTCATAAGACCTAGATCCATCCTTTAGGCTCGTCATAAGACCTAGTTCCACCTTTAGGCTCGTCATAAGACCTAGATCCATTCTTTAGGCTCGTCATAAGACCTAGATCCATCCTTTAGGCTCGTCATAAGACCTAGATCCATCCTTTAGGCTCGTCATAAGACCTAGATCCATCCTTTAGGCTCGTCATAAGACCTAGATCCATCCTTTAGGCTCGTCATGAGACCTAGATCCCATCCTTAGGCTCGTCATAAGACCTAGAACCATCCTTTAGGCCCGTCATAAGACCTAGTTGCATTCCCTTAGGCTCGTAGTAAGACCTAGAGTTACCCTTTAGCTTACCCACTCTCATCAAACACATTGCATTCATCTCATTCATATAGGCTCGGCATAAGACCTAGTTGCATTATCCAGGCGCGTCACAAGACCTGGCGACAGAAAGTTGGCGAGGTGATGGCAATAAATCCTCCTTTTGCGATGTCAACTTATTTTTGGGATCAACGAATGGTGGGCAAAGGCAATAAGTCCCCAGGGTTTTTACCAGGAGTTATCCCTGCACACCGGCTTGGGGGGCGATGGCAATAAGTCCACATTGGGTCCAGCCAGGAGCATTAGCACGGGTTTCGGTCCCCCTGAAGCATCCGAGCATCATCAGCATCATCAACACCATCGGCATTATCATCAGCATCAGCATCATTTGCATCATTAACATTTCAGCATTCTTGCATTTGCATCCAGTTCTCACATTCTAGGTAGTCAACGCCTTAGAAAAGCTTGACATCATTTTCATCACTTTAGGTGGTCAGCGCCTTAGAATAGCTCGACAACATATCATCATTTCAGGTAGTCAACGCCTTAGAATAGCTTGACATCATTTTCATCACTTTAGGTAGTCAGCGCCTTAGAATAGCTCGACAGCATATCATCATTTTAGGTAGTCAACGCCTTAGAATAGCTTGACATCGTATCATCCTTATAGGTAGTCGGCACCTTAGAATAGTCTGACATCACTTCATTATTACCTTTAGGCAGTCAGCGCCTTAGAATAGCTCGACAATGCTTTGTAGCTTAGGTAGTCAGCGCCTTAGAATAGCTCGACAATGCTTTGTAGCTTAGGTAGTCAGCGCCTTAGAATAGCTCGACAATGCTTTGTAGCTTAGGTAGTTAGCGCCTCCGAGTAGCTGGGCTTCGTTAACCCGGTTTCATACAACGTGGAGGATTCTGTGGAGTCCAAAATTTTGGGGCACCACTCAAGCATCAACCAGACTTTTCACATTCGTTACAAAGTCCAGTTGACGGGGGGCAATCTGTTATACCCAAAATTTTGACCCCCCTGGTTAGGGTCTGCAAGGTTTTGGTGTCGTGGGATATTTGATCGGGTAATGAGGGATTCCGGCTCGATCGGCGTGTTCCAGGGCCTGAGGAGCAGTTTCGTCATTATCAGGGGCGTTTTCGTAATTTTTAAGGCTTCTGAGTTCTCCTATAGGCTTTCTCTCTCCTCCAAAGGGTGCCCAAATCAGCTCGAAATGCTTTGATATTTTAACCCATGATAGAGGATGACATTTTAAGCATAATGGCGTTGGAATTTTGATTTTTCGAATTTCCAATAATTTTCTAGCAATTTCTGACTGAATCTGACGAGAAATTCAATTTAAAAATGCTCCAGCATTTAAAAAATTCGTTTCCACCTCAGAAAATTCATAATATCCATTCTTGACATGTGGTTAAAATTTCATAGCAAAATTCCTTTGGGAAGTTACTTAGTTAAAATATCGAAAAATCTTACTTTTACTAGATTTTCTTTATCTTTAAGAAAGTCTATATAAAGGGATAGGTTTTTGGATAAAATGAGGACCTCACATACTCAAGAACCCTAGAGAGTCAGAAAAGGCAGCTTCCTCTCTCTCTCTCACGTTTTCCAACACCCGGCCACCCAAATCATACCGAAAATCCCCCGAAACCACTATCTAAACACGTTTTCCGATCCCCAAAGCACAAATAATCATCAAAACCCCACAAAAACACCACCAAAACGTGAAGAACAGCAAGAACAACCAACAACCAGAAGCTTGGTTCGAAGTCCTTTCGGGTCTACCATCAACGGAGCACTCGACGAATCCCGGTGTGAAGAAACGTTGTGAATCCGAAGGTAAAACAGGTAGAAACTCAGCTTCCCTAATTCTCCACGGTGTTATCTGTCTTGCCTCGAAATTTGAGCTCAAACTAACCTTCGTAGGCTTCTGTATTGCTGTTTATTTAAGCCTCTGTCAGATAACTTGTTTGCTAAGTTTCGTGCTTAATTCGAATTCAAATTGAAAACTTTCAATCACTAACGTCTTGTACATCTTTCAGGCTACACACCCATAAAATTTGAGCTCAAAACACCCTCGGGAACCTTCTGAAAACCCCTGTCCGTGGGTGGTCCGTGACCTCGGACCTATGGTCCGGGACCTCGGACGCGTTGTCCGAGACCACGGACACCCACGGACGGCGGCGGGATTTTAAAAATTCAAAATTTAGGTTTTTCTAATGATGTCCGGGCCCACGGACAGCCTGTCCGTGGCCCCGGACCTTGCAAATTTTTGTTTTCCTTTAATTTCGACTTTTCTGTGCATTTAGGTTAACTGGGGTCCGTGGTTTCGGACATTAGGTCCGTGGCTACGGACGGAAATGAAATTTGACCTAATTCTGCCTCCAAAACCCTAGTTTAGGTAATTTCACTTTTCACTTCAATTTTCTGTCAAAAAATGCTAAAAACACAAAAAAAAACAGAAGCTCGCGCACTTAGGTTAAAACGACTCGTAATAAGCCGTAAATAAACTAAGTAGAGGAAAAACGACTTCTGAGGGTAATGAAAGTAATTGAACCCTAATTAAGTCGAATATCAAGCCCCCGAACCCGAACTCTCCTTTCCTAATTTGATCTAGGTTAAAATTAGGTGGCGACTCATAATAGGTTCCAGTGAGCTAGCTTAGGTTTTAATAATTATTGTTATATGACATAGTTATTAATCTTAGGTTATAAGTGGACCTAAAACCCGGTTAGATCCTCATCAGCTTTAATCAACATAGGATAGGGTTTAAAATCGAGGCTCACACATGGGGTAGGGGATCGTCAAGTCCTGGTCTTTAAGACTGCTTCCCCCTGATTTGCCATCGTTAAATATATGTGCACACATACATATGGAGTGATGTGTGAGTATCCTCGCGAGATACTAACATGTAGATAGGGATGCATGGAGTATCCCTTGCAAACACCTTTGAGTACTTTATTGAGTTTTGCACCTTGTCTAGTGCTGTGTATGATTGAGTTTTGCACCTTGTCTAGTGCTGTGTATGATTGAGTTTTGCACCTTGTCTAGTTCTGTGTATGATTGAGTTTTGCACCTTGTTTAGTGCTGTTTATGAATAAAAGTGTCACGATTATTGATTATATGGAATGAGATTAATGCTGTATCAATGTGATACATATAGACTAGGTCTGAACGTAGTGGAATGTACTCCCTAGTGATGATATGTCTGTGATTACTTAGTGGAACTGGATTCCTTAGGTGAACTGATTATGAATAAGGACTTCGGGATGAAGCCTTTTTAAGGGGGGTAGATTGAAATACCCCTAACCTTTAAAACATAATTAAATGATCTATTAATGATCTAAGATGGTTAATAAACATCTAAATACCATTTAGGAACAATCTAAAGATCTCAACAAGGCAAAAAATGCCTTAAGATCGGTAAAGCCAAAAATGTGCTTTAAGACACCATAGAGATTGTATGACCTCAAATAGGATCCAAAGTGTATTCCTAAGTATTATAATGAAGTAATGAACATTATAAAACCATTCTCAAAGGAAACCAAGCTCTAAAACATGTTCTAACACAAAATGTGCTTTAAAATTCCTTAAAGCACGTTTTTTTAGAAAATTGACTTTCTGAGTGGGTTTTGAGTGGTGTTAGGCTTTGGATTAGACCTTGTTATACTAATGTACTATAATGTACCACATTAAAAGGTCTAAATCCATGATTTCAAAAAAATCAGAAATATGGCACTCATTTGTGAATAGTAATCCAAAAAGTGCATTTTTAAGCAAAATTGACTAAGTATAGTCAATGGTCAATACATGACTCATCTTTATCTATATGAGGTCGGCAGCATGGAGCAAGGAGGACAGCACATTAATCTTTAATACAAAATATCAAGCCAATTTGGTGAATCATCATTTACTATTCCATTTCTTACTTTTCATTCATTAAAACACATGTTCTTTCTTTCTCTTTCCTCTTGTCCCATTCCAGCCAAGCCATTAGCTATTCCAAACCCTCTCAATCTGTGTTCTTGAGTATTCAAGGAAAATCAATCCCATTTGCACCTAAGGTAATGGTTTAAGGCTTATTTTAGCTCTTTTTCATCATCTCTTCATTACCTACACTTGGAGCTCATGATCTATCACTTTCTGAAATACCCCAAACCTTGATATGTGGTTTAAATATCAAACTATGTTATATAAAGGCTAAAAGTGCCTTAGAAACGTTAGTGTACAACTTAAACCATAGTAAAACATAATAAAGCACTAAGACACAGTTTGAGCAAAAACATGCTCTAAGCTATGAGTGAACTTGGTTAGGACCCAAAGAGCCTACCAAGACTTGATAATATTCAATTATGATTTAATAAGGCTAAATAAGTCCTTAGGAAACCTTGGTGGGCAGTTAAACCAAATAAAACACAAGAAAATACCTTAAAGTCAATATGAGCAAAAATGTGCTCTAAGCTTGGGATGAATTTGTATAAGACCTAATGGTCATAACTATACCTTATTTATATGTTAATGAACATATTAAATCAATTACTAAAGAAAACCAAGCTTGAAAACAAGTTAAAACGCAAAATGTGCTTAAGGAGTCTTAAAGCACGTTTTTGAAAAATTGTCTTGTAAATGAGTTTTGAATGGCTAAATGTCCATCATTACTCTTTAATTAACATGTGTACTATATAGTATCACATTTGGAAGTCTATATCAATGGAAAATCAAAAATTTCACAACAATGTGCCTTGTTTTGTGAATAGTGATTTTATAAGCTATTTTGTAACATATGTTATTATAAGTGAGACAATTGATTAATAAGTCTAAAATACCCCTATGTAATAAAGGTGGCCGGTTTTATTAAGTGTGGTGACTCACCACTCACTTGTTAACTTGTTAAAGAAATAAAGATGACTAATATAGTTACTATTTGCTTTATAAACACAAATATCTTCTAAAAAGCAAACTTATCTCATTTCTCTCATTCCTTTCTTCATTTCACACGGCTCCACTCTCTTCAACCTCTTTCTTGCTGTTCTCTCACGTTAAAACAGCACCACCACCATGGAAGTCCACCTTTGATCTCTTGTAAAATCTAGCTCACTTATCCAAATCAAAAACAAACACCACCATTCTCTTCTCTCATCAAGCTCTTCATTCCTATCTTCTCAAAACTTCAAGAGCACCATTTCGGTGCCATGGAGTTCCACCATTGATGGAGCTTGAGCTTGTCTTTCCACATATTATTGATCTCCTTTGCTTCTAGGTAAGGAATCTCAAAGAAAAATCAAGTTTCCTCCACGTTTTGTGTGTGACCGAAAATATTCATTGGTGGAGCTCCTTGTGTTGCTTTGTTCTAGCTCCATTTGAATCTTTCAAGGACTAGGTGGAGTCCTCTCTTAATAGATATTCAAACACCCTTCAAAGATTAAGGTTAAAACAACTACATTAATGTTTTTTGAAATAATGTAACCTAGGGTTTACAATGAGATGAAGCATAATGCTTGAATACTCATTTTATTATTTGTACATTGTTTAGAAGTTGGCAAACAACCAAACACCCCACCGGTTTTACAAGGAAACAAGAAAGAAGTTGTGAGGAAAAAGAGGTAAACAAGCTATCTCAATGTAGTTTAAATGCCTTAGGAAAATGAGCTTAATTTGCTTAATAAAATTCCTAAGGAGCAAATGGTGAATGACCTAGTAAAGTGTTCTCAAAGAGACTAGTAAAAGAACATATGTATTGGTGTATGTATTTGCAGGTCAAAGGCATTATTTATGTGGGAAATTCAGTGTTTAAGGTTTATGCAATTTAAGGGCCTAAGAGCCATGTTATTTAAGGGCCTAAGTGCCAAGCAATTTAAGTTATGCACTATATTGTGATGTAAAAATGTTCTTGATGGATTTTAGGTGTTCTTGAATGAAATAAGGTAAAAACCTAAGTGTTTGGATGTGAGTATATACAAGAGAAACTATGGCCAAATTTGGGAAATGTGTAAGAAGTTCTAAGTGTTTTAAGTGAGTTTTGGTGAACTTGGAAGTGTTAAAGGTGAATAAATGTTTACTTGAGAAGAAAACATGTGTTATGGTGATTTAGAGTGATGCAAGGATTTAGGTGTTATCTTGGAAGTTCTAGGAATTCAATGTGTGTTTTGAGGATGTATTTAAGTCTTGGATGAGTTTGTTTAAGGTTTAGGTAATGTTGATATCCAAGGAATAAGTGATGATTAGGTAAGATGTGAAAAAGGAGGTTTAGTTAGTAAGAAAAGAAGTTGAGAGAAGATTTAAGGTGTAGAGGAAACACCTTGGTGTAGTGGTCATTATTGGTGAACTACCACTTATAAATCTTAAGGAGAAAACATCCCAAGTACTGGAACTTTGTAGAAGTTGTGAATGATAAAACGGTTTTGGTGAGTGATTTAAAGAGTTTAGCACATGGATAAGGTGTGTTTGAAGTGCCCAAATGAGGTTAGGGTATACTAGGATATATGGGGTGAAGTTTGGAGTTGAATGTAAAAAGGAAAACAAAGATCTGGGGCAGACCGGACTTCGGACTTGCAAGTTCGGTCGGGCCCAGTTTACCCTGCGGGAATTAGCTTCTGGAATGGACCGGACATAGGACCGGACTTACAAGGTCGGTCGGAGTAGAAAATTTGTGACGGAAATGTGTTCTGGAATCGACCGGACTTGGGTAAGTCCGGTCGGCAAGTCCGGTCGGACCAAAAACATGGTTTAAGGTTATGAAATGATATGTAATGATGGGGATTGATAGGTAATGATGTAATAAGGTTGTTAAGGACATGTTAGGTGAGTTTTAAATGGCGATTAAGTGGGTGAAAAGTGTATCAAAATGTAAAAGTAAAACAAGTTAAATGTAAAGTTATGTAACTAAGTTAACGGGGAAAGTTAAGCATTAGACATTAAATAATCAAGCAAACCCCGATGTTAATAAAAACACATGTGATGTTAACAGTTGTTCGAGAATCGCTCGAGGAACATAAGTGGACGTGGTAAAGTGGACTCCGGTGACAGGTATGGTTTTCTTGCAACCTGTGTCCTACCGGATTACACCGGCTTGTATGCCAATGTGTTTTTCTGTGTTTGCCACGTTGTAAGATAAAACATGTAATGAGTTTACAGTAGTTCATTTATGTGGCGTGTACAACTCCGATACCATTTAACCTCGGAAGTGTTAACCTTAGTTAACTGAGTCTAGGATCACATGAGTGTACGGTATTCGGAGTAAACGACCCGAACCATGGGACGTACTAACCACGGCTATGCGTGTGTTAATTGTGTGATATGTGTATGTGAATGTAGGGATCTCCCTTGTGTGTTTAACCCAGTTGTAATACTGTATGTGTGTAGGTGTGATAGACTCCATAGTGGGGTTCTAACTATTATCTAAAGTAAGTATGTACTAACAGTAGTGAGGAATCCGGTTTGGCCGGTCGCGCGTTGTTTGGGAGAGGGTATCCTTTTAAGCCTTACCCTTCTCTTTGTTATGGTTGTTTCCCTCACGGGTTATGATCTCCCATTAGCTTATTCCAAAGCTTAGCTATTCTGACTTATGATCGGTTTAGGGGGAACATGTGTTTGTGTGGTGTGTTCGGGCCTCCAAACCCGACCCGCCTTAACTTAAGTTACTCGTCCAACTATTAGGACGGTAATGAGTGTTGTTGTTATTGTATAACGAGCTTATCATGAGACTGGCAACATTCTCTAGGCTCACCAGTGTATAAACAATGTTTGGGTCGGTTCCTAAGAGAACCATTCCCGCTATGTTATGTATTTTGTTTGCGATGCAATATCTATTGTGATGTTATGAGGTACACGTTGAAACGAGCAAGTGTTGTTATGTGTTATGTAGTGTATGTTATATGTTGTAAAATGTGGAGTGTGTGGATCATGGATATGATTCCCAGTTTGCGATAAGAGGCGTTTAAGGATAAACCCGATTTAAGGGTTGTGTCGTCTATTAAGGAAGTAGCTCCATTAGAGGAGGAACACTCTAGGGATGATGAATACCATGAGTGACTATTAAGTAAGGATATATTATCCGTTTGTTGAGCCCGTTGAGGCGAATGATTATGTGTGTGTGTGTTTACAGTTGCATGTATGATTTAAAAATAATCAACCGCATGCTAAGACGACAATTAGTTGTGCGTGGCCCGGTAGCATGTGGGCTGCGGGATTACCATACCAGCAAAGGTGCTGAGCCCCTTGGGGGCCACCCTTTCTCTTCTTTTCCTATTTCAGGTACGAAGTGCTGGAAGCCGTTCGAGAGTAAGACGGGTAGTCGTCGTACATGGGTAATCATTTAAGTGTATGTATACAGTAGGTGTAGTAAGACCTAAATTGTTGTCGGCATCAGTTTATAAATACTCGGTATAGCTGGAAGGAGTGCGTTGTGTTGTTGTTAATGGAAAGGGCTAATGTGTAGTCGCTCGGGAATTTAGCCCATCAGACCGGTACAATGTATGCGTATTAGCCTTGTTAGCCACGTGGGTGGTTAACGGCGTGTAACACCAGCGAGTTGAGTTAATTGATGAGTTGTGTATTCCGCTGCAGATTGTTGTTATGTATTTGTTGTTGGATGGGGTGTTACAAAAAGTGGTATCAGAGCGAAGTATCGCTCTGATGACTGAATTACCGAGCTTAGGAAGTACCGAGTTAGGATTTTAGTACTTTGGGTTAAGGGTTGAGTGATAGCGTGAGAGATACGCTAGTTAGGAACTACCAGTGACTACTGGAAACCTACAATATCCATCCCACCCTCCACAATCCCTGTTTGATAAGTTGGGAAAGAACGCCAGAGAGATGGAAGTCCTCTCTTACTCGGGAATACCCGATCTGGCTGTTATTAAGTACCTCTAAAGGTACGGAGAACCTGTCACACGGTAGATCCCGAAAACTGGGAATCCCGGAGACGGTCTCCATCTGAACAATGTTAACCGCATTTCATAGCAATGAATGAAGGATCTTGTGTATAGAGGAATAGAAATTTCCGGCAACCTGGGTCGACATGCAGGGCAGTCGAGAATAACCAACTTGCAACGCACCAACCGTGCAACAGGCAAGAAGTGGATTAATGAAACCCGAGACAAGTGTCTACGGGACCACAGTTGTTAAGTGATACACCAACGGTATACCAACCGACAAAGGAACTACAACGTGGTGCCCAAACAAGAGACAAGTCTCAGTAACCACGACAAATACGTGGAACGGGCTATAAATAGGATACGATACTAAGTAAAAGGGGACTCCAAGAGTGGGAGACACCCCAGTTGATAATTACCATATGAATACAGTGAGGAGTTACCCAGAGGGTTATTATCAAGGCAGTGAGATCAGTAAGGGCCAACAGGGCCACTGATGACAATATGGGTAAAAACGATACCACAACTGGTATGTGTTAAACCGATAGCCAGTTAGCATGGCGCACTTGCCATAGCAAGTGCTGCTATAACAGGGCTGTTCGGGAAATTTATAACCACTACAAGTACTTAGTAAAGTACCACGAAGTTAAGTGTGAACATTATAACCATGGAAGGGCTTAACAGCCTGACCTTTGTAATTGGAAGTATACCAGTCAACAAGAAGCTAGACTTGGTTAAGGCAAGAAGATGTTGTGAAACCATGAAAATTTTTCTTTCAACCCAGATTTAGTCAAACCCCTTTTCTTTTCAAAACCAAATTTTCTTTCAAACCAACACTTCTTTCCAACCTTCTTTTAAACCAAACCAGTAAAACCAAGGGCAGATGATAAGATACAACAGTGGATGAACTTTCCCTCGATTAAGATCGGGAAGCAAGGAATGAATATTGTCACGGGACAATATAAGGGAGTTGACAACAGAATACTTCACCTAGGCGTGTGACGGACACTACGAGTGTACCAACTGAATTGTGGGACGACCGCACTCCGATAGGAGCTCGTGGGCCTGACAGACCTACTTATGGGTTAGTTGGGTAGGTAGCAATGTATCATTATGGTACCCCACATGTGTATACGAGTGGAGTCCGAAACACGGGAAGTAGTCGACTCCGTCTACGGTCAGCAGTATAAATCAAACAAGAGCTAAAGATTACAAGGAATGGTTGAAGTTAAGGAACTCAGTTGAGATAACTAGACTAAAGGAATCAGTGAATTCATTTTCAAGGAAATGTTTTAAGAGTCAGGAAGTGTGAAGTACACTGACTGTTATGTAAAGAAATCGTATATATATCTTAAGGATCCTCAGGGTTAAACATGATAGCTGGAATGGTGACCCAGCCTGTACATGGCAAAGCAGATGCCTAGTGTGGACACATTAATGTGCAATGAACGGGATGAAATTTCCAGAATAGTACCTACACTACCAGGAAGTGTTGATCTTCACAGAAAAGGATAATAAGCCAGTTAAGAACGCAAACGGCGTGGCTAACTGTATGTACCAATAACTGTAAACCAGATGTAAAGGCATAACTTAACAACACCCAGGAAAAATCCTTGAAGGGTGTTCGCATCAACAGTTGTTGCATGAAATGACGTGACAGAAACACGAGGGTTGAAATTAACACCCAGTTTAGACATAAGTTGTCAGGAGACGGACTGGCAATCCTAAGGGGCATTCCGTGAAAGGAAACGTGACGTAACGACCTTGTCATGGAGCTCAATATAATATCCAAACCATGTAAAGTTGTACAAAGAAGTACATGTATGTGGACAGCCTACAATGAGCGCAGCTCAAGGCAGTAAGGCTTATAAGCCACAAATAAAATGTGTTATGAAAATTAGATTGATTGTAGAAGTTTATGTTGTATAAGTGAATAGAGTGGTAAACGAACCACTGCATTAAGAGTGGGGATACCTCTCGATATTCTGAAACCGCATGAGCGGTAGTTATGTGGATCAAGTTCAAGAAATATGTTAAGGATGGACGATGTTATTATTGAAAGAGAGCAGTTAGCTTAGTAGTATGTGTGTATAAAGGGAAACACCGAGCTGAATAATGCCGGCTTGTGACTCGAATGATCGATGCTCAAGGAGCATTTAGTAGTCGTTCAAATGAGTGATGAACTATAATGTGAATAATGTAAGTTTATGTGTGGAAGTTGAGGTGACAGTAGATACGATATAAGCTGATGTTATACAGGGAGTAAGAGCACGGTGCGCAACAAGCGACCGTTGTATAAGTGTTGTTAAACGATAATGTAACAGATAAGACCAGTTATGAGTTAAACTCAATGGACATGCAAGCAAGTGATGATACACAGACTGGGCAATGAGCCAATGGTCGGTACTATGTGATAAGGAAACTCAGTGTGAATTCCTACTGCAATCACATAAGGAATTTACTGTCAAGAGTTTACGCCTCTGCACTCTGTATGACTGAGTGTTTTGGTATTGCACTTACGCAGTAATGAACGAGTGGGATAGCTAGGAATTGGAAACATGTTAATTATGGAGGAATAATGTTATAATGGCCGATGCATAGGAAATGCAAGACCACACCAATAAAAGAGTACTTGTACAAAACCAAATGTGGAGACATGATTAACAGTAAGTGACTACAGTAGCACTAACTGCCAAATACCGGTATGGAATATACCCCAAATGTTGTAAATAGCTGAGAGAGCACTACACACTAAGTAGTAGCTCAATCTCAACCGACAGTAAGTCGGTAGAAGCAAGTCAATCATAGTGAATTACATAGTAGTTTACGCTGTAAGCCATTGGAGAAGTGAATGGAAAATTGTGAAACTCACCGAATCCGCTCAGGGTAAAAGATACCGTGCGTCGGTTGAGAAACCATTGTTACCAAGATGAAGGTGACAACTGGGGATGTACAATACAGTAAGAATAACAAATGGAGCAATTAAGCTCTACAGTTATTAGAGTTTCGCAGCAGAAACTAGTGAGCCAGTGATTCAAGTGTTGAATGTACATGGTGAACATGAGTGAATGGCTAATTATTAACGCCTAGAACCCTAACAGGCCAGAATCGAAACCAACTAAGAGTTTAAACAAACTCATGAGAATTCTTGGTTTAGGAACTAAACCGCCAATATGGTAAGATCCTCTAATCAGAATCCTTGTGTAATAGACCCTGTGGAAGTTAAACACTTCACGACGGCAGAACATTATAGCCTGTTTAGTGATTGATTACGTGGCGTAATCCCTTTTAAGGGGGGTAGAGCGCAAAACCACTTAGTGTATATTACCGTACAAGTGTACGTAGTGATTGTACTTATATTGTGCATAGCACAAAATTATATTATTGTTTTGATGATTGGTGTGTGTTACGTAAACATACACATCACTCATGGTTTAATTGTGGTAATTGCGCACAGAAGATGCGAATACCATTGTGATAAGTGTGTGTGTATTTGTTTAACAGTTGTGTGTGATAGTAAAGTGTGGGAGTAGAGAAAACTCCCGGGCAACAAAAGCCCCGAAAGTGTATAAAGGTGAATGGTGTGTTGTATTTTAAAAATATATATGTATATATCTATATAGTGATTCAAAAGGGCATGATACCGACATAGAAACCTAGTGGATAAGATTCCCTAGGCAACACAATTAAAGTGAATGGAGATAACTGATAGATGGAGTTCTATCCCTTGGAGATGTTTGATCATGACTAGAATGATTTAAAAGATAGAAAATTGGAATGAGTGATTTAATTGATGCTTGAAAATGACGTGGGAGGTGGAACTTGATTTTGCATGTGATCAAGGGAAGCGAAACACAATTGGAGGGAAGGATAGTTCAACACTGATGCTGATCACATCAGGTTGGATGATTCTTGAAGCTCCCTATAGTGGTCACAATAACCACCGCTAAGAAAAAGAAGCAAAGAGCGTTAAGTTTGGACTTGGAGTTGTGTGTGTTTTCAAAAGGATTTTAAATTGGTATTTATAAAACGTTGATGGATACTTTACATAATTAAGTCTTCTTACTTAACCTCACAAGGAAATTTTAAATTTAAGTGATTGTTTAATCTCCCAAAGGCACGGGGACGGAAGGTGTCCATCGCGACCCGGGTTCTGCGGGATCACAGTGGTGTATGTAAAAGATATTTTTTGATTGTTTTCATGCTATGACATGTTGTGTGGTATGTGTAATAAATGTTATTTTGACTTTGATCTCCTAAAAGTGTATGCTATCAAGACCTATGAGTCTAAATGTGTGTGTTGCATAGACCTATGTGTCTAAAGACTGTTTGATTATCGGGACCTATGTGTCTAATGTTGTTATGTACCCAAGACCAGTGAGTCAAAGGGTTTTGTTATGTATGTAAGTGTTGTTAAGATACCCGACCATAGAGTCCGAGGTTATCATGTGGATATGTTATGTTATGTGGATGTGAATGTGTTGCCCGGACCATTAAGTCCGAGGTTGTGATGTAAAGTGTGTTTGGTTATGGAAGTTTATTCCAAGTGATTCCTGTGTTCTAATCTAATGATGTGCGGAAGTGTGAACTTCGAGGACGAAGCTCTTTAAGGGGGGTAGATTGAAATACCCCAAACCTTGATATGTGGTTTAAATATCAAACTATGTTATATAAAGGTAAAAGTGCCTTAGAAACGTTAGTGTACAACTTAAACCATAGTAAAACACAATAAAGCACTAAGACACAGTTTGAGCAAAAACATGCTCTAAGCTATGAGTGAACTTGGTTAGGACCCAAAGAGCCTACCAAGACTTGATAATATTCAATTATGATTTAATAAGGCTAATAAGTCTTAGAAACCTTGGTGGGCAGTTAAACCAAATAAAACACAAAAAATCCTTAAAGTCATATGAGCAAAATGTGCTCTAAGCTTGGGATGAATTTGTATAAGACCTAATGGTCATAACTATACCTTATTTATATGTTAATGAACATATTAAATCAATTACTAAAGAAAACCAAGCTTGAAAACAAGTTAAAACGCAAATGTGCTTTAAGGAGTCTTAAAGCACGTTTTTGAAAAATTGTCTTGTAAATGAGTTTTTGAATGGCTAATGTCCATCATTACTCTTTAATTAACATGTGTACTATAGTAGTATCACATTTGGAAGTCTATATCAATGGGAAATCAAAATTTCACAACAATGTGTGCCTTGTTTTTGTGAATAGTGATTTTTTAAGCTATTTTGTAACATATGTTATATAATATAGTGAGGACAATTGATTAAAAAGTCTAAAATACCCCTATGTAATAAAGGGGGCCGGTTTTCTAAGTGTGGTGACTCACCACTCACTTGTTAACTTGTTAAGAAATAAAGATGACTAATATAGTTACTATTTGCTTTATAAACACAAATATCTTCTAAAAAGCAAACTTATCTCATTCTCTCATTCCTTTCTTCATTTCACACGGCTCCACTCTCTTCAACCTCTCTTCTTGCTGTTCTCTCACGTAAAACAGCACCACCACCATGGAAGTCCACCTTTGATCTCTTGTAAAATCTAGCTCACTTATCCAAATCAAAAACAAACACCACCATTCTCTTCCTCTCATCAAGCTCTTCATTCCTATCTTCTCAAAACTTCAAGAGCACCATTTCGGTGCCATGGAGTTCCACCATTGATGGAGCTTGAGCTTGTCTTTCCACATATTATTGATCTCCTTTGCTTCTAGGTAAGGAATCTCAAAGAAAAATCAAGTTTCCTCCATGTTTTGTGTGTGACCGAAAATATTCATTGATGGAGCTCCTTGTGTTGCTTTTTTCTAGCTCCATTTGAATCTTTCAAGGACTAGGTGGAGTCCTCTCTTCATAGATATTCAAACACCCTTCAAAGATTAAGGTAAAACAACTACATTAATGTTTTTGAAATAATGTAACCTAGGGTTTACAATGAGATGAAGCATAATGCTTGAATACTCATTTTATTATTTGTACATTGTTTAGAAGTTGGCAAACAACCAAACACCCCACCGGTTTTACAAGGAAACAAGAAAGAAGTTGTGAGGAAAAAGAGGTAAACAAGCTATCTCAATGTAGTTTAAATGCCTTAGGAAAATGAGCTTAATTTGCTTAATAAAATACCTAAGGAGCAAATGGTGAATGACCTAGTAAAGTGTTCTCAAAGAGACTAGTAAAAGAACATATGTATTGGTGTATGTATTTGCAGGTCAAAGGCATTATTTATGTGGGAAATTCAGTGTTTAAGGTTTATGCAATTTAAGGGCCTAAGAGCCATGTTATTTAAGGGCCTAAGTGCCAAGCAATTTAAGTTATGCACTATATTGTGATGTAGTGCCTAATGTGTGAAGTTTGTGTGTAAAAATGTTCTTGATGGATTTTAGGTGTTCTTGAATGAAATAAGGTAAAAACCTAAGTGTTTGGATGTGAGTATATACAAGAGAAGCTATGGCCAAATTTGGGAAATGTGTAAGAAGTTCTAAGTGTTTTAAGTGAGTTTTGGTGAACTTGGAAGTGTTAAAGGTGAATAAATGTTTACTTGAGAAGAAAACATGTGTTAAGGTGATTTAGAGTGATGCAAGGATTTAGGTGTTATCTTGGAAGTTCTAGGAATTCAATGTGTGTTTTGAGGATGTATTTAAGTCTTGGATGAGTTTGTTTAAGGTTTAGGTAATGTTGATATCCAAGGAATAAGTGATGATTAGGTAAGATGTGAAAAAGGAGGTTTAGTTAGTAAGAAAAAGTTGAGAGAAGATTTTAAGGTGTAGAGGAAACACCTTGGTGTAGTGGTCATTATTGGTGAACTACCACTTATAAATCTTAAGGAGAAAACATCCCAAGTACTTGGAACTTTGTACGAAGTTTGTGAATGATAAAACGGTTTTGGTGAGTGATTTAAAGAGTTTAGCACATGGATAAGGTGTGTTTGAAGTGCCCAAATGAGGTTAGGGTATACTAGGATATATGGGGTGAAGTTTGGAGTTGAATGTAAAAAGGAAAACAAAGATCTGGGGCAGACCGGACTTGCGACCGGACTTGCAAGTTCGGTCGGGCCCAGTTTACCCTGCGGGAATTAGCTTCTGGAATGGACCGGACATAGGACCGGACTTACAAGGTCGGTCGGAGTAGAAAATTTGTGACGGAAATGTGTTCTGGAATCGACCGGACTTGGGTAAGTCCGGTCGGCAAGTCCGGTCGGACCAAAAACATGGTTTAAGGTTATGAAATGATATGTAATGATGGGGATTGATAGGTAATGATGTAATAAGGTTGTTAAGGACATGTTAGGTGAGTTTTAAATGGCGATTAAGTGGGTGAAAAGTTGTATCAAAATGTAAAAGTAAAACAAGTTAAAATGTAAAGTTATGTAACTAAGTTAACGGGGAAAGTTAAGCATTAGACATTAAATAATCAAGCAAACCCCGATGTTAATAAAACACATGTGATGTTAACAGTTGTTCGAGAATCGCTCGAGGAACATAAGTGGACGTGGTAAAGTGGACTCCGGTGACAGGTATGGTTTTCTTGCAACCTGTGTCCTACCGGATTACACCGGCTTGTATGCCAATGTGTTTTTCTGTGTGTTTGCCACGTTGTAAGATAAAACATGTAATGAGTTTACAGTAGTTCATTTATGTGGCGTGTACAACTCCGATACCATTTAACCTCGGAAGTGTTAACCTTAGTTAACTGAGTCTAGGATCACATGAGTGTACGGTATTCGGAGTAAACGACCCGAACCATGGGACGTACTAACCACGGCTATGCGTGTGTTAATTGTGTGATATGTGTATGTGAATGTAGGGATCTCCCTTGTGTGTTTAACCCAGTTGTAATACTGTATGTGTGTAGGTGTGATAGACTCCATAGTGGGGTTCTAACTATTATCTAAAGTAAGTATGTACTAACAGTAGTGAGGAATCCGGTTTGGCCGGTCGCGCGTTGTTTGGGAGAGGGTATCCTTTTAAGCCTTACCCTTCTCTTTGTTATGGTTGTTTCCCTCACGGGTTATGATCTCCCATTAGCTTATTCCAAAGCTTAGCTATTCTGACTTATGATCGGTTTAGGGGGAACATGTGTTTGTGTGGTGTGTTCGGGCCTCCAAACCCGACCCGCCTTAACTTAAGTTACTCGTCCAACTATTAGGACGGTAATGAGTGTTGTTGTTATTGTATAACGAGCTTATCATGAGACTGGCAACATTCTCTAGGCTCACCAGTGTATAAACAATGTTTGGGTCGGTTCCTAAGAGAACCATTCCCGCTATGTTATGTATTTTGTTTGCGATGCAATATCTATTGTGATGTTATGAGGTACACGTTGAAACGAGCAAGTGTTGTTATGTGTTATGTAGTGCATGTTATATGTTGTAAAATGTGGAGTGTGTGGATCATGGATATGATTCCCAGTTTGCGATAAGAGGCGTTTAAGGATAACCCGATTTAAGGGTATGTGTCGTCTATTAAGGAAGTAGCTCCATTAGAGGAGGAACACTCTAGGGATGATGAATACCATGAGTGACTTATTAAGTAAGGATATATTATCCGTTTGTTGAGCCCGTTGAGGTGAATGATTATGTGTTGTGTGTTTACAGTTGCATGTATGATTTAAAAATAATCAACCGCATGCTAAGACGACAATTAGTTGTGCGTGGCCCGGTAGCATGTGGGCTGCGGGATTACTATACCAGCAAAGGTGCTGAGCCCTTGGGGGCCACCCTTTCTCTTCTTTTCCTATTTCAGGTACGAAGTGCTGGAAGCCGTTCGAGAGTAGGACGGGTAGTCGTCGTACATGGGTAATCATTTAAGTGTATGTATACAGTAGGTGTAGTAAGACCGAAATTGTTGTCGGCATCAGTTTATAAATACTCGGTATAGCTGGAAGGAGTGCGTTGTGTTGTTGTTAATGGAAAGGGATAGTAATGTGTAGTCGCTCGGGAATTTAGCCCATCAGACCGGTACAATGTATGCGTATTAGCCTTGTTAGCCACGTGGGTGGTTAACGGCGTGTAACACCAGCGAGTTGAGTTAATTGATGAGTTGTGTATTCCGCTGCAGATTGTTGTTATGTATTTGTTGTTGGATGGGGTGTTACACTTTCCATGGCTAATTCTCAGCATTTTAAACCTTGAACAACAATCATTCTCGGCTGAAGCAAGTTTTGGGACCAAGGTTGCCAAAATTAACATTATAAGGTAAAAACATACCTTAAGGATTTCTATTCTCCATCCAGTTTTATTCTTCTGATTTCTATGAGTTTATTCACTCATAATCTTCATATTTACATGTTAATTCAGTTGGTTAACCATTTGGAGCAAGGGTGGCCGAAAATCAAAGGAAATATCATTCTTCAAGGCATTTTGCCAAGGTAAAACCTACTACCATAGCAGCTTGTTGTTGTCTAGCTATTCCCTATGTTTATATGGTGAATTTAACACCATGTGGTGTGTTTAATTCAGGCCAAAACCCTTTGGAGACTACCTTGCATTTTTAAGGTGATTTTTGCCTTAAATCTTACATTAATTGTTCATTATGGTTAAGCTCATGCTTGGAGTATAACCATATCTTATTTTGGTGTATTAAACATGTCTAAATGATGTGGTGATTTTTCCTACAAGCTGCCGAATGGGTATAAGGGCTTTAAGTACATAAATCAAGGTATAAACACCTTAAACTTATGTTATTATGATTTCTTAGCTTATATAAATTATGTGCCGAGAGTGGAGGTATTTATATGGGTGATTTTAACCTAAGTATGAAAAAAGTGACTTAGATAAATTAAGCTAGTCATTTAAGTGGTTTATTTAACATAATGGTTAAATTATGACATTATGTGGAAAAATAAATAAACTATAGTAAGGCCGAGAGCTTATATTATATTTTGAGCTATTTATGTGTAATTTATGTTATAAATCAAAGTTGTAATAAGGCCATGTCATTAGGCCATTTTAATTTAAGTTTAAAGCTTATTTAATTTAATTTATGCTTATATAAGTAAGTTTGGGGTCAAACGGTAATTACTAGTAAATTATAAAGCTGTGGGCTTAATTTAGAGGAATTTAGGGTTTTTAAATGAATTTAATAA
Source organism: Limonium bicolor (assembly GCA_023374045.1). NCBI lineage: Eukaryota > Viridiplantae > Streptophyta > Magnoliopsida > Caryophyllales > Plumbaginaceae > Limonium > Limonium bicolor. Next base: position 21,700,616 of record CM041782.1, read on the forward strand.
AAATTATAACATTTTATAAAGTTTTTGGGTGAAATTGTAAATATTGGAAAGTTTGGGGTAATCTATGTAATTACCGAGAAAGTGGGGTCAAAATGATGTTTGGATGTCAAACATTCACCAAGCAAAAGACTTTGACCAGATTTGATGATTTATTAATTTAATTATCAAATTATACTAAGTTTGGTATTAAAATGTAAAAATTACATAACATATGGGTATATGGGTGATTACCGAATGTTTTGGGTATAAAATGGTATTTTATACACCTATGGGTTATTAGGAATTTTTAGGAATTTATTTGGTTAAATTTGGAGTTGATATGGATTATATAAGTATAATATATGATATTTTATATCATTGTTACATATAGGTAACATATATATTATGGAAACCGTAAATATTAAAAGTATAAGGTTAGGAATGATGTTTATAACCTTTTGGTATAGTTTGGAAATTTTTGAAGTTATATATTGAAATACCCCAAACCTTGGTATGTTGGTTAAACATTAAAACATGATTTATTAAGACTAAAAAGAGTCTTAAAAACACTAGTAAACAAATTTAAACAAAAGCAAACACAAAATGTGCTTTAAAGTCAATAAGAGCTAAAATGTGCTCTAAGCTTGGAATAGGCTTGGGTAAGACCTAATGAACTTACCAAGACTTTATATATGTATTAATGAACATATTAAATCAATTACCAAAGAAAACCAAGCTTGAATACAAGTTAAAACACAAAATGTGCTTTAAGAAGTCTTAAAGCACATTTTTGAAAAATTGTCTTGTAAATGAGTTTTGAATGGCTAAATGTCCATCATTACTCTTAAATATATGTGTACTATATAGTATCACATTTGGGTGGCTATATTAATGGGAAATCAAAAATTTCACTTCTAAGTGCCTTGTTTAGGTGAATAGTGATTTTTATAAGCTAGTTTATAACATATGTTGTATTAAGTAATTAAATTGACAAACAAAGACTAAAATACCCTCATACTAAAAAAGCGGGCCGGTTTTTATAAGTGTGGTGACTCACCACTCTCTAGTTAATGTAATAAGTAAGTAAAGCAAACTAAGTAAACTTACTTTTTAGTTTATAAGCATAAATATCTTCTTAAAAGCAAATCCTATCTCATTCTCATTTCTTTCCTTCATTCCCACGGTTTCCAAACACCATCTTCTACCTCTCTTCTTTGCTCTCTCTCGGTAATACTACTACCTCCATTAGAACTCCCACTTTGACCTCTTGTAAAATCTTGCTCACTTGTTCAAATCAAAAACAAACACCACCAATCTCTTCCTCTCATCAAGCTCTTTATTCCTATCTTCTCAAAACTCCAAGAGCCCCATTTCGGTGCCAAGGTGTTCCACCATTGAAGGAGCTTGAGCTTGTATTTTGACATATTGTTGATCTCCTTTGCTTCTAGGTAAGGAATCTCAAAGAAAAATCATGTTTCCTCCATGTTCTTACCTTGACCGAGAATACACATTGATATAGCTCTTTGTGTGACTTTGTTCTAGCTTCATTTCAACTCTTCATGGACTAGGTGGAGTCCTCTCTTGTTATATATTCAAACTCTCTTCAAAGATCAAGGTAAAACAACTACATTAATGTTTTTGAAACAATGTAAAATTAGGGTTTACAATGAGATGAAGCTCAAAGCTTGAAGACTCATTATGGTGTTTGTATATTGTCTAGAACTTGACAAGGAATCAAAATACCATACGGTTTTGTAAGGAATCAAGAAGGAAGTGTTTTTGGAAAAGAGGTAAATTTACTAACTTAATGTTGTTTAATGCCTTAGGAGAAATGAGCTTATAAATGCTTATTAAAACTACCTAAAGAGCAAATGGTGAATGACTTAGTAAAGTGTTCTCAAGAGACTAGTAAAAGGCATATGTGTGTTGAGTGTATTTGCAGGTTAAAGGCATATGTATTGTGGAAATTCAGTGTTTATGATTTAAGCACCTTAAGGGCCTAAGAGCCATGCATTTTAAGGGCCTAAGTGCCATGCAATTTAAATTATGCACTATATTGTGATGTAGTGTAAATTTGGTGAAGTTGTGTATGAGGGTGTTCTTGGTGATTTTAGATGTTCTTGTGTGTTTAATGGAGAAAGCAAAGTGTTTAGGCTTAGTAATGTTCTAGGTGAATCCATGTCAAAATTTAGGTAAAAAGCAAGAAGTTCTAAGTGTTTACATAAGGTTTGGTGAGTTAGAAAATGTAAGAAATGAATAAGGAGTTCATGATGTTTTAAAGGAATTTTGATGAACTAGGAAGTACTCTAGAGTGTAATAAGGACTTAGGCATGATCTTGAGATTTAGTAAGTACCAAAGTCACTTTGGGACTTAGGAAAATACCTAGGCAAACTTTGGTAAAATAAGGAGAAGTGTACACTAGGAAAAGAGTTTCAAGAAGGATATAAGGAATTAGTTGTGAGAGATGATGCTTGGGAGATGATGTTAAAATAAGGAGAAAGCTTTTGGGATAGTAGTTATCTTAGGTATGAAACACCACTTGAAAAACTAGGAGAAAACATTGTAAGTGTTAGGAATTTTGTGAAGATATAAGTAAAGGCTTAAGGAATTAGAAGTGAGTTTTATGAGTGTTTAAGGATGGCTTAAGTTGTGTTTGAAGTGCCCAAATGAGGTTAGGGGGTACTAGGTTATATGGGGTGAAGTTTGGAGTTGAATGTAAAAAGGAAAACAAAGATTTGGGGCAGACCGGACTTGCGACCGGACTTGCAAGTTCGGTCGGGCCCAGTTTACCCTGCGAGAATTGGCTTCTGGAATGGACCGACCTTGGGACCGGACTTGCAAGGTCGGTCGGGCTTGTAATTTGTGTACGGATTGAGTTACTGGAATCGACCGGACATAGGACCGGACTTGGCAAGTCCGGTCGGGCTGAATTTCCGAAGGGGAGAAACTCTCTGGAATCGACCGGACATGGACAAGTCCGGTCGGCAAGTCCGGTCGGACCTAAACTTGTAAAAAAAAAAACAGAAAAGAATGTGACTTATGTAGTTAACCCTAGGGTGTATAGTGAAGGTAACCTAGGGTAAGATAGACATTAAAACATGTCATACAATCATGTTGAATACCTAGTAAGTGTGAAGTTAAATAAATAATTAACCGACGTTACTAATGTGTATAGGATTCTCTCAAGGTGGAAACGAAACGAGGCAAGGACCAAGGTATGGTTTTCTTGCAGTCTGTTGCCTACCGGTTTACACCGGCTTGGATGTTGATTGCTTTTCTGTGTGTTACGACCTTATAAGATTAAGGCATGAAAAGAGTTTACAGTTGTTATTCATTAAGATGTTGTAAAGTTGTGACTCCTTCCCTTGGTTGTCTTACAAGACCTAAATGTTGCTTGTTTGTGACTTAACAAAATATTGTGTGATCACTAACAAGTGCTAATCGGGGGAGTGAGGAGTCCGGTTGTTCCGGCCACGCGTGTGATGGATGGGGGTCGATATCATATCCGGTTCGGCTCTCTTGGTGTATGTATAGGTGGTATTCCAATTTGGTTTCTACCTTCCCTTAGCTTATCCAAAGCTAGTTACTGACTCACGTCGGGCCACAGGGGCATACGTATGTTATTTCGGTGTGCTTGGGATTACTATATCCGACACACCTTTGGTATAAGTTAACCGTTCTACATAACCGGACGGTAACGAGGATGGTAACGAGCTTAACATGGGATTGGTGAAAATCTCTAGGCTCACATGGTATACTAACTATGGTGGAAGGTTCCTTGTGAGAACCGATTTTATGGTGATATGTATTGTTATAATGCTATGCAATTTCCCTTGCTATGCTATGGTAAATATATATATATGTTGGATGTTCTAAAATGAATGCCAAGTTATTATGACAATTGGTTGCGCGTATCCCGGTAGCCGATGGGCTGCGCGTTAGCCATACCAGCAAAGGTTGCTGACCCCCTTGGGGGCTCCATATTTTATTGCAGGATGAGGATCGAAGAGGCAGAGTGGCTCTAGGTCCTAGGTTGTTGGTGTACTTTTGGATATGTTGGTAGTGGAGCCCGGGATGCGCCTGTGCTCCCGAGGCATTACATTTTGATACCGTTGTTGTACGGTGGTGAATGATTATGGTTGTGGGTGTGTTGTAAATTAAATACTCGGTATGGTTGGTTATGTTTATATATGGATGTTAGATACTATGCTCGGGAGTCTGATCATCAGACCGATACACTTGTATTTATTCTGCCTAGTTAACCACGTGGGTGGTTAACGGCGTTGTAACACCAAAGCGATTAGTTATTGTTTGGTTGGTTATTTCCGCTGCGATTTCGGTAGATGATAGGGGCGTTGTAGGGGTGTTACAAAAAGTGGTATCAGAGCGAAGTATCACTCTGATGACTAGAATACCGAGCTTAGGGATATACCGAGTTAGGAAATCTAACTACAGATACCTAAGTGAACAGACTTGGAAGGGTTAACCACTAACTAAGTGTGGAATTACCTGGTTGTCGGGAAAATGCTATAACCATTGGACCGATAAGTGTGCAAGCATAATGCTAATGAAATGTTCATATGAATTCAGATGGAAGGTAGACCACGAGGGAGAGGCCGCGGGCGCGGTACTGGAGATTTGGGTAACCAGGGCGATGATACTACGGCACAGACTATGGCTGAGGCAGTTGCAGCCGCCGTAGCCCAGTTGGTACCCGATCTGGTTGCTGCCATACAGCAAGGGCAACAGCCCGGAGTTCAGCCACCACCACCACCGCCACGAGAGACCAATTGGGTCAAGGCGTTGGCTGATCTTAGACCGCCATCATTCAATGGGGAGACTGATCCTCGAAAGCTGGAGGCGTACATCTCCGAACTGGAGACCACCTACGAGACCTTGGCAGTACCTGCTGAAGCTAAGGTCCGTCTCGCTGCCTACTACTTGAAGGGTACGGCACAGAGTTGGTGGAAATTGGTGAAGGAGGACAGGATGGCTGATCCTGAATTTGGTTGGAGGGAGTACACGGCTCTGCTGCGAGCCAAGTACTACCCGGTACACGTGCAGGAGGCCAAGCGCCTCGAGCTGGATAGTCTGAGGCAGGGGGATAAGATGTCGGTTGATGACTACTACACCGCATTCACCGGCCTTATCCACCTGTTACCAGACCTTGGGTATTCGAACCGAGTGTTGGTGAACCGGTTCTACAATGGTCTTAGCCACCGTCTCCGCTATGGGATGGGGCTAGCTGAGTATACCACCTTGCAGGTAATTAGAGTACCTTGTTGTGAATCAATCTATACCTTGAGTGAATGTTAATGTGAGTTGGTAAGTTGTTTTTGCGGGGCATGACTGACATCCTAAATTCAGGAGTGCTATCATGCCGCTGCTAAGGTTGAAATTACCGTCCGTCTGAGGGACGAGGAGAATGCGCACAAGCGCAAGGCCACCAACGAGGTCCAGAGTCAGCAAGGGTATGGGGGAGGGAAGAAAAAGAAACCCTACCCTCAGCCCCAGAAGGGCCAGTACCAGGGTGACAAGGGCCAAGCCCAGACCACCACAGCTGATGAGCCACTGAAGCTCACGTATGCGTATGCGGCGAAGCCTCTACGCTCCTACCCGCCTAAGGGTAATTACTTAACCATGTGTATCTAGTTGAGGTGTATGTTGCTAAGATGGAAAGTGAGTATTGATTGTGTGTTATTATAGCAGCTAGCGCGGGTTCTGGACCGGAGCGCCACTTTTACTGTAAGTGGTGCAATGGAGACCACCCCGGCAAAGACTGCAAGGGGAATGATGTGAGGTGCCGTCACTGCTAGAAGATGGGGCACCGTGAGTTTGAATGTTGGACGAACCCCAACAGCAGGAACTATAAGCCAAAGGGGCAGTGGAAGGGTAATACTACCACGACCACTGAAGGCCCGAAGGCGATTACTCGGCAGACTTCTGACAAGAAGTACACTGAATCCCAGAAGGGGAAGGCTACGGGGTCCGGCAAGGCCGCCCTGAATGTGGTGGACCGGTCAGAGGCACCAGGATCCTCTTCGAGACCAGGTACCGCCTAAACTGTTAAATGAAAAAGTGATTGCTTACCGCATTTCATGCATGAGTGTTAGCAAGTCTAAGGGTATAAACATATAAGTAAAGAGTTAGAATATAATGTGGAAAACACCTAAAGTTAGGCAATTTGAAACTTAGGAACCTTCAATATCTGCTATCCAATCCCGCCCACACCAAACCCTGAAGAAACCGCCATCAACATCACCGACTTTCCATTGGAGCAATGTCAGGTTATCCAGCCAGGTATGATACTCTTAAATGGATACCTGACACCGGAGGCACAAATCCATATCATCAGACGATGCGACGAACTCGGAGCAAAACCAGGAGGGGTCTACACACCCGAATACCCGAACGGAGCAAGGATGCAATTGAAGATGATGTGCATGGGTAAGGACTGGAACCCTTACACCAAGTCATATCAAGAAGTGCGAGCTGAAGATGGAGCAACAGTATCAAGTATACCAGAGGAGTTCCACGCGGTCGTTAACCACGCCGTGGGAATTGCCCAGCAAGTTGGAACGGAATCAATTCCAAGTGTAAAAGCAGATCTATGCATTGTAAACTTCTACCAGAAAGGTGGACGGTTAGGTATACACCAAGACAAGGACGAGTCACCCGAGTCTCTAAGTAAGGGAGTACCCGTGGTGTCTTGGTCCATTGGTGATACCGCAGTGTTTGTGTATGGCGAGCAGAAGCGTGCTGACCTCGCAAAGAAGCTACTGCTGAAATCGGGAGATGTACTAATCATGGGTGGACAATCAAGGATGCTATACCATGGCATCAGGAAGATCAAACTGAATACCGCACCGTCGGCAGTGATCAATGCCACACACATGAAACCTGGACGTTTAAATTTAACCTTCAGACAGTTTTAAGCTTTGTACAATTGTGTGATGTGATAAACCCGTGTGTATTAAGGATGTTGTAAGTGTAAATCATGGCGACAGTATAAGCCAATGAATATTGTAAAAAGAGTGTGTTAATGAATAAAGTGGAGTTGTTTGAAGCTTATAAACCGTGTTGTTACCCAATACTTATCAGTTTGCCAATAAATTAGGCTGTGCACTCGGAACGGGAGGTATACTGAGTGTCTGCAATAAGGCAGAAGCCGGCAAGAGCGGCACAATCCTCACCGGTACCTTTCCAGTGAATGGCGTGGATGCATCGATCTTGTTCGACTCTGGAGCCTCACACACTTTCATTTCGCTATCATTTGCGAAGAGGTTGGGGTTAGACGGTGAAGAGATGCCAGACTTCATGGTCACTCTCCCGTCGAAAGAGCGGATCAGATGTACCCGCTACTACCGAGATGCTATTGTTCGAATCAGGGGTGAAGAGTTTCCGATCGACTTGATAGAGTTCGACGGATTGGGCTTTGATGTGATTGTCGGGATGAACTGGTTGGAGCGGCACAAGGGCAGAATCCTGTGTGCCGAGCATCGACTGCTTCTTCGGAGTCCATCTGGGGTTTCTATATCTTACCGCCAGAGGCCCAGGGAGCCTTCGACTCAGATCACCACCGCCATGGCTATGTATCACGAGTTACGACGAGGGAGTGATGTATACCTCTGCTATGTCCAGGACATAGAGAGAGACCCTGAGTTTAGCCCAGATGTGCCGGTAGTGTCGGAGTTTCCTGACGTATTTCCTAAGGAACTGCCGGGCATGCCGCCAGCACGAGAGGTTGAGTTTGAGATTGATCTAGTTCCGGGCACCGGACCCATTGCGAAAGCACCTTACCGTATGGCTCCAGCAGAGATGACAGAGCTCAAGGAGCAGCTGAAAGACCTACTCAACAAGGGCTTTATCCGCCCTAGTGTTTCACCATGGGGAGCGCCGGTCCTCTTCGTGAAGAAGAAGGACGGTAGCCTCCGCCTATGTATCGATTATCGGGAACTGAATGCTGTTACGGTGAAGAACCGTTACCCCTTACCACGCATCGACGATCTATTTGATCAGCTGAGGGGAGCATCAGTGTTCTCCAAGATAGACCTACGTTCCGGATACCACCAGATTGCCATCCGTGACAGTGATATCGAAAAGACAGCCTTCAGAACTAGGTATGGGCATTATGAGTTCACAGTTATGCCGTTTGGCTTGTCAAATGCACCAGCAAAGTTCATGGACTTAATGAACCGTTTGTTCCAAGATCAGTTGGACAAATCAGTGGTAGTCTTCATCGATGACATACTTGTATATTCGAAATCGAGAGGTGAGCATGAAAGCCACCTGAGAGATGTATTGCAGACATTGAGAAAGAATCAGCTGTATGCTAGATTTTCTAAGTGTGAATTTTGGTTGAACCAAGTATCATTCCTTGGACATGTGATTTCTGAGGCCGGGATCGCTGTTGATCCGGCAAAGATAGATGCAGTGCGCACCTGGCCTAGGCCGAAGACAGTTACCGACATCAGGAGCTTCCTCGGTCTGGCAGGTTATTATAGGAGGTTTGTGAAGGACTTCTCCAGTGTCTCGAAGCCGATGACTTCCTTGATGAAAAAGGATGCACCATTCGAGTGGACAGTCGACTGTGAGAGAGCTTTCACGAGTCTCAAGGATGCTCTGACATCTGCACCGGTTCTGACATTACCAGACGGTCCAGATGGTTTTGAGGTCTATTGCGACGCATCAGGCAGGGGCATGGGTTGTGTGTTGATGCAACACGGGAAGGTCGTGGCTTACGCCTCCCGACAGCTGAAGAAGCATGAGGAGAACTACCCTACCCACACTTAGAATTGGGGGCCATTGTCTTCGCACTGAAGATATGGCGACATCACTTGTATGGGGTAAGTGTGACGATTTATTCTGACCACAAGAGTTTAAAGTACTTGTTCACTCAGAAAGAGTTGAACATGAGGCAGAGAAGGTGGGTTGAATTTCTGAATGATTATGACATCAATTTACAGTACAAGGAGGGTAAGGCAAATGTGGTAGCTGACGCATTGAGTCGCCGAGCACACTCTCTCCATTCGCTAGTCTCTCATACTGGCTTGGTTGAAGAGGTGCGGAGTGCTCAGATGACGGATCAGTACATGATAGAAATTAGACAGAAGCTTATTGATGGCACATTCGAGGGTCAGAAGTACGACTTCAGACTCCACGATGATGACCTGATTAGGCTTAATGGCCGGTTGTGTATACCCAGGAGTAGCGCTGAGCTGAAGGAGCGCATATTGAGTGAATCCCATTGTTCTACTACTTCGATTCACCCCGGAGCTTCAAAGATGTATAAAGGTATGAAAAGATACTTCTGGTGGGCTGGAATGAAAAAGGATGTAAATGACTATGTGTTGAGGTGTCTCACTTGTCAGAAGGTCAAGTTTGAGCACCGACGGCCTGGTGGTATGGTGCAGCTGTGGAGGGTGATTTTTCGGTATGAGGGGGGTCTATCTAAACATGGTCTGACTAAAAAGCCTAGATCCTAGAAACTGCCATTCTGTGGAGGGTGAAAACCCGTTTTTCTTGGCATCCCTCAAATACCTACTAAATCGTCCGTCTTTCCCAGAAAGCATAAAGGGGAGTGCAAGTGTGCACTACACCTGCTCTCGATGGGCCCCACGCGGACTTATGCCTCTATAAGGCGGAGTTGACTAGAGTCGCCACCTAGTTTGACCTAAGATACTAGGAAGGAAGGGAAGGAAGGTTCTGAGAACCATTGGTTGACTCTGGATTTGTTGCCTATGGATAGGACTCATCTGGTCATTACAGAGATTCTATTGTGGGTTCGCACTGGGTTACACCCCTTAGAAGTGACAACGATCACGACTTCGGATTGGTGCCCGAGGAAACCTCGGTCTCCAATTGTCGGGATTGCCTTCTTTCAAAACCTTGTTAGAGAGATTCATTTAAAAGCCAAGGATAGGATTAGGACAGGACAGGAGGGGAGAAAACGAGTGGATGAGGCGAGCTTTTCTGCCAAGCTGGCGCCAAATGAAAGGATTGGTGAATTCGGATGAGTACAAAATGAAGATTTGGGAAAAGTCCGAGTTTGGGTGAATAGACAAAACTTGGGAGTCTGATGGTTTGAAGTTTGTGGGAGCTGAAGGAGGTTTGGGCGTTTGAGAGATATGAGGGTCATCTTAGAAGGGGAAAAGGGGTTTTTGATTGGAATGGGGTCGCACCCTAGATGGGCTGCCTACGTACCCAACTCCCTGTTGAGATCAGACCTTACGTAGTTCAGGTTTTTTTTTGGAGGTTTGAGAGTTTTGGGGTTTTGAAGGAATTGAGATTTTGACCTTTTGGGTCTTTGAGGGGTCAAAGAGGTTTTGTGGTCATTTTGTGAGGTTTGACAAGTCGTCGGGTTTATTTTGAAGTTTGAGGTGCAAAAAGTCTGTGAGACACTCGGGTCTGTGAGACGCTCGGGTCTGTAGGACAATCAAGGCTTGAAAGGGTTATGAAGTTTGAAGGTGTTCGGGTTTGAGAGGCTGAGGGTTATTGAGGTGTTTGAGTTTGATGAGTCAATTGAGATGTTCGAATCTGTAGAACTGTTGAGACATTCGAGTCTGTTGAGCTGCTGAGACATTCGAGTCTGTTGAGCTGCTGAGACGCTCGAGTCTGTTGAGCTGATGAGACGTTCAAGTCTGTTGAGCTGTTGAGACGTTCGAGTCTGTTGAGCTGCTGAGACGTTCGAGTCTGTTGAGCTGTTGAGACGTTCGAGTCTGTTTGGAATTATTTGGGATTGAAATGAAATTGAATTGGATCGGGTTTGAATTGAAATGAATTGGGTTGAATTGAATTGGGCTTGAATTGAATTGAATCGGATTTGAATTGAAATGAATTGGGTTGAATTGAATTGGGCTTGAATTGAATTGAATCGGATTTGAATTGAAATGAATTGGGTTGAATTGTATTGAAATGAATCAGGTTTGAGTTGAATTTGGGCTGAATTGGGCTTTAGAGAATGGGCCAGATTGGCCCTTGAAAAATGGGCTGGATTGGGCTTTGGAAGTTGGATCGGATTGGGCCTTGAAATATGGGCCGAATTGGGCCTTGAAAAGCGGGCCGGGTTAGGCCTTAGAAATCGGGCCAGGTTTGGACCTAGAAATGTGGGCCAAGTTTGGAAGTGGGCTAGATTGAATTTGATTATTGGGCCTTAAGCTGAAATGATTGCTGAGCCTCAAATTGGATGATTTGCAGTTGGGATTGACATTGAATTGGAATGAATTTTAAATTGTGTATGGAGAGTGTTTGATGAGTGAGTGTGAGAAGGATTGCTTTTGAAATGTGTTTGTTGTTGGAGCATGAGAAAGATTGGATTTGAAGGGTGTTCGATGGGAGAGTATGAAAGAGATTGATTTTGAAGAGTGTATGATGAGTGAGTATGAGAGGGATTGGTTTTGGAAGTGGTTTGGTGTGGAAAGAGTATGAGAGGATTGGTTTTTGGAGTGTGTTTGGTGAAAGAGAATGAAAGAGTAGAGAGAGATTTATTTGCGATGTATGATGAGTGTGAGAACAGTTATGTTGAAGTTATTTTGATTGAGGTTGGTTCTTAAATCTTAGATCTAATAAAAAAGGGATGGTTTGGAAAATTTATTAAGGAAGGGAGTTCCACACCGACCAAACTCTACGGCCCGTTTGAGTGAGGAACATCCCTGAACCTAGAAGCTTCTCTAAACTGGACTCAAAGTGTCCAGAAATAAGTGGGCAAAACCTAAAGGCTATTTCTATGGCCACCTGTGCTAAGCTAATCTATCAATTTATAAGATGAAACTGACAAATAAAACGTTCCAATGTATAATAGAGCCGGATGTGTATAAACAAGCATTCAAAGAATCGAAAGATAGACAGAAAGATAGACAGAATAAAAATAATCAAATCAACAAATACACAAAATAATGAAATCCAAGACTATAAGAGATAGCACAATGAATAGACAAATTACAACTCATGATAAGAAAATTAAAGTGTTGAATTAGAGAGAGCTGCTATGGGGGGTCACATCGACGCCGCCTCACTCGAGCTGAAGGAGATCCGAAGGAGAAGAGATACACCAACCGTTTTTCACGTTTGAAGGGAGGCTCCAATAGTCCTAGCCAAGGTCCAGCTCCTCAGTCCCTGATCAGTTTCCCGTCTCTCAAACAATATGTACATGCCATAGAACAAAGACAAAGAAACATGAAATTAGTTAGTAATGAAATGTAGGAGGGTGGGGTGTGTGCAATGGGATCATACGGCCCCTCTCAATGGGGGAGGAGAAGGGAAGGTAGTAATTTAATCATCTCCCACACCCCAACCGAGAACATAGAAAAGAGTTTCAAGCTGCCAACAAATGCTAAAGATTGTAAGATAAATCAAGCATTGGGGTTGCTACTCAAATTAATTCAAACATCTTAGATTATGACTCAAACCAAAGTGTAGTATCAAGAAGATGGGTTGTGAGTCATGTGGGATCATACCTAGAAGGGTTTATATCACTTCCCTCTAAGATGAAAAATTAATGAGGAACATCCAGCCAATGAGTGATTTATGTACAATTATAGCATAGGGCAACTATCACTCGATTCTATGTTCTTATCTAAGCGCAAAAGGGACAAATCATGTGCTAGTTTCAAACTGATTTCCAAACCATTATCAATGCGCAAGGAGCAATTAAATATCAAAGGCAATTGAATTGTAGTAAGGGAAGAAAGATTGAATTTCCAAACCCCATGAAGAAGCATCAAGCCCGAAGCCCAAGGTCATTCCAAGCAGCCCACATGTGCAAGTCAAAGCTCAAAGTCGATTGGTTGTATTTGTACTCGGTCAGCCAATAAAGGTTGCCAAAAGGATTAGTGTACGAGGAACAAGAAGACATGAACCTCAATTACCCAAAGGCCGGAAAAGGGTAGAGGCCATTAATTCAGAATCTTAGTCACGAATATCCAGAGAACCAAAAGTAAAACGAACATCTGTACTCATCAGTCAACAAAATCATTCGGCCCAAGCGAAATAAAGTAAGTCATAAAAAGGGACGGCCAATTCGTAAGATCAGATTAAATAGCAGGCATCAGTGAGCAGATTAGGCAAAAGCCACCAAGTAGAGTGTCCAACAAGATATAAAGCACGCAGAGGGGAAAGATTACTATTAGAGGCAACATAATTTCCAAACCCGACTTAAGACATCACAAGATAAATCAGTAAAGCCTGTGATCGAGAAGGCAGACCAAACGAATTTCCAAACTCCACAAGGAGCAAGCCACAATGCCCAAAGTCCACAAGTTCAGCATAGCGAAGGTCCATGGTCAAAATCCAAGTCGAACAGGTTCACATGTGCGAGTCTGAGCTCCAATTTGACAGCCAATCGGTACCTCAGTCAGAACAATAAACAAAATACGAATTATAGGCCTGAAATGCATGGGGTCCCCAACTCCCAAAAGGCCGGAAAAAGGGGGGGACCCAAATCAGTATAATGGCAGTTTATTGAGGCCCAACATCAAAACTGAACATTGGTACATACATTAGCTACCAACAAAGTCGATTAGCCTAAACAAGAATTGGTCATTACCAGGACCGACACACTCCACTATAGCACCGACATAATCACAACAGATTAGGTAAACAGCGGTCAAGTGGATTCTCAAACCCAACCATATAGGGTGCCAGAGGCAAAACAAATCGGGTAACTCTCAGTGTAAGCATTATCAAGCAATCACTCTGATCCAAACGCAAGTACAAAGTTAATAGAGGTAAAACAACAGAGTCAAATGATTTCCAAGTTCACCCAATTTTAGCAGACCCAGTGCGTGAACCAGAAACGATGACAAAGTTCACCAGGTCAAAGCATGTCACGAGTGCAGCAAATGTCCAAGCCTGAATCAAGGCATGAGAATAAGAAAATCGACCACCAGAAAAGGTAAACTCCACCGAGGGATCTGCAGGTTTCGACTCAAAATGATTCACGATTCAGAATACATAAGCCAAAGGTGTACGCATCAGTGCTTTAGCAAACCGAAGGTCGATAAACGCATAAACAATGGACAACCATCAAGTTCAGATTGAAGAGGGCACAAGGAAGGTACCGCCCTGACGCTCATAGAGCGTATTGAAGATAAAAATCAACGGGAGCTGCCGTGAGTATCACCAACCAAGCGACAAACCCAGGAATCGCCAGATGGCGTTAGAGATATCAGAGAACGACGACGGACTCGAAAGGCCGGGGACGAATGTCGTCAATTCATCGGGGTGGAGGCATCGGGCATCGATTCTTAAGGACAGAAGCAAGCGATGGTCGCCAGTGGAACTGGGTTGCAACGCCGCAGCGGACTCGTGGGTGAGTGAAGTGTCTTCTGGGTTTAGCGATACGAGGAAGAAGAACGGAGACGGGCGAATGGAGGTGGCTTGCCTCGTGTTTGCCAGTTGAACTCGCAGGATTATCATCATGAGGAGAATATACAGGCCGGGAATGAAAGGATTGAGGCCAGTGTTTTTTTTTTTGAGTTTCAATTGTCCTCTTGTGTTACGGAGGAAGAAGATCGTCGGGAAAAAAAAAGAGGCGGCTACCGCGTGACGAAAACGGGAATGAATCCCCAGTCTAGGGTTTTTCGTTTCAAAAATCAAAGCAAGGACGAAGGAGGCGATGGAGCTAGGAGATCGGCTGCTGGGTTTGATTTCTTGGAATGCATGAGGGTGGAGGAGTTCTTCGTTCCAAGTCGGACCCGGGGAATGCCGGAGGAAGAAAGAGCCGCTACTGTTCCCTTTATAATAATAAAAAAACTAGGGTTTTTAGTAGGAAAAGTTAGCTGATTTCATGAGTGGGCTTATTAAATTGATTATGGGCTTCATTTGAGTATAGAAGTGGGATAGGTGGATCTGATTTCATGAAGATGGGCCATGATGTAAATAATGAAATACTAAACACAATAAAAGGTGAGATACGAAATAACACAATAATGAGTACAAAAAATAATAAAATAGTAAGAGTACAATGGAAGTAAAATATGAGTGAATATTCTAAAAATAGAAATTGAATCAAATATGTACGAATAGCGGTAAATAAGATAGAAAAAACAAGTAACAAAATAGAAGAAACCAAAATAAAAACTAATAGGCAAATAAGTAAGTAAATGACGAAAGAGAACGGGTTTCAAAGTGGATGAAAGTTGAAAATTCATTTTCGAAGAATTGTGTGTTTTCTGAAATGCTTTGAAAAATGATTTAAGAATTTTGTCATGAAATTATGGTTTCGTGTTGGCACGCACGTTAATATGTTTTGAAAAAAAAGAAAGGCGACGACCCCTCTTATTATTTCGGAATTTGCTTTATGGGGTGAGAATTTTTGGTGTCTACAGCAGCCAATGCCAGTGCCGGAATGGAAGTTCCATGACATATCTATGGACTTCGTGGTAGGGCTTCCGCCTACAAGGGGAGGTCTGAACATGATTTGGGTTGTGGTAGACCGACTGACCAAGGTGGCTCGATTCATACCGATGAAGGACACCTGGAAAGTGGCTAAGCTTGCAGAGCTCTTCGACAGAGAGATAGTAAGACATCATGGGGTTCCGAAAACGATTGTATCCGACAGAGATACCAGATTCCTATCCAGATATTGGAAGTCTACACGAGAGGCATTGGGTACTGAACTTAAATTGAGTACGGCGTTTCACCCACAGACCGATGGTCAGAGTGAGCGCACCATACAGACACTTGAGGATATGCTACGTGCATGTGCACTTGACTTTCAGACCAGCTGGATTGATAAGTTACATCTGATCGAGTTTAGTTACAACAACAGTTATCATGCATCGATCAAGATGTCTCCCTTCCAGGCATTGTACGGTAGACCATGCCGCACGCCATTATGCTGGGATGAGTCGAGTGAGACGGTCATTATAGGACCAGAGTATCTTGAGCAAGTTCAGGCAGAAGTTCGCCAGATCAGGGCTAATATGAAAGCAGCTCAGGATAGACAAATCGTACGCAGATGTGCGCCGACGTGACCTGGAGTTCGCCGTGGGCGATCAGGTATTTTTGAGAGTATCCCCCATGAAGGGAGTGTTTCGTTTTGGCCAGAAGGGCAAGTTGAGCCCGAAATATGTGGGTCCTTATGTTGTGACGGAGCGGATCGGCCCGGTAGCTTATAGCTATGACTGATTACCCGCCGAGCTGGGCAAGGTACATGATGTATTTCATGTGTCCCAGTTGAAGAAGTATATGTCGCATCCGTCTCATGTGCTTCAGCCGGAAAGGCTAACTTTAGAGCCGACCATGCGATCAGTGGAGACTCCGGTACGGATTCTGGATACTAAGACTCGAGACACTCGCCATAAGTCCCGTGATAGACTGGTGAAGGTCCTGGCTAACCAGGACGTTGAGGAGGCCACTTGGGACTGAAAAAAATGAAAGGCGAAGCACCCTTCATTGTTTGCTTCTTAGTGTTTATATGTATAGGGTACGGGGCGTACCCCTTTTAAGGGGGTAGAGCCGTTTCGGTTATGGTTGTGTACGACATGTATATGTATACATTGTCTATGTTATGTTACAGACCAATGTGTCTGAATGGTATTATGTGGTTTGGACCTTGAGTCCGTTGTGGTGTAAGTATGATGGTTGTGTTTGTAATGATGTTTTGGAAGTGTGGTGTTATAAGATGTTTCCCGTGTTCTAATATTAAGATATGTGGGAAGTATGAACTTTGGGACAAAGTTCTTTTAAGGGGGGTAGATTGAAATACCCCAAAACTTGGTATGTTGGTTAAACATTAAAACATGATTTATTAAGACTAAAAAAAGTCTTAAAAACACTAGTAAACAAATTTAAACAAAAGCAAACACAAAATGTGCTTTAAAGTCAATAAGAGCTAAAAGTGCTCTAAGCTTGGAATAGGCTTGGGTAAGACCTAATGAACTTACCAAGACTTTATATATGTATTAATGAACATATTAAATCAATTACCAAAGAAAACCAAGCTTGAATACAAGTTAAAACACAAAATGTGCTTTAAGAAGTCTTAAAGCACATTTTTGAAAAATTGTCTTGTAAATGAGTTTTGAATGGCTAAATGTCCATCATTACTCTTAAATATATGTGTACTATATAGTATCACATTTGGGTGGCTAATTAATGGGAAATCAAAAATTTCACTTCTAAGTGCCTTGTTTAGGTGAATAGTGATTTTTATAAGCTAGTTTATAACATATGTTGTATTAAGTAATTAAATTGACAAACAAAGACTAAATACCCTCATACTAAAAAAGGGGGCCGGTTTTTAAGTGGGTGACTCACCACTCTCTAGTTAATGTAATAACTAAGTAAAGTAAACTAAGTAAACTTACTTTTTACTTTATAAGCATAAATATCTTCTTAAAAGCAAATCCTATCTCATTCTCATTTCTTTCCTTCATTCCCACGGTTTCCAAACACCATCTTCTACCTCTCTTCTTGCTCTCTCTCGGTAATACTACTACCTCCATTAGAACTCCCACTTTGACCTCTTGTAAAATCTTGCTCACTTGTTCAAATAAAAAACAAACACCACCAATCTCTTCCTCTCATCAAGCTCTTTATTCCTATCTTCTCAAAACTCCAAGAGCCCCATTTCGGTGCCAAGGTGTTCCACCATTGAAGGAGCTTGAGCTTGTATTTTGACATATTGTTGATCTCCTTTGCTTCTAGGTAAGGAATCTCAAAGAAAAATCATGTTTCCTCCATGTTCTTACCTTGACCGAGAATACACATTGATATAGCTCTTTGTGTGACTTTGTTCTAGCTTCATTTCAACTCTTCATGGACTAGGTGGAGTCCCTCTTGTTTATATTCAAACTCTCTTCAAAGATCAAGGTAAACAACTACATTAATGTTTTTGAAACAATGTAAAATTAGGGTTTACAATGAGATGAAGCTCAAAGCTTGAATACTCATTATGGTGTTTGTATATTGTCTAGAACTTGACAAGGAATCAAAATACCATACGGTTTTGTAAGGAATCAAGAAGGAAGTGTTTTTGGAAAAGAGGTAAATTTACTAACTTAATGTTGTTTAATGCCTTAGGAGAAATGAGCTTATAAATGCTTATTAAAACTACCTAAAGAACAAATGGTGAATGACTTAGTAAAGTGTTCTCAAGAGACTAGTAAAAGGCATATGTGTGTTGAGTGTATTTGCAGGTTAAAGGCATATGTATTGTGGAAATTCAGTGTTTATGATTTAAGCACCTTAAGGGCCTAAGAGCCATGCATTTTAAGGGCCTAAGTGCCATGCAATTTAAATTATGCACTATATTGTGATGTAGTGTAAATTTGGTGAAGTTGTGTATGAGGGTGTTCTTGGTGATTTTAGATGTTCTTGTGTGTTTAATGGAGAAAGCAAAGTGTTTAGGCTTAGTAATGTTCTAGGTGAATCCATGTCAAAATTTAGGTAAAAAGCAAGTTCTAAGTGTTTACATAAGGTTTGGTGAGTTAGAAAATGTAAGAAATGAATAAGGAGTTCATGATGTTTTAAAGGAATTTTGATGAACTAGAAAGTACTCTAGAGTGTAATAAGGACTTAGGCATGATCTTGAGATTTAGTAAGTACCAAAGTCACTTTGGGACTTAGGAAAATACCTAGGCAAACTTTGGTAAAATAAGGAGAAGTGTACACTAGGAAAAGAGTTTCAAGAAGGATATAAGGAATTAGTTGTGAGAGATGATGCTTGGGAGATGATGTTTAAAATAAGGAGAAAGCTTTTGGGATAGTAGTTATCTTAGGTATGAACACCACTTGAAAAACTAGGAGAAAACATTGTAAGTGTTGGGAATTGTGAAGATAAAGTAAAGGCTTAAGGAATTAGAAGTGAGTTTTATGAGTTTTAAGGATGGCTTAAGTTGTGTTTGAAGTGCCCAAATGAGGTTAGGGGGTACTAGGTTATATGAGGTGAAGTTTGGAGTTGAATGTAAAAAGGAAAACAAAGATTTGGGGCAGACCGGACTTGCAAGTTGGTCGGGCCCAGTTTACCCTGCGAGAATTGGCTTCTGGAATGGACCGACCTTGGGACCGGACTTGCAAGGTCGGTCGGGCTTGTAATTGTGTACGGATTGAGTTACTGGAATCGACCGGACATAGGACCGGACTTGGCAAGTCCGGTCGGGCTGAATTTCCGAAGAAAAGAAACTCTCTGGAATCGACTGGACATGGACAAGTCCGGTCGGCAAGTCCGGTCGGACCTAAACTTGTAAAAAAAAAAAACAGAAAAGAATGTGACTTATGTAGTTAACCCTAGGGTGTATAGTGAAGGTAACCTAGGGTAAGATAGACATTAAAACATGTCATACAATCATGTTGAATACCTAGTAAGTGTGAAGTTAAATAAATAATTAACCGACGTTACTAATGTGTATAGGATTCTCTCAAGGTGGAAACGAAATGAGGCAAGGACCAAGGTATGGTTTTCTTGCAGTCTGTTGCCTACGGTTTACACCGGCTTGGATGTTGATTGCTTTTCTGTGTGTTCGACCTTATAAGATTAAGGCATGAAAAGAGTTTACAGTTGTTATTCATTAAGATGTTGTAAAGTTGTGACTCCTTCCCTTGGTTGTCTAACAAACCTAAATGTTTGTTTGTGACTTAACAAAATATTGTGTGATCACTAACAAGTGCTAATCGGGGGAGTGAGGAGTCCGGTTGTTCCGGCCACGCGTGTGATGGATAGGGGTCGATATCATATCCGGTTCGGCTCTCTTGGTGTATGTATAGGTGGTATTCCAATTTGGTTTCTACCTTCCCTTAGCTTATCCAAAGCTAGTTACTGACTCACGTCGGGCCACAGGGGCATACGTATGTTATTTCGTGTGCTTGGGATTACTATATCCGACACACCTTTGGTATAAGTTAACCGTTCTACATAACCGGACGGTAACGAGGATGGTAACGAGCTTAACATGGGATTGGTGAAAATCTCTAGGCTCACTGGTATACTACTATGGTGGAAGGTTCCTTGTGAGAACCGATTTTATGGTGATATGTATTGTTATAATGCTATGCAATTTCCCTTGCTATGCTATGGTAATATATATATATGTTGGATGTTCTAAAATGAATGCCAAGTTATTATGACAATTGGTTGCGCGTATCCCGGTAGCCGATGGGCTGCGTGTTAGCCATACCAGCAAAGGTTGCTGACCCCCTTGGGGCTCCATATTTTTTGCAGGATGAGGATCGAAGAGGCAGAGTGGCTCTAGGTCCTAGGTTGTTGGTGTACTTTTGGATATGTTGGTAGTGGAGCCGGGATGCGCCTGTGCTCCCGAGGCATTACATTTTGATACCGTTGTTGTACGGTGGTGAATGATTATGGTTGTGGGTTGTGTTGTAAATTAAATACTCGGTATGGTTGGTTATGTTTATATATGGATGTTAGATACTATGCTCGGGAGTCTGATCATCAGACCGATACACTTGTATTTATTCTGCCTAGTTAACCACGTGGGTGGTTAACGGCGTTGTAACACCAAAGCGATTAGTTATTGTTTGGTTGGTTATTTCCGCTGCGATTTCGGTAGATGATAGGGGCGTTGTAGGGGTGTTACATATATAAGGTTTTATTAAGATATATGTATAATATATAGTTTTAATGACATTAGAAACTATATGTTATAAAATGGGGTTATTTAGTGAATATGGTTGAAGGGTTGGAAATTAATTTGAAACAGGCCTAGGGTCTGTTAGGAAATAATAACACATTATAACCATAGGTTATAATTATATTAAGGTTTAAGGATTATAATATAAGGTATATAATATAAGTGTGACAATGAAATATAATTTGGGGTTGATTTGTAAAATCTGAAAGTATGGTGGAATTAAAATAAAACCGAGTAGGTTATGGTACATTTGGTATTTTATAACAATTTATGACTATATGTTATAATTGTTTTAATGACATAAATGTCATAATATATGTTATATAACTATAATATAACATTATATCAATTATGTTTTGTAAATAATAGAGTACAAGGGTCCTGTTCGGAAATAATGGGATTTTAGAATAAAATTTATAATATGGTTTTCAATGTTATAAAGGTTATAACATTTATAATGCAAGAAATATTCATTAAAAGAGAATGAATATATTATAAAGATTTACCATATAATAATGGCCCCATAATACATGTATATAAATAAATATATGTTATGGTGTGGAAAATATAATGTGGTTCAATAACCATATATTATCATAATTAAAATGATATAAAATAAAGAGAAAAGAATTACAAACATTAGATATGGAAATTCCAATGTTAGGAGTATACATGGAAAATGAATACTAAGGTGAAATGTATAATATATGATTAAGAATTATACATGCAATATAGAAACAAACTAAATAATATACAAGGGTATATTGAATTACATGCGATAACCAAGTTCAAACTTTAAGTATATTAAATATACGAGACGCAACTACGCATGTAATATGACGTTTTTTCCAAATCCCGAGTTAAGCCGAAAACCCGACAAACGTTGACAGTTAATAACGGGGGGTTTACCGGGAGGTGATAGTGACGGTACGGGGTACTGTAGGGTTATGTCGTTATGCGGATTCTAATCAGTGGCATTATGTATTATTAGACGGCTAGAGACGACACGGGGAGCATCGAATCTAGCTGATTCATACTCCACGGTTATACATTCAGGGTGAACGGTATGTTATTTATGTCGCTTGATTGTCTCTGAGGATTTCCTCAGTTCAGACATTGTGTGAAAATCTGTGTTAAGATTGAATGTCTGTTTGTGTGAATTAATATGCTTGAGTTGTGTATTAATGCTGCTTTATTATTATTACTGTTGAACGATAACAGTACCGTTCGTTATATGAACATATTATAAAACGAACTAGCGGCAATGATGCTATCTTATAAGTGTAATGTAAGGAACGTAAGTAAAACGTTGTAGCATTAGGATAATAAGATAAATATATATATATATTATTCGAGACTTATATACAGAGCATTGGCCTCTTTAACGCCGCTCTCGTATCTAACACTGGATCCCGAGTCGACATACTCAGGATTGGACTAACGACCTTAGTCTGTTGTGTTAGGAAAAATAGTAAGACGATGCGATGTTATAGATAAGTTAATCAAGAGGTTGTGGCTCTTACTGTATATTGTGACCAACTAACGATACTAGGATGCCGTGTGGGCATCCGTAAGTGTCTGGATAAATTTCCAACGGACTACAGATGGTTTGTCGGTCGGAGACTCTACCGCTGGAGTGGCTACTGCCATG
Organism: Limonium bicolor; assembly: GCA_023374045.1. Classification (NCBI taxonomy): domain Eukaryota; kingdom Viridiplantae; phylum Streptophyta; class Magnoliopsida; order Caryophyllales; family Plumbaginaceae; genus Limonium; species Limonium bicolor. The sequence continues at coordinate 21,722,838 of CM041782.1, forward strand.
GGTGACCCGCCATATGAGATGGGTAACATAGAGACACGTCATTCTAACGAGACGTTGTCATTAGGCATGACTGAACAATTACGAACGACTATATTAGCTCGTACATTAGGCGAACATTATTTGGGCTTGTATGCCAAAGACGGGAAATTATACTTGTTTATAATTCTCGTTGTTTCGCCTTGTTGCTCAGTGGTTATGCTTTGTGGTTATGTGTTGTATGTTGGTGGATTTGTTGTAATGAGTCATTGTGCTCATATTGTGTGTTGTGAATTGGTCTGATTGAGTCATTGTACTTTTGTCTGTATTGTGAACTGGTTGAGTCGAGTCGCTGTGCTCATGTGTGGATTATTGTGATTGTTTGGTCGAGTGAGTCGCCATACTCAATTATGAACTATCAAGTGTTTGTTGGAATGGAGTCTATGTACTCATATAAGCGTTGTAACGCTTTCAGTGGTTTACCACGATGCGATGTGTGAAGCCGGGGGCTTGTTTGCTAATTGAGTTTACTGCAATATATGTTATTGCTTTACAGTTTTTATATTAAACTATTTGCATGAAAATGAATTGCATGCTCTTGACCAATTGACTGAGGGTCCGAGGGGGCATGACAGTCATGTAGTAACATACTCAGCAGGGGATGATTCCATACCACAAACAAACATTTTTGCAGGTATGAAGCTTCCGGTGTCGACAAAGAGCGGGATGCGCTGGGTAGTTTAGTTACAGTTGTTTGAATATGCACTGTTGCATTTTGATACGAACTTAGAAACATGTATAGGATTGGGATACTTAGAATGCTCACTGTGAATGTATTTTATATTGGTTTGGGATGGTTAGATCTATCTCTTGTTGTCACTGTGGGAAATTGTTTCATATTTATTTATATATCAGTAAGCACGTTATTACTCGTATGGGCGAGTGAGAACGGTGACACCAGTAGTTCAATTGTTTAGATTACCGCTACGATTACAAAGTTAAGTAAGACGATTAGGAGCCGATTAGAGTAGGGGTGTTACATTAACAGTAGAAAAGAATTTCTTTCGCTGTTGATATGACATCTCTTGTGGCAAAATCTGTTTAGCAAGGTAATTCGTAATATCGGCATACCAAGGATCCTCCTTAAAACTAATTGCATACACCAGCTCATGAGGGAAATATTCATTAATTGGTATACCGTTATTAGGAACTTGCATCCGTGATAAATGATCAGCAACTCTGTTCTGTACTCCGGGCTTGTCTCTCACCTCAATGTCGAACTCCTGTAAGAATAGTATCCATCTGATCAACCGGGGCTTAGCATCAGCTTTCTGGAACAAATATCTCAATGCAGAATGATCAGTATGTATGATGACTTTGCTCCCGATTATGTATGGTCTGAACTTGTCACAAGCAAAAACAATGGCCAACAACTCCTTCTCTATGGTGGCATAGTTTTTCTGAGCGTCATTGAGCGTCTTGCTGGCATAATAAACAACTCGCAGCACCTTTTCGTGCCTTTCACCGAGGACTGCTCCCACAGCAAAGTTGCTCGCATAACACATGATCTCGAAGGGTAAGGACCAATCAGGAGCAACGACAACATGGGCAGTCACCAACTTTTCCTTTATTGTGTTGAATGCATCAAGACGCACCTGCGTAAACTCAAACTTTGCATCCTTCATTAGCAAATCACACAGAGGTTTTGAGATTTTCGAAAAGTCTTTTATGAATCTTCTATAGAACCCTTCATGACCCAGGAAACTTCTAACATCTTTTACAGAGAATGGCGGTGGTAACTTCTCAATGACCTCAATTTTGGCTTTATCCACCTCAATACTTTTGCTCGATATCTTGTGACCCAACACAATGCCCTCTTGCACCATGAAGTGGCACATCTCCAAGTTCAGCACTAGATGAGTCTCTCTGCACCTGACTAGAATTTGATCTAAATTGTCCAAACACGAATCAAACGTTAGTCCAAACACAGAGAAATAATCCATAAATACCTCGATGCATTTCTCAAGATAATCAGAACATATAGCAGTCAAGCATCAGTAGAAGGTAGCTGGCGCATTGCACAATCCAAAAGGCATGCGTCGGTAGGCATATGTTCCATAGGGGCATGTAAACGTGGTCTTCTCCTGGTCTTCTATAGCAATAGGAATCTGAAAGTAACCAGAATATCCATCCAAGAAACAATAGTATTTATGCCCTAAAAGCCTTTCCAACATTTGGTCAATGAATGGAAGAGGGAAGTGATCTTTCCTAGTGGCAGCATTCAATTTCCTGTAATCAATACACACCCTATGCCCTGTAATAGTCCATTGAGGGACTAGTTCACCTTTATCATTGGGGACTACAGTTAATCCCCCTTTCTTGGGCACAACCTGTGTAGGACTTACCCATTCGCTATCTGAAATAGCATAGATGATACCTGCATCCAAAAGCTTGATTACCTCATTCTGCACTATTTTTTTCATGTTAGGATTCAAGGGTCGTTGAGGTTGAACCATTGGCTTGCAATTTTCCTCCAAATGAATGCGGTGGGTGCAGATATTTCCAGATATCCCCTTGATATCAGCAACAAACCATCCAATTGCTTCCTTGTTCTTCCTGAGTACCTGTAAAAGTTGCTCCTCCTGCGAATGTGTTAGGTTTGCAGAGATAATAACAGGTAACCCAGAGGGCTCAACTAAAAAGACATATTTCAAATGACTAGGAAGAGGTTTCAGCTCTAAGGTGGGTGGTGCTCTGATGGAAGGAATCAACTCCTTAGGTTCTCCCTCTAATCTCTCCTTCTCCACATGAGCACCCCTACGAAATGGCCTGCCAGCTGATAAATGGAATGCAACCTCAGCAATCTCTGGATCCTCATGAGCTCCATCAAAAGAATTAATTCAGCTGGACCAAAAATATATTCCTGCATCAATAAATCAATAGCATCCAAACTAAAACAGGCATGCACGTCAGAAGGATGTTTAGTAACCTTGGACATATCAAAAACCAGCTGCTCATCATGCATTCTCAAAATAATCTTACCGCCCTCAACATCAATGAGGGTCCTAGCTGTTCGCATGAAAGGGCGTCCAATAATTAATGGTACTTCCTTGTCTTCCTCCATATCTAGAATCATAAAATCAGCAGGAAAAACGAAAGTACCAACAGAAACAACCTAATCTCTAACCACACCCTTACGGAAGATGATAGATCTATCTGCTAACTATAAAAGTAATACGAGTAGGGTACACTCCCCTAATTCAAGCTTAAGATACATGGATAAAGGCATCAATTTAATGCTAGCTCCCGAATCACAGAGACCCTTACCACAATCGACATTACCTATTGAGCATGGAATGATTGGTAAGCCGGGATCGTCGAGCTTTCGTGGAAGATTCTTGCTAAGCACTGCAGAAACTTTTTCTATCAATTATACCGTATCCTTCTCAACTAATGACCTTCTATTTGAAAGGATGTCTTTCAAGAACTTTGCATAGATAGGCATCTGAAAAAGGAATATTAATTGTTAGTTTCTTAAAAATGCTGAGAAACTTACCAAACTGCTCGTCGAGGTCTCTCTTTTTCAATCGATTTAGGAATGGCACTGGGAGCTCAGGGAGCGCCCGTCGTGATGATCGAGAGGATTGAACAGCTTCGCCGGTCAGCTCACTATCTTTCTCTGCATTGTTACTTACTGGAGCACTTCCTGACACTGGTCCCTCAGTGATCTCTACCTCTTGACCAATAACTTCATCTTTTTCAGGTTCAGCTGGAGTGTTTTCAGGTTCAGGGATCGAAGGGTCAAGCTGCTTACCACTCCTTAAAGTCACTGCTTTAGCGTATTCACGAGGATTCTTCTCTGGCTGGCTAGGTAGAGCCCCTGCAGATATATCAGAAAATTTTTCATTTAGTTGGGCAATCTGAGTCTCAAGGTGTTTGTTGAAAGCTTTCTACTCTAAGATGAATGTCTTGTTCTCATGGTTTCTGTTCTCTTGCGGTTCGAGTTTCCTATTGGTCGACAAGATAAACTCCCGCATCATATCCTCCAAACTTGAACTAACACCACCTGGCTGTTTCTATGTCTGCTGGTTCTGCATTTGTTGATTCTGATGATGTCTTTGATAATGCTGAGTGTTCTGCTGTGGAGGCCTCTGACTATAGTTATTTCCCTGGAACCTCTGCTGCTGATATCCTTGATTATTTTGATTGTTGTAGAAGTTCCCTTGCCTGTTTCCCAGATAGTTTACCTCTTCATTCTACTGAGAGGTACACTGACACATGTTGGAACTTCTACCACAATACTCACATTGTTGAAAAGAGTCTGTCACAACAGCTGCACTTGACTGAGGGTTCATCATGGCGCACATCTTCTCGAATTGCTTAGACATGCTATCCATCCTAGCAGCTAAAAGAGTGTTTGAGTCTACTTCATAGATTCCAGCGGTCTTCCTTGGGGGAACCACAGTAGCTGTCCTAGCACCTCGCCACTGATTAGGTGAGTTGGTCAATGTCTTGAGCAGCTCTTTCATCCTGGCGATTGGAAGCTCCATGAGACTACCTCCTGCACAAGTATCCACCAAAAGACGGCTCTGGGGATCGAGATCTTTATAGAAAGATTGTAGCTCGACATCCTCTCCCAGACCGTGGTGTTGTACTCTTCGAACAATACCCTTGAATCTCTCCCAAGCTTCTGAAAGAGTTTCTCCACTAAATTGCTCGAAATTGGTGATCTCACCTCTCATGGTCAGCATGCGAGATGGTGGGAAGTACTTCGCCAGGAATGCGTTTGCGAGCTCAGCCCAAGAAGTGATACTGTTTGGTGTCAAGGAATTTAACCATTCTGCAGCTCTATCCCTCAAGGAGAAGGGAAACAGAGTCAGCCTTGCTACCTCCTTGGATGCATGGGACGAACAAGCTCCAACCAACTGTAGAAAGGATGTCAGATGAACATTTGGATCTTCAGTAACTGTCCCGCTGAGCTGTGGAGCATTCAGGATCATCGTGATGTAATGGGTCTTGAACTGCCACTCCACCCCTTCCGGTAGTGCAGGGATTACTATTGGTGATGTGAGCCCTCCACATTCGGACGAGTGTAGTCATTCATCCTTCTTTCTTGGCTGATACCGTCCATGATACACTCTTCTTCTAGAACAAATGTTTCACCTGGTGAGTCCTTGAAAAACACTTCTGGCTCAACTTTAGACTCCAATACTAATCCCTAACGACTTCTTCTAGCAAGTCGCTCTATCTCAGGTTCAAGCTCAAATTCGGGATTGCCTTCAGAATGAGTTTTAACCATAAACCAAAATCAGATAACTGACAGTAATGTTGTTGTAAAAGTAAACTCAATCGGGTAAAACCAAAATAAACCAGAACCAAAAATAAGAAACAAATCACACAGGGCTAAGAAAATGAACAAAATAAAATAAAACAAAACAAGAATAAACTAAAAAGCAAAAACCAAACAAAATTAAATGAGATAATACCAATATAAAAATTAAACTAAATAACCGCCCCTCCCCGGCAACGGCGCCATAAACTTGTTGGGTAAAAACCTAACAGTAAATTGTTGTTGGGGATTTAACCTAACGGTAAGTGTACCGGTCGATTATAGCAAGTTTAAATCTCGGGGTATTCCCTAAGTATCGAACCAAAGGAGAGAAGTCTAGTTTAATATCTACTTACACACAAAACAAGAATGATATAAAAATAACAGGAAATTGGGGGTTTTTGTATGTGATGGTGAATGCTGTAAAAGAGTTCACTAAGCAATAAATAACAGGTAAATAATTGATTTGATATTTGTTTGATAAAGGAAATTCCGGTTTACTACTTCTCTCCAGATCTGCAATTTCTTCCCCTAAGTGATTTCTACAGAATTCTGAATAAAACCCTAGAATAAGGATAACTCGTATTCGGTCTCCCGCTCCATGAATTCTAATTAGCAAAGACCGAATCCTAACTCTCGTTATGAATCCACTGTTTACTAATTGCTCCAAGCATAGTCTAGATTAATGGACAGCTAGTGGTTTAGAGGAATTACCATCTCTATACTAACTGGTTCTTTCCCTGTAGTCAATTGATAGCCGCAGTTCTCACTTATAAGCTAACTAACTGATAAACTCAATAATTGATCAGATTAAAAAGTTTAGGAATTTATAAGGGAAAAGAACTTTATTCTATTGTCCTGCAGAAAATCACAAAGGTTCAAAAATAATTAATCTAGAGATACATAGTAAACCGAAATTAAATGTGACCACACAGCCATAGACAAAATAACAATGCTCAATATAAACAGCATAAGGATAGAGGGATTTAGCAGAAAAATTGATTTTAGAAGCCGTCGCCGATTCTGCAGTTTCCACTCTTGTCTGTGTCACGTCCGGCAATATGGGGTCGGACGTCGATCCGGACGCAATGTTCAGGGTCTGTCCAGATCCGGATGTCAATCCGGACGTTACTAAATGAAGGGCGTGAGCACAGGTTATGTCTGTGAGTGTGGGAGAAGAGTTACGGAGGAAAAATAATGAATGGAGATGAAGGAGCGATCGTGAATACATAAGTAATATGGAGGGAGAGGAGGAGAGTGTAGTGTGTAGACTAGAGCGTCTGGTACGATTGAATTAGGAGGAGAATGAGAGTTTAAATAGGCGTCAGAAGTAAAACATGGGTTAGTGGTAAGTTAGGTATGAGCATGGGCATAGATTTAATTTATGTTGAAGTATGGGTTAAACTGCCGCTTCGACTGATAATTGCGCCGAAAGCCTGATTATCAGCGCGATTGCATTTTTATTTTTCGTTTCTGTGAGACGTCCGGATCTGTGTCCGGATCCGGACATGAGACAGAGGTTTTCGATCTAAATCTCGGGCCACGTCCGGATCTGTGTCCGGATCCGGACAAGAGACAGAGGTTTTGGATCTGCGTTTCAGGTCACGTCCGGCTTGCGTCCGGACATGTCCTTTGATGGGCATCCGGGTGAGTTTGGCCGGACGTGGCCAAGTGTTGCCTCTTTTTCCGGATTTGTTGCCCATTTGTTGCGTTGTAATCCTTATGACGTAAAATCTTCATTTCCAGGAGTTTTTCCTATATTTATACGGTAATTAGATCCTAAAAGGCATATATGTTTTACACTTATCATCTTTGACTTAACATCTCCTTTACGACCAACTTTGCACAAGTGTTAATACTCCTCATGCCAAGACTTTGGTGTGTCTAAAACACCCATTTGATCTCTAAATCCTTCAACACAACTCCTAGGTCATCCTAGTACTCAAAAACACCTTAACTCATTTGCCTCCACCGATTTAAATCCTTAACAATCCCTAGTACAATCTAGGTCACAACACTTCATCAAACACTTAAAACTCTTGGTTTCTCAACCAAGTTTTACCATAGCTTCTCTAGTATACTCTTATAACCAAACACATAGTTTTTCATCCTGAAACAATCCTAAGACATTGACATCCTCAATGTAGGTTCTTTACACACAACCTACACCCAAACTACACTACTTCACAATATAGTGCTGAAACTTAAATTTTTTGACACTTAGGCCTTTAAATGACATGGCTCTTAGGCCCTTAAATAACATAAACCTTAAACACTCAATTTCCCACGTATATAATGCTTTCAACCTGCAAATACACACAACAATCTCATATACCCTTATAATCCACCTTATGGTTATTTTACTGTAACACCTTTACCGCTAATACCGTCATTACCGTCCAATCGCAACGTACTTACATACCTTCGCAGCGGATACTTACTTACACGACGGTGGGTGATACAATTCCGTTAGCCACTCACGTGACTAACAAGGCTACTACTACTGCATACAGCATCGGTCTGATGGACCGGAATATCCGAGTACTACACAATTACAATCCTTACTACAATTACAACCTGGTACTACAACTTCCCATTCAATACAATGCTCCATTACCATAGCATACAATAGAATATACATACCGAGTTTACTAAGTTCCAATTACAATTACAATACTTCCCCAAGTTCATACATACTCATTAAGAGTCTACATCTACCCATCCTCACAAGCTACTTACTTTCTAAGTACAAGGCATACCCCTCGGTACACTTCTGCAACAAAGCTACAAGCCTTATACAATTCAGTACTACCTACGTTTCACCCCTAGCTATCCAGACATAGCTGTCGGTCTCTTACTGTGATCATGTCCGCTTCGGGTACCTGCACACTAAAAACGTTGCCCCTAGGGGCTCAGCTTTCGCTGCATATGACTTCCATATACCCCATGTACTAGCGAGGGTACGCCGACCACTTGGTCGAATACATGCGATTCATTTTACAATACATACATACATACATGCTTCATTCATAATGATACAATGCTACACAATGAATACATACATACACTTCAATACATACAAGGAAGACAACACAAGTCAACCAATACTTACTTACCTTCTTCCGAAGTACACATACACAATACATACACAATCCATACTCAATACACAATGCTTGTTTGATCCATTTGTCCACCCGGGTTAATCGGGTGGAGATTACTCTTTTTATCGGGGTCAATGACTTACACCAGCCAAGACCATTACTCATACAATACCTTACTTTACTTACTACTTACTCAAGTCAAGTCGTCGGGACCTCCGGCCCGGGGACTACTCTGTCCCACCACCGGGATTTACTTGGTTCACTAATCCAGGATGCTACACATTTAAGGGGTTTGAGCCGTGGACAAGTTTAAGAACCAGGAATCGGATCCAACCTCTTGTGTCTCCTCATCCTCACGCGCGGCCGAAACTATATCGGACTTCTACTCATTCCAATTTACTCAATACTTACGTTAGGAGTTAGGTAGTTAGGAATTAGTAGAAGTCATTCACATCCCAGCCACACAATAATTCAATACTCCCATATACATACATACAAAGTATAATACATTACACAATACACTACGAGGTACTTACACACTTATCTTCATCCATTCATTTCATGAATTATACAAACTAATTGTTCAAGATAAATATATCAGGAACAATATAAAACAACCACAAGTAAGTGCAATAAAGTCTGATTCATGCATTTATCTTATTTAGGTGATCAAATAAGCACACAAATCGGGGTAACCATGGTAGGATACAGAGCGTGAAGAAATCATACCTTTCACCGTTGATTTTGGGCTCACCGACTCCTCTTCGGTGTTCCTATATTCGAATCCTAGCATATACATAGAGTTAGGTGGTTAATTATCTATAATTAACCTTACTCATTACTTTCCCTACTGTTTCCCAGTTTATACTTACTAACTCATTGTTACTTAAATACATTTACTTATGTTACATACTTAAAATTATTTCCTAGGCTTGTTCATGGCCTTAATGACCTTTAAACATCATTAATTAAGTCTTAATTACCTTATACTACCATTACCATTCAAGTCCCCATCATTAAAATGCATTAAAACACATTCTGGGCACTTTTTGGGGTGGTCCGGGTTTGTGTCCGGGGATATAAACCTAGACCAATGCATTTGGTCAGTCACGGGTATGTTTTATGTGTGGTCCGGGTTTAGGTCATGGTTTACAAACCTGGACCATGCGTTTGCAGTCCTCACGGGTATGAATTTGTGGTGGTCTGGGTTTAGGTCCTGGTTTGCAAACCCGGACCACTCCTTACGCATTACATTCTCGACTGATTTTAGCCGGGTCCGGGTTTCTATAATGGTTTACAAACCCGGACCAGTTGCAGTTTCTACATATTTGCTAGTTTTTTATTATGTTTCAACCCCAAACTTTTACCAACTTCTTCCCCAATATTCCTACATATATTCTAGGGTGTTTTGACCCTAATTAGGCAATCAAAACTAACTTAATCCATCACTATACAAATCTGTTACATAATGCATTCCTTTGTCAATTTTTCTCCACTGTTACAGTTTTTCTCCTTCAACAAATGCTATAGATTTTTTTCCTTTCTTCTTCCCACTAATCCTATAGCTCTTTCTTTGCCGCATTTGCATTATGCTCAACCCAAGTCTTACCCAGTACAATACTCATTTCACTAAATCCTACACACTAATTCTTCCTTGTTTTTCCAACACATTTCAATACCTCTTGCTACAGATTTTACATTCTTATATCCTCATACCACTACTTCCATTCCATGATTACTAAACATCCTTACTCAATCCAATTCATACATTGGTTCTCCCATTTACCAAGTCATCCATAAATGTACATTTTCTACCAAAATTTTGCCATAGTTCACCTACAATTTCCACTTATCCACACACATACTTTCTCATCAAATTCATCCCTAATCTAGCCACACCCATTCAAGGGTCCTACCAGCAATCAAAGAAATCTTAATACACCAATACTCCATCAATACTTCCTCAAATAACCATACCAATACACACATACAAGTTACTTGGCTCCAAGGCCTACAATTCACATACTTGCTCACAAATACTTCAATTTCTATAACAACAATACTAATACAATGTTTTGGGTTCTTTAAATTGATTTACCCATTCCCATTACTCTATTGCATTTAAAATTTAGCAGTAAGAAGGGGCTCTTACCTTATGTTTATGATTCCTTCATTCTTTTCCAATTCTTCTTCCTCTCTCTTTCTTGCACAAATCGGTCACATGGGGAATGGAGTTGCCAAACTCCATTCCCATCACCCAATGAACATAAAAACAAGTGTAATTAAATTACTAACACTTAGATTTATGTTAATTCATTGAAGTGCTTAAAACATAATTTCTAGGGTTTACCTATGGAGTGTTTTAGGAGGGGTTTTAGCCCTTGCTTCAAGAAGGTGATTCCACCACCATTGCAAGGTTGAAGTGATGCTTAAAAGAGATAGAAAAATAGGGCATTACAATGGGAAAAAATCGGCTACAAAAGAAGGTGAAGAAAACTTGAGTTTTTCATGAAGATTTTTACCTTAATGGAGAGAGGAGTCTCCAAGCTACCCATTGATGCTATTTTCTCTTTGAATGGGGAAAACCCATGGAGATGAACTTCCTCATTTCCAAATTCTAAAAAGAGGGAAGTGTAGAGAATGATGAGGGGAGCAAGAATATGTATTTTATTTTGCATTTGGAGCTTGTGTGTGACTAGAGCATGAATGAAATACCCCAAACTTAGATATGGTGTTTAAGTGATAAAATAAGATATAAGAAGGCTAAATAATGCCTTAGAAACATTAAGAAACTATTTTAATCAAAGAAAACATAAGGAAACACCAAAAGAGCAGTTAAAGCAAAAATGTGCTCTAAGCTTGGAGAGACTTGGGTGAGCACCAAAATATCATTCTAAGACCTTAGTAATATCCTAATGGTCATTTTAAACAAATTATCAAAGAAAACCAAGCTCAAAAACAAGTTAAAACACAAAATGTGCTTTAAGGAGTCTTAAAGCACATTTTTGAAAAATTGTCTTGTAAATGGGTTTTGTGTGGCTAAATGTCCATCATTACTCTTTAATTAGAATGTGTACTAATTATTATCACATTAGGAAGTCTAAATCAATGGGAAATCAAAAATTTCACAATTATGTGCCTTGTTTAGTGAATAATAATCAAATAGTGCTAGTTTGAGACATTAGTCAAAGTAAGTCAATTAAATGGTCAACAATGACCACAATATACCTTATTTGACCAAGGGGGCCGGTTTTTAAGTGTGACTCACCACACTTATCTGACTAGTAAGAAGAAAGCAAAAGGTAAATTCACTATTCACCTTTGTAACATAAATATCTTACCTTATAGGCCTCTCTACCTCTCTCCTTCTACTTCTTCTTATCCTCTCTCACCACCGATTTCCCTTGATTTCTCTCTTCTCCATTGATGTGAAGACAGCCCCCTGTAAGTTCCATTCTTCCTTTGATTACTACTTACTCATTTTAGCTCCAAACCTAACAAATTACATATTCTTCTTAGTTAGCTCAAGCTCTTCCTTTCTATCTTTCCAAAACTTCACGTCTCTATTTTGGTGCCAAGCCAAACCCGCCATATAAGGAGGAAATTCAAGTTTGGAGAGTTCATTGACTTCTCCATTCTCTTAAGGTAAGAATATGTAAAAAAATCATGTTTCCCCATTCCTTCACATACCGAAAATCTATACTCATGGGGCTCCATTTTTATGCCTTGTTCTATGCTTGTTTCCTATTCTCCAAGGGCAAGAGAGGTCCTTCTTGATTCATATCCAAGCTTGTCTTGAGACACCAAGGTAAAACAATCAATTTATTACCTTCAAACACATTTTTAACCTAGGTTTTTATCCTTAAGGTTATGTGTTGTTTAGTACTCATTGTAGTCATTGAATGTTGTTAGAACATGGAAGGAGAACTTTATTTGGGTGACCGAGATTGACAAGGAAAAACCTAAGGAAAGAAGTTTGTGAAGCTTGAAAAAGAAAGGTAAATGTCTTACCTTAAGGTGTTTAATGCATTAAGGGATGGGACTTAGGTATATGATGAGTGTAGCTTAGCTTACATTAGAAAGGGCCTATATATAACCTAGGAACAATGACTATGTTTGAGAACTTGTGACGAAGGAGCCAATGAGAAAAGAGATAGTTGAACATGTTTAGGTGAATTCAAGAAGCATTTATTTCATGGAGCCTTGTTGTGTGTATTCGCAGGTCAAAGGCAAATATGTGGAATTCCGTGGTTTAGATTATGTCATTTAAGGCCTAAGTACCCAACATTTTAAGTGATTACACACTATCATGATGTGGTGTAGTTTTGGTGTAAATTGTGTTGTTAAGATGATGTAATGAGAATTTGAGTGATCTTGGTTGTTTGATGGTGAAAAACCAGTGTTAAGGACGGCATCTCTAGAGAACCCATGTCAATTTGATGGGATAAACTTAGTGTTTAAGAATATAAGGAAATTTCATGAATAGTAGTATTAGAAATCTTTAGAGGTTGTCTTGAAGAAAAAGATGAGTTTTCAGGTGTTCTTGTGAGTTAGAATGACTTAGGCCTCATCATGAGAATTTAGGAATCAAAAGAATGTTTTGGTATACACCAAAGGCATTTGAGAATGTGTTTAGGATATATGAAAATCTTGTTAGGAGAAGAGGAAATGAAGTGTTAAAGGAAGGAACAACTTGTGTGGAGATTTCAAGTTATTCATTACGGAATTTAGATGGTGAAAGATGCTTGGGAGATGATGTTATGGGTGGTGAGGAACATTTGGCATAGTGGTTATGATAGGTATGAAAACCACTTAGAAAACCTAAGGAAAATATACCAAGTGTTTAAGAGATTATTAAGAAATTGGGTTATAAGGTTAGAGATGGAGATGGGCAAGTGTAGAATGTTATTTTGGTATTAGGATATGCCTAGATCATGTGAAGTTTTCGGTGATTTAGGAGGAAGATCAAGTGTAACAAAACTTAGAACAATGCAAAAGGAAGAAATCTGTATCTGGTCCGGACTTAAGTCCAGTGAAGTCCCGGACCAACCTAAATTCATAGCCGAGAGTTGCTTCAACCATAGGGTCCGGGACTTGAGTTTTGTACTAAGTTTCCGGACCACCCCCTAATTTACCCCCGAGGATTTTAGCTTGCATTGGTCCGGACTTAAGTCCCATACAAATCCCAGACCACCACATTAAAACAGCCGAGAGTTTGAACTAAGTATAGGTCCGGGACTTAGGTAGAGGACAAGTCCCGACAACTCTAAAAAATCATGTTTAAGCTTTGGAAATGTTAGGAAACGAAGGGGATGATTAGGTATTGTTGTTATAAGGTTACTAAGGGAATGTTTTGGTGTGTGTCTGGTTATTAAGAAGTGGGTGACAAGTGTAATAGATAATGAAGAAATGATCACTTAGAAGTTAAGTTAAAAACCATAGGCTTAGTGAAAAACAATGGGTAAAAGTTGGAGTCTAGGAAGTTTAAGTAACTGTATTAAGTTGAGCTGACTAATAACCTAAAACTGAATGAATGTTTTAGGACTTGTGAATTGGGACTGGAAGGAGATAAACCCAACGGTCGCCGACGGTGAACGGTAAAGTCTTTCTTGTGACCTTCTTGCTAACGAGGTGTACCTCGGCTTGTGTGCTACCTATTTGGTTGATATGACTAACAAGATAAAGCATGCAACTGGATATTAATGTTCTCGTTGTGAATGTTGTTTCTTTACACTAACCCACGAGGTTTAAGCATACTACTAACTAAGCTTTATACTTATTGAGTTTAAGGAGATTTGTACATTGGTGAACGTTGGTTCTACCCGTCAAGGTTTACTAACACATGATTCTAAGATTTTCACTAACCTTATTTGGGTGGGAGTGGGATCCGGAATGTACCGGCATGTGTATTGGGGGAGGTCGGCATCTGAATCATATCCGACTTCAAATAAGACTTGTCGTTGGACTCGTCGCCTAGGGTCACAACCGACCCGACCACCCGGTACTGTTGAGGTGGGAGCACATTAAGGATGGCGTGGGGGGATCAAGCCTACATCCCCAACAAATTTAAAAGAAATTGCTTATTGCTGATAGTGCACTGCTACTACGCTACCCACATAGGCCCCCCCGGCTAGGGTTAACCAAGCCCTACAAAAATAAGCAACCAATTAAGGGCTAACCAATCTAATAGTGGAACGGTTGGCAACACCTGAGTAGTTCATTTGCATATGAGCTATTTATGTTCATTGTGGTTTGTTGTTTTATTGCGTTTCATATTATGATTGTGATGTTAATCAACTTCCATGCTATCGTCAATTAGTCGTCGTAGTCCCGTTAGCTTGGGGGCCACAAGAGGGTCGTACCAGCATTCGTGCTGACCCCCTTTGGGGGCTGTTTTTACACTTGCAGGTAAGCGGCCCATGAAGTCACACCACGAGAGTAGGAGCGGGTAGCCCTAGGTGGGACTTTATTTTGAGTACGGGTAGCGCCTGTGCACCCGTCTGTTGATAGTTGAACTTGAGAAATGTTATGTGGTTTTGGAGATACTTAAAACTCGGTTGGTGTATGTATGTTGGTGTATGTATTTTGGATATACGGTTGTAATTATTTAGGAAGCGGTATTTCTTGTTGATTAGACCGTGGCAAGGTCCTGGTATTAGTTTATTTCTGCTGCGACGTTTATGTATTACTATTAAGTTGCGATAACCACGAATGGCTTATGACGGGGTGTTACAAAAAGTGGTATCAGAGCGTAGTTACGCTTTGATCAAGAAATACCAGACATAAATAACCACCGAGTAAGGTTATGAGTTAAGATATAAGTAATGGGTTAAGGGTGTGAGAAGTTAGTGTGCGTAGAGTCAGATGACCACTATTAAGTGTGGATCGTCTTTACCGTCTACGGACGTTATAAATTCGTTAACCGAAACAGTGGTGGATACGAATCTAATGTGGGTTGTGATTGTTCAGATGTCAGGAAGGAGAGGCCGAGGCCGTGGTAGGGGCGACGATGCCTCAGAGATACTGGAAGGGCAGACGATCGCAGAGATCGTAGCTGCCGCATTAGGGCACATGGGCTATCAGCCCGGTGTGGGTGCACCACCTCCACCGCCACAGCCCCAGGAACCGAATTGGGTGAAGAGCCTTGCAGACCTTTGACCTGCACATTTTAAGGGGGAGACCGATCCCGCCAAGCTTGAGGCGTACATCTCCGAGCTGGAGACCGCCTTTGAGACCCTTGACGTCCTTGTTGGGATCAAGGTGCATCTAGCTGCGTTCTACCTGAAGGGGGTAGCAGGCGATTGGTGGAAGCTAGTGAGGGCCGAGCATGTGGCCAATCCAGACTTTGGCTGGGACCAGTACACAACATTGCTACGAGCAAAGTACTATCCCGCCCATGTCCAAACAAAGAAGCGCCTACAGTTGGATGCGCTCAGGCAGACCGACAAGATGACGGTGGACGAGTATTACACAGAGTTCACCGCCTTGCTCCGTCTTCTGCCAGGTCTTGGGTATTCAGACGAGATACTGGTGGACCGCTTCTATGACGGGCTTAGCCATCGACTCCGCTACGGCATGGGGCCGACGAGCTATACTACCTTGCAGGTAATAAGAATGAGTAAGATATAATTAAGTGAATACGATTTAGTTTGTGAGAAATAAGAGGAACTAATACCTTGGGAAGCAGGAGTGCTATCATGCCGCTGCTAAGGTTGAGATAACCGTCCAGCTGAGGGACGAGGACAATGCCAAGAGAAAGAATGCTGGGAAGAGTACAGAACACCAAGGGCAAGGTGGGTACAAGAAACAGAAGTACCAGCCTCAAGCCCAAAAGAGCCAGAACCAAAAAGGAAAGGAGGAAAAGGAGAAGGCTACAGATGAGCCACTGAAGCTGACTTATGCTGATGCTGCTAAGCCCCTGCGCTCCAGGGCGCCAAAGGGTAAGGAAATACATCTTGAGTAAATAAGAATGGTTGACAACATTGAGACATAATCACTGATGCGTTGCATAATCAGGTACTGAGACTGGAAAGGAAACCGGTGGTGGCTACCAACGACACTACTATTGCCAGAGGTGCAAGGGGGACCACCCTAGAGTTGACTGTAGGGGGAATAAGGTGGAGTGTAATTTTTGCGGTGTACTCGGGCACCGGGCATATGAGTGCTACGGGAACCCGGAGAGTAAGAATTATAGACCTAGTTTTAAGATTAAGACTAAGACCGATCAGGGAGCTAGTTCTGACAGTCAGAAGGGGGCGGAGCAAGCGGCGAACAAGAATCCACGGGTAGCCCAGAAGTCGGGACCCACACTACACCTGGTGGACCGGGACTATGAGCTTGAACCCTTATCGAGGCCAGGTACCGCTATAACCACTTAGTAATAAAATTACCTGCTTACCGCATTATCATGCATGTTTGGTGAATAATTGAGTCAAGTGAGAATGAGATAAGATTAGAACTTAAGTAAGATATAACCTACTACCACCTTAGGAAACTTCAACATCTGCTATCCAATGCCTTCAACACCTAACCCGGAGTACACCGACATCGAAACCCTAGACTTTCCAACCGAACAATGTTAGGTTATCCGCCCAGGTATGATTTTGTTAAGGGCATACCTGACTCCAGCAGCGCAAATAGCCATCATCAGGAAATGCAATCAACTAGGAATGGGACCGGGAGGTTTTTATACACCGGAGTACCCAGGAGGAGCAAGAATGAAGTTAAAGATGATGAGTTTAGGCAAGGATTGAAATCCATATGCCATGACTACCAAACAATTGAGGACACAAGGATGGAAGTCTCACCCACCGGACATACCCGAAGAGTTCCATCCGGTAAATACACAAGTCATGGAAGTCGCTCAGTAGTTGGAAAGATGAAACCGATTCCAGACATAACAAGCAGACATTTGCATTGTGAACTTCTACGGGAAAGATGGGCGACTTGGACTACACCAGGATAAGGACGAGACAACGGAGTCTCTCGAAAGAGGGATACCCGTAGTGTCTTAGTCCATTGGGGATGATGCAGAGTTTTAATACGGCGAGCAGAAGCGTGCGGACCGTGCAAATAAGTTAGTACTTAAGTCTGGAGATGTATTAATTATGGGAGGAGAATCGAGGATGTTGTATCATAGGATTAAGAGAATTAAGCTGAATACAGCACCGTCAACAGTAATCAATGCGACACATATGAGGCCAGGACAGTTAAACCTAACCTTTGGACAATATTAGCCATGTAATGCTTTAGCATGGGATAAGGAATGAGATGTAAGATTAAAGCACATGTTGTAACAAGATGGTATGAATAAAAATAACAGTGTTGATCATGTAATGTTACGACTCTTGTTCTGCCATCATTACTCATGAAGCTTTGAATACAATTAGGTCATGGACTCGGTACGGAAGGTGCGCTAAGCATACTTACAGAGGCACAGGCCGATGCCAGCGGTACTATCCTCACCTGCACCTTTCCGATTAATGGGATTGAGGCATCAGTTCTCTTCGACTCAGGGGCCTCGCATACCTTGTCTCGGCATCTTTCACGAGAAGGTTGGGGCTAGACGCTGATGAGCTATCCGACTTCACGGTTACGCTCCGTCTAAGGAGAAGGTTCGTTGCACTCGCTACTACCGAGGAGCCATTGTCAGAATAAAAGGGGAAGACTTTCCAGTCAGTTTTATTGAGTTCAGGGAGTTGGGATTTGATGTTATTTTCGGGATGAACTGGTTGCAGCGGCACAAGGGACGTATCCTCTGCGCCGAGCATAGACTGCTGCTCAGGAGTCCGTCTGCGGTAACAATATCGTACCGCCAGAGGCCCAGAGAGCCTTCGACTAAGATCATCACCCCTATGGCAATGTATAAGGAATTGAGGAGGAAGGAAGAAGAAGTGTACCTCTGCTATGTACAGGACATAGAGAGAGACCCCGAGTTCGACCTCGACCTACCGGTAGTGTCGGAGTTCCCGACCTCTTTCCACGGGAACTTCCCGGCATGCCACCCACTCGGGAGGTAGAGTTCACCATCGAGCTGCTACCTGGTACCGGACCGATAGCCAAGGCACCATACCGCATGGCTACGGCAGAGATGAATGAGTTAAAAGAACAGTTAAAAGATTTGTTAGACAAGGGATTCATCATACCAAGTGTGTCACCATGGGGAGCGCCAATTCTCTTTGTGAAGAAGAAGGATGGTAGTCTCCGCCTCTGCATCGACTATAGAGAGTTGAATGCAGTGACAGTGAAGAATAAGTACCCACTACCCTGCATTGACGATTTGTTCGATCAGATGAAGGGGGCATCCGTGTTTTCCAAGATTGATCTCAGATCGGGTATCATCAGATAGCCATTAAGGAGGGAGGGAGATATTGAGAAGACGACATTCCGGACATGATACGGCCACTATGAGTTTACAGTGATGTCGTTCGGTTTGTTGAACGCACCGGCGAAATTTATGGATCTGATGAACCGCTTGTTCTAGGAGCAGCTGGACAAGTCGGTTGTGGTATTCATCGACGACATATTAATATATTCGAAATCGAAGGTTGAACATGAGGAACATCTGAGGAGGGTATTAGAGATACTGAGGGAGAACCAGCTATATGCTAAGTTCTCCAAATGTGAGTTTTGGCTTGACCAGGTCTCTTTCCTAGGTCATGTCATCTCAGATGCTGGGATCTCGGTGGATCCAGCAAAGATTGATGCCGTACGTACTTGGCCAAGGCCGAAGACTGTTACCGACATCTAGAGCTTTCTCAGTCTGGCAGGTTACTACAGGAGGTTTGTTAAGGATTTCAGTAAGGTCGCGAAACCGATGACCAGTCTGATGAAGAAAGATGCACCGTTCTTATGGATGGCTGACTGTGAGAGATCATTTCAGAGTCTGAAAGACTAATGACCACCGCACCGGTTCTGACCATTCCAGACGGTACGGAGGGCTTTGAGGTCTACTATGATGCATCCGGCAGAGGGCTGGGTTGCGTGCTCATGCAACATGGCAAGGTGGTGGAATATGCCTCACGCCAGTTGAAGAAACATGAGGAGAACTACCCCACACATGATTTAGAGCTGGGAGCTATAGTCTTCGCTTTGAAGATATGGTGCCATTACTTATACGGGGTTAGTGTGACGATCTACACCGATCATAAGAGCTTGAAATACATATTCACTCAGAAGGAGTTGAATCTCAGACAAAGGAGATGGTTAGAATTTCTGAAAGAGGATGACATTGAACTCCAATACAAAGAAGGGAATGCCAATGTTGTAGCAAACGCCCTGAGCCGTCGAGCACACTCACTCCATTCACTAGTCTCTTTCTCCAGCTTGGTTGATGAGGTGCGAGAGGCTCAGAGGACAGATGAGTATATGAGAGAGGTCAGACAGAAGCTGACAGATAGTACCTTTGAGAGTCAGAAATATGACTTCAGACTTCACGACGATGATCTGATCAGACTTAAGGGCCGGTTATGCATACCACGGGGCAAGACGGATCTGAAAGACCGTATACTTAGGGAATCACACTGTTCTTCAGTTTCCTTCCATCCGGGAGCCTCTAAGATGTATAAAGACATGAAGAGATACTTCTGGTGGTCGGGGATGAAGACAGATGTTACCGAGTTCGTCTTAAGGTGTCTCACTTGCCAGAAGGTGAAATTCGAGCACCGACGACCGCGGCGGAATGGTACAGTCGATGCCAGTTCCGGAGTGGAAGTACCATGATATCTCCATGGACTTTGTAGTTGGACTCTCACCTGCTAGGGGAGGTCTCAACATGATATGGGTGGTGGTGGATCGCCTTACCAAAGTAGCCCGATTCATACCGATGAAGGATACTTAGAATGTGACCAAATTAGCTGAGTTGTTTGAGAAGGAAATCATGAGGCATCACGGGATACCGAAGACCATAGTATCAGATAGAGATACCAGATTCCTTTCGAGGTACTGGAGAGATACCAGAGAAGCGTTGGGTACAGAACTGAAGCTGAGTACTGCGTTCCATCCTTAGACAGATGGTCAGACTGAGCGTAATATTTAGACACTCGAGGACATGCTGAGGGCATGTGCCTTAGACTTCTAGGGCAGTTGGATTGACAAATTACATCTGATCGAGTTTTCATACAACAACAGCTATCACGCTTCGATCAAGATGGCATCTTTTCAAGCGTTGTACGGTAGACCATGTCGTACCACCGCTCTGCTGGGATGAGTCGAGTGAGACGGTCATTATAGGATCAGAGTACTTAGAGCAAGTTAAGGCTGAAGTTCACCAAATCAGAGAGAACATGAAAGCTGCTCAAGATAGGCAGAAGTCGTATGCTGATGTTCGACGACGAGACCTGGAGTTCGCAGTGGGCGACCGGGTATTTCTGCGAGTTTCACCGATGAAGGGTGTATTCAGATTTGGGCAGAAGGGCAAATTAAGCCCGAAGTTTGTTGGTCCTTATGAGATTACGGAGCGGGTGGGCCCGGTTGCTTACAGGTTGAATTTACCTGCTGAACTGGGTAAAGTGCATGATGTTTTTCATGTTTCACAGCTAAAGAAATACATGCATCACCCCTCTCATGTGTTACAACCTGAGAGGTTGACATTAGAACCGAATATGAGATTAGTGGAGCTTCCTCAGAGAATCTTGGATAGTAAGACTAGGGACACTTGCCATAAGTCAGCGCGACTGGTGAAGGTTATCTGGTCTAACCAGGATGTCGAAGAGGCCACGTGGGAATTAGAGGATAAGATGAGGGCGAAGTACCCTTCTTTGTTTACTGACTAGATCGTCTGTATAGGGTACGGGGCGTACCCCTTTTTAAGGGGGGTAGAGCTTCCTCGCTTTTGAGTTAGGAAACGAACATGTTTGTCGTTTGTTTGGTTGTGTAAGACGTGATTTTATGTAAGTTGCTACACTGTGGTGATAAGTTTGAGATATGTATAATACTTATGTATTGTATTTGTGATTGACCTTTGAGTCTTGAGATGTGTGAATGAGAATATAAGATGTGGTATTAAGATTAAGAAATTGAGTACCGTGAATGATTTAGCATATGTGTGAACTTTGGGGACAAAGTTCTTTTAAGGGGGGTAGATTGAAATACCCCAAACTTAGATATGGTGTTTAAGTGATAAACTAAGATATAAGAAGGCTAAATAATGCCTTAGAAACATTAAGAAACTATTTTAATCAAAGAAAACATAAGGAAACACCAAAAGAACAGTTAAAGCAAAAACGTGCTCTAAGCTTGGAGAGACTTGGGTGAGCACCCAAATATCATTCTAAGACCTTAGTAATATCCTAATGGTCATTTTAAACCAATTATCAAAGAAAACCAAGCTCAAAAACAAGTTAAAAACACAAAATGTGCTTTAAGGAGTCTTAAAGCACATTTTTGAAAAATTGTCTTGTAAATGGGTTTTGAGTGGCTAAATGTCCATCATTACTCTTTTATTAGCATGTGTACTAATTAGTATCACATTAGGAAGTCTAAATCAATGGGAAATCAAAAATTTCACAATTATGTGCCTTGTTTAGTGAATAGTAACCAAATAGTGCTAGTTTAAGACATTAGTCAAAGTAAGTCAATTAAATGGTCAACAAAGACCACAATATACCTTATTTGACCAAGGGGGCCGGTTTTTAGGTGTGACTCACCACACTTATCTAGCTAAGTAAAGAAGAAAGCAAAAGTAAGTAAATTCACTATTCACCTTTTAACATAAATATCTTACCTTAGTAGACCTCTCTCCTCACTTCTTCATTCTTCTCTCTCACCACCGATTCCTCTTTCTTTCTCTCTTCTCCATTGACATGAAGAACAGCCCCCATGTAAGTTCCATCTTCCTTTGATTACTACTTACTTATTTTAGCTCCAAAACCTAAACAAATTATATATTCTTCTTAGTTAGCTCAAGCTCTTCCTTTCTATCTTTCCAAAACTTCAAGAGCTCTATTTTGGTGCCAAGCCAAACCGCCATATAAGGAGGAAATTCAAGTTTGGAGAGTTCATTGACTTCTCTATTCTCTTAAGGTAAAGAATATGTAAGAAAAATCAAGTTTCCACCATTCCTTCTCATAACCGAAAATCTATACTCATGGGGCTCCATTTTTATGCCTTGTTCTAGCTTCTTTCCTATTCTCCAAGGGCAGGAGGAGGTCCTTCTTGATTCATATCCAAGGTTGTCTTGAGAAACCAAGGTAAAACAATCAATTTAGTACCTTAAAACACATTTTTAACCTAGGTTTTATTCCTTAAGGTTAGTGTGTTTTTTAGTACTCATTGGAGTCATTGAATGTTGGTTAGAACATTGTCAAGGTGAACTTGATTTGGTGACCGAGATTGAGCAAGGAAAAACCTAAGGAAGAAGTTGTGAAGCGTGAAAAAGAACAAGGTAAATGTCTTACCTTAAGGTGTTTAATGCATTAAGGGATGGGACTAAGGTATATGATGAGTGTAGCTTAGGATTTACATTAGAAAAGGGCTATATATAACCTAGGAGAAACAATGACTATGTTTGAGAACTTGTGACTAAGGAGCCAATGAGAAAAGAGATAGTTGAACAATGTTGAGGTGAATTACAAGAAGCATTTTATTTCAATGGGAGCCTTGTTGTGTGTATTCGCAAGTCAAAGGCAAATATATGTGGAAATTCAGTGGTTAAGATTATTGTCATTTAAGGGACTAAGTGCCAAGCATTTAAGTTATTACACTATATGATGATGTGGTGTAGTTTTGGTGTAAATTGTGTGTTAAGATGATGTAATGAGAATTTGAGTGATCTTGGTTGTTTGATGGTGAAAAACCAAGTGTTAAGGAGTGGCAATATACTAGAGAACCCATGTTAAAATTTATGGAGAAACTTAGTGTTTAAGATGTCCTAAGAAAATTTCATGACTAAAGTAGTATTAGGAAGCTTTAGAGGTTGTCTTGAAGAAAAAGAGTGAGTTTAAGGTGTTCTTGTGAGTTAGAATGACTTAGGCATCATCATGGAGAATTTAGGAATCAAAAGAATGTTTTGTTATACACCAAAGGCAGTTTGAGAATGTGTTTAGGATATATGCAAATCTTATTAGGAGAAGAGGAAATGAAGTGTAAAAGGAGAAGGAACAAACTTGTGTGGAGACTTCAAGTAATTACATAAAGGAATTTTAGATGGTGAAAGATGCTTGGGAGATGATGTTATGGTGGTGAGAAAACATTTTGGCATAGTGGTTATGATAGGTATGAAACACCACTTATAAAACCTAAGGAAAATATACAAGTGTTAAGAGATTATGTAAGAAATTGGGTTATAAGGTTAGAGATGGAGATGGGCAAGTTTAGGATGTTATTTTGGTATTTGGATATGCCTAAGATCATGTGTGAAGTTTCGGTGATTTAAGGATGGAGAGATCAAGTGTAACAAAACTTAGAACAATGCAAAAGGAAGAAATCTATAGCTGGTCCGGGACTTAAGTCCAGGGTGAAGTCCCGGACCAACCTAAAATTCATGCCGAGAGTTGCTTCAACCATAGGGTCCGGGACTTAAGTTTGTGTAAGAAGTTCCAGACCACCCCCTAATTTACCCCCGAGGATTTTAGCTTGCATTGGTCTGGGACTTAAGTCCCATACAAAGTCCCGGACCACCACATTAAATCAGCCGAGAGTTTGAACTAAGTATTGGTCCGGGATTTAGGTAGAGGACAAGGTCCCGGACCACTCTAAAAAAAATCATGTTTAAGCTTTGGAAATGTTAGGAAACGAAGAGGATGATTAGGTATTGTTGTTATAAGGTTACTAAGGGCATGTTTTGTGGGTGTGTAATGGTTATTAAGTGGGTGAACAAGTGTAATAGATAATGAAGAAATGATGCACTTAGAAGTTAAGTTAAAACCATAAGGCTTAGTGAAAAACAATGGGTAAAAGTTGGAGTCTAGGAAGGTTAAGTAACTGTATTAAGTTGAGCTGAATAATAACCTAAAACTGAATGAATGTTTTAGGACTTGTGAATTGGGACTTGGAAGGAGATAAACCCAACGGTCGCCGACGGTGAACGGTACAGTCTTTCTTGTGACCTGCTTGCTAATGAGGTGTCCCTCGGCTTGTGTGCTACCTGTTTGCTTGATATGACTAAGACAAGATAAAGCATGCAACTGGATATTAATGTTCTCGTTGTGAATGTGATTTCTTTACTAACCCACGAGGTTTAAGGATAGCTACTAACTAAGCATTATACTTAATGAGTTAAGGAGAGGATTTGTACAATGGTGAACGTTGGTTAATACCCGTCAAGGTTTAACTATCACATGATATCTAAGACTTTCACTAACCTTAATTTGGGGTGGGAGTGAGGAATCCGGAATGGTACCGGCACATGTGTATTGGGGGAGGTCGGCATCTGAATCAGATCCGACTTCCAAATAAGACTTGTCATTGGACTCGTCGCCTAGGGTCAACAAACCGACCCGACCACCCGGACTACTGTTTGAGGAGGGAGGAACATTAAGGATGGCGTGGGGGGATCAAGCCTACATCCCCAACAAATTAAGAAAGGTTGCTTATTGCTGGATAGTGCACTGCTACCGGCTAGGGTTAACTAAGCCCTACAAAAATAAGCAACCAATTAAGGGCTAACCAATCTAATAGTGGAACGGTTGGGAATTATAAGGTTAAGGAGATTGTGGATCTAAGGAGTTGAGAACTAACTCATTTGTTAAGGGAACGCCTGAGTAGTTCATTTGCATATGAGCTATTAATGTTCATTGTGGCTTGTTGTTTTATTGCGTTTCATATTATGATTGTGATGCTAATCAACTTCCATGCTATCGACAATTAGTCATCATAGCCCCGTTAGCTTGGCGGCCACGAGAGGGTCATACCAGCATTCGTGCTGACCCCCTTTGGGGGCTGTTTTTACACTTGCAGGTAAGCGGCCCATGAAGTCACACCACGAGAGTAGGAGCGGATAGCCCTAGGTGGGACTTTATTTTGAGTACGGGTAGCGCCTGTGCACCCGTCTGTTGATTGTTGAACTTGAGAAATGTTAAGTGGTTTTGGAGATACTTAAAACTTGGTTGGTGTATGTATTTTGGATATACGGTTGTAATTATTTAAGAAGCGGTATTTCTTGTTGATTAGACCGTGGCAAGGTCCTGGTATTAGTTTATTTCCGCTGCGACATTTATGTATTACTGTTAAGTTGCGATAACCACGAATGGCTTAAGACGGGGTGTTACAATGAAGGAGAAGGTGGAGTATCCATGGAGGTTTCCAAAGTCGCCAGCAAACCAGAGAGGAGGAGGAAGGTGACGGCGCGGAAGAAAGAAAGAGAGAGAGAAGAGGGAAACGGGAGGAGAGAGGTGCTTTTGCCTTTATGTACTTTTTCCTCCTTTTCTTTCTTTTTCATTCTTTCTTTATTTGCCTTTGTGTGTGAGAGGGGCTGCTATAATAATAAATCCGGCCCCACATATATATATGTAAGCTGGAGCGTTTTTTGTCTTTTACAAAAAACGCCCGTTAATTTACCTGGTGTTAGTACTATTCACTAACCGGGCCCGTTTTCTGGAATTTTCTCGTTTCTTTAATTTTATTGGTTAGAAAGATTCCATTTATGCTTAATTATTTTTATTTAGTGATTTATAATTTTTACGGGTTCGTTTGACCACTCAAATCCACGTTTTTGGGTTTTCTAGAAAAATGTGCGCTAAAGCTCTATTAGCGTTTTAATACATTATTTGGATCTGTTTTCTTCAGGAGTTGTTCCCATAAATCATTTAAGCCTTATTAAGCCTTAGGAATCCATATAATACGCTAACCGAGGTCTCATACCTCCAATGGTTATTTAACGCTTATTTAGCATTTTTCGCTTTTAAGCGTTTCTTTATTTCTTTTGGATTTATTTTTCCTTACCAATATTACTTAGGCACCATTAGGCCCTTAAATACCTATTAGGATAATTTTAATTGTTATATTTATGTTCGAGGTATTTCAATATACCCCCTTAAGAACTTTGTCCTCTAAGTTGTTCGAGGTTATAGGATTACTATACTTACTCATTTATACTTGTCTAATACTAAAGCCATGCATTCTTCCTCCTTACAACTCCCAAATCCATTACTCAGGGTCTCTACATACCATACCAATATACCATAATTACTCCAATCCGCATTACATCCAACCATCTGGTTTTACTCTACAAAGTTTATACATACATATAGTGCAAAGTTATCCCCAAAGCAATGCAATACATAATACAATCCCGCAGGCACTCAGGTCATCTAGACACAGGACTCCTTTATGTCCCGCTGCCCTTGGAATAATACAACATGATACACTACTATCTTCTCCAGTATAAGCTTCTAACAAATCCTCATTCTCTAGTCTAAGGGAAATTCTTCCACACTACTAACTAAACACACAACTCCAAATTCCAATTTATATTCATTACTCCTATCCTATGTGTGATTCTTGTGACCACTTAAGGGGAGCTTCAAGAATCATTCTACCCTGATGTGATCAGAATCAGTGTTGAACTATCTTTCCACTCCAATTTGTGTTCGGTTTCCCTTGATCTGATTAGGATCAAGTTCAACTTCCTACATCAGTTTCAAACAAACAGATAACTCAATTATTTCGATTTTCTATCTTTTTAATTACAAATTCATACAACTCCAAAGGATGGAATTCAGTCAATCAATCATCCTCACTCTACTTCCAAATACTTTATTCCGAGATTCAATGCCTAAGTGCTCATTTCATCAACCTTCGCTACTTTCATCCATTACTACTCTCCATCCTATCAAATATTGTAATTAAGGAATACGATACCTACGAAATCTAGTCGTCCTCAATCTGCTTCCAATAATTTACCTAGAAATGCACTACTCATGGAATTCATTCATCAACTACTCTCCATAATTTCGTACTACTTCCTTAAGGTTACAATACTTGTGGAGCTACGTCCACTACTCATTTTCAATTGTCTCAAAACAATCACCTAGGGAACTCAATTTCCTCTAGGTTCTACATTAGTTTTATACCGACTCATGTTATGGTATTTGCATCTCTCGTGCCTAATTACCACAATTACAATATGAATGAATACGTATGTTTATTTAACATAAGTTCCAATCATCAAATTAATTCTCATTTGTGCTATGCACATTATAGTTTACATGTTTTATTCATGAAACTTACATTAAGCGGTTTTCGCTCTACCCCCCTTAAAAGGGATTACGCCCACGTAATCTACCATATGTTATTATTGAACATTGGTTTACTAAGTTCGGGCACTCTGAAGCATTTAGCTTCTCTACGGTTTATTATGTAATGTACACTGGTCAAAGGGATCTTAAACATACTAATGGTTCAGTCCCTGCACCAAGAATTCCTATGTGAGTTTATTTAACTCATAATTGATTCGGTTCTAGCCTATTAGGCTTCGAGGCATTGATAGCCCTTCTCTCATATTTACTAGGTGTATTCAATTTCATAGCAAGGGCCCACTAGCTTCTGTTGCGCGACCCTGATAACTTAGGTTACTCACCCTTCATGTTATCCTTAATGTGCTACACATCACCTTTTATCCCTCTATTGTGGAAATAAGGTTACTAAACAAGTGTGGTATTCTTTTACCGTGCTTGAACTCAACGAGTTTAGATTTATAACCAGCTCTCTGGCAATCTATTATACATGTTATTCATACTCCCGTGATTATTCACTAAGCTCCTCCGACTTATTGTCGGGCGAGGTTAAGTCACCACTTAACTGTAGTGCTTCCTCTGTTGTCCATAGCTTCTGAATTATACCAGTTTCTCTGGTTCAGTACAAGTGTTCTTTACTTGTGTGACCTTGCATTTCTATGCGTCGGTCCTAGTGACTTTCTTAAGTCTCCTTTCACCTTTTATTCCAATGGAATTCACATCTTGTGATTGTTAGTGTCTTTTACACTCTTCATGCTTGTCAGTGGCCTTAGGCCACGGTCTGTTGCTAAGCTTGCTTAACTGGCTTATGCCATGTTCGTTGGTGAAAGAAAGTGTTTACTACAATTTACGTTTTCTATATTCCTCGCTATCCAACTAGATCATTACTGCGCAAGTGCAATACCAAAACACTCAGTCATACAGAGTGCAGAGGCGTAAACACTTGGCAGCAAGTCACTTATGTGATAGGAATGAATATTTATGTCTGTCTTCTCATATTTATACTCCGTGTCATTATCTAATTACTTCTTCATAATGGTCGCTTGTTGCGCACCATATCCTTACTCATTATAGAACATCGTTTTTACTGATTCCGTTACTGTGGTAGTTTCTCTTTAATGATTGCCATTGTCGTTGGCACTATTTCCTTATGGTGTGAATACATCGGGGGTTTCCAATGTTCGTGTGTATGACAGTTGTCGTAGCATACCGCAATATTACTATCTTCCCAATTTGGAGATGTTTTATTCTAATTTAGGATTCAAGTGTAGGTTAGCTTACCTCACATTCCTTCATTGTTTGTGATACAATTTACCAGGTATCTTGGTTGACCAAGGATAAAGTAATTTATCGGGTTACAAGCTCTCTTGAGCGTTGGTCATTCGATGTCGAAATGTGTATTCACATTGATTTTTTTGACAATTACTGTCTTCCTAGTGCTGAGCATTAGTTTAGGCTCTAGCTGTGCGGTCTTACTTTTATATGTACGTCACCGGGACATTGCCAAGAAACTTCAAGGGTTTTCTGGTCCCGTTCCCTACTTGAAGAATATTCTATCATTGATAAATGAAGGTTCTTGTTGAGAGGCTTGTTTCCACTCATAGGTCTTATGACAATGTTTACCATGTTGGTGTTTTTACAATGGTTCACCATATGCTTGGGTTCATATGGAGCATACTTACTCCTTTAAGTCGTAATGGTTTGCAAATCTCTTTCCTTATTCAATCGCCTCTTGGAAATATCTACATGCACAAGCTTGTTGTTAATTAGATGGAAGCCTTCTCTAAGGGTTCGCATCCTCACCGTATTGGTGATCTTTAGTTAGCAAGAGGTGTCTTCCCTCAGGTTTCTTGTAGTGTCCAAGTGTGGACTAGGCCAATGTTGGCATTATCGTGATTCTTATGCCTCTGTGCCACCATTGCTACAGAAGGCATGAAAGACAATTAAAAGCTTTGTCAACTGTATACTAGGCTGATGTTCTAGTGACAGTGATACTGAGGTAATCATTACTCCAAGCCACCTATAGTGTTGAGCTCAAATTGGGTGGTTCAGTTGACAATCTATTTGTCGTATGAAGCAATATCTCTTGCAAGTCTTGTTATTAATGGTGTGGGTTTTACAACCGTTTAAGTTCACATAACGTAGTTTTTTATGGCTTTTGAGACATATCCAATGTCTACACTTACTAGTTTGTGCTCTTTGCACATCCTAGTCCTTATTCCTTGTCTTCAGATGGATTATTTGAGTTCCTTTATACCTATTACCTAGGTGAGTTCCTCCTCCTCGATCGCTTGAGGTGTCCAGTTGTTCTGCTTTGCATTTACTCATGGTCCGTAGAACGGAGTTGACAACTTCCCGTGTTTCGCACACTACATGTATACATACGTGG
Source organism: Limonium bicolor (assembly GCA_023374045.1). Lineage (NCBI taxonomy): Eukaryota > Viridiplantae > Streptophyta > Magnoliopsida > Caryophyllales > Plumbaginaceae > Limonium > Limonium bicolor. The sequence continues at coordinate 21,752,805 of CM041782.1, forward strand.
GGTACCCTATTGATACGTTACCATTTACCCGACTATCTGTCAGGCCCAGAAGCTCCTTCAGAGTGTGGTCGTCCCACATCCCGTATTTGGGTACACTCGTTGTGCTCGTCACACGCCTAGGTGAAGTATTCTATTGTCAACTCCTCTTGTATCATTCTATGATACCCATCGTAATTCTGTTGGTTTGGTTTTAGAATCCAAGGTTTTAAAAGAAAGGTTATGGTTTGAAAGAAAATTTTTGGGTTTAATAGAAAACAAAAATCTTAATGGCATCTCCATGCCGGTTGGTTCTGATCGAGTCTAGCTTTCCGCTGACCGGTATGTTCTTAATACAATGGTCGGGCCGTCAAGCCTTTCCAAGGTTCCATTCTTTCTGTTTTAGGAAGTGTGATCATGTAGTTGCTTCATTGCTGTCGCGGTACATTACTATGTACCTGTGGTGTGTTAGAGTTCTTCTACATGTTTCTGTCCTTACTGCACTTGCCGTGGCAAGTGCGCGGTACTGGTGGTTTTTGGGTAACCCTATACCGGTCTTGGTATGGTTTCCACTCGTATTTAGTAGTCTTGTCGACTCTTCCTTTGATCAGTGGATCTCTTACTTAGGTTAATCAGTCTTCTGAGTAACTTCTCAACGATCGTGACATGGCTGTCATAGATCAGGGTGCTTCTTCAATCCTTGAAGATCCCTATTTATTTGCCTTGTGTTTTTCTTTGTGGCTTGTTCCCACACATTTGTTGTGGTTACTGAGCCTTAGCTTGTTTAGGCACTACTCCTATAGTCCTGTCGGATTATATCACGTGAATGTTCTTGTAGCTATGTGAGCATACTGGCCAGGCATTGTAACCTTCTTGGCATTGTACTTTCGGAGTTAACCACTCCTGACTCTTTCCTTAGTCAGCTAGCATATCGTTGATGGTATTACTTAGCTATTACTGTCCCGTAGACTTGTGTCTCAGGTTTCGTTATTGTTTCTTCGTCTGCTCGGTTGCACGCGTAGTGCTTCTTTTCCTGCTCGTTGACTAGCCTGGTTCGCGAATGCTAAGTATGTCACCCCATGCTGTTGTAAGTTGTAGCCTCCTTGTGGTTGGAGTGCTCATTCTACCGCTATTAAGTGCGGGTATTGTTGTTCAACCGGGAACCATCTCCGGGCCTTCCAATTCTTGGAATCTTCTATATGTCCGGTTCTTTCCTCTTATAGGATTATCTCGCTACTGCCAGATCAAGTTTTCCCGAGTGTGTGAAGGGCTTTCCTTCTCTCTGTCGTTCTTTCCCAAGTTATACAATGGGGTTCAAGTTGGCGGGACTGATGTTGTAGGTATCCAGTACACACCGGGAGTTCCTAACTAGCATATCTCTAACATAATCACTCAGCCCTTGGCCCTAAGCTTCTAATTCATAACTTGGTATTTCCTAAACTCGGCATTTCCAGTCATCAGAGTGATACTTCGCTCTGATACCACTTTTTGTAACACCCCTACCGCTAATACCGTCATTACCGCCCAATCACAACGTACTTACATACCTTTGCAGCGGATACTTACTTACACGACTGTGGGTGATACAATGCTGTTAGCCACCCACATGACTAACAAGGCTACTACTACTACATACAACATCGGTCTGATGGACCGGAATATCCGAGTGCACACAATTACAATCCTTACTACAGTTACAACCGGGTACTACAACTTCCCATTCAATACAATGCTCCATTACCATAGCATACAATACAATATACATACCGAGTTTACTAAGTTCCAATTACAATTACAATACTTCTCCAAGTTCACACTTACTCATTAAGAGTCTACATCTACCCATTCCACACAAGCTACTTACTTTCTTAGTACAAGGCATACCCCTTTGTACACTTCTGCAACAAGGCTACAAGCCTTATACAATTCACTACTACCTACGTTTCACCCCTAGCTATCCAAACATAGCTGTCGGTCTCTTACTGTGATCATGTCCACTTCGGGTACCTACACACTAAAAACGTTGCCCCTAGGGGCTCAGCTTTCGCTGAATATGACTTCCGCATACCCCGCGTACTAGTGAGGGTACGCCGACCACTTGGTCGAATAGATGCGATTCATTTTACAATACATACATACATACATGCTTCATTCATAATGATACAATGCTACACAATGAATACATACATACACTTCAATACATACAAGAAGAAGACAACACAAGTCAACCAATACTTACTTAACTTCTTCGAAGTAAACATACACAATACATACACAATCCATACTCAATACACAATACTTGTTAGCTCCATTTGTCCACCCGGGTTAATCGGGTGGAGATTACTCTTTTACTCGGGGTCAATGACTTACACCAGCCAAGACCATTACTCATACAATACCTTACTTTACTTACTACTTACTCAAGTCAAGTCGTCGGGACCTCCGGCCCGGGGACTACTCTGTCCCACCACCGGGATTTACTTGGTTCACTAATCCAAGATGCTACCCATTTAAGGGGTTTGGGCCGTGGACAAGTTTAAGAACCAGGAATCGGATCCAACCTCTTGTGTCTCCTCATCCTCATGCGTGGCCGAAACTATATCGGACTTCTACTCATTCAAATTTACTCAATACTTACGTTAGGAGTTAGGTAGTTAGGAATTAGTAGAAGTCATTCACATCCCAGACACACAATAATATAATACTCCCATTCACATACATACAAATAATACATTACACAATACACTACGAACGAGGTACTTACACACTTATCTTCATCCATTCATTTCATGAATTATACAAACTAATTGTTCAAGACAAATATATCAAGAACTATATAAACAACCACAAGTAAATGCAATAAAGTCTGATTCACGCATTTATCTTATTTAGGTGATCAAATAAGCACACAAATCGGGGTAACCAGGGTAGGATACAGACCATGAAGAAATCATACCATTCACCGTTGATTTTGGACTCACCGACTCCTCTTCGGTGTTCCACTATTCGAATGCTAGCATATACATAGAGTTAGGAGGTTAATTATCTATAATTAACCTTACTCATTACTTTCCCTACTGTTTCCCAGTTTATACTTACTAACTCATAGTTACTTAAATACATTTACTTATGTTACTTACTTAAAATTATTTCCTAGGCTTGTTCATGGCCTTAATAACCTTTAAACATCATTAATTAAGTCTTAATTACCTTATACTACCATTACCATTCAAGTCCCCATCTTTAAAATGCATTAAAACACATTCTGGGCACTTTTTGGGCTGTCCGGGTTTGTGTCCGGGGATACAAACCCGGACCAATGCATTTGGTCAGTCACGGGTATGTTTTATGTGTGGTCCGGGTTTAGGTCATGGTTTACAAACCCGGACCATGCGTTTGTAGTCCTCACGGGTATGAATTTGTGGTGGTCCGGGTTTAGGTCCTGGTTTGCAAACCCGGACCACTCCTTACGCATTACATTATGGACTGATTTTAGCTTGGTTCGGGTTTCTATACTGGTTTACAAACCCGGACCAGTTGCAGTTTTTACATATTTGCTAGTTTTTTATTATGTTTCAACCCCAAACTTCTACCAACTTCTTCCCCATATTCCTACATATAATCTAGGGTGTTTTGACCCTAATTAGGCAGTCAAAACTAACTTAATCCATCACTATACAAATCTGTTACATAATGCATTCCTCTGTCAATTTTTCTCCACTGTTACAGTTTTCTCCTTCAACAACTGCTATAGATTTTTTTCCTTTCTTCTTCCCACTAATCCTGTGGCTCTTTCTTTGCCTCGTTTGCATTATGCTCAACCCAAGTCTTACCCAGTACAATACTCATTTCACTAAATCCTACACACTAATTGTTCCTTGTTTCTCCAACACATTTCAATACCTCTTGCTACAGATTTTACATTCTTATATCCTCATACCACTACTTCCATTCCATGGTTACTAAACATCCTTACTCAATCCAATTCATACCTTGGTTCTCCCATTTACCAAGTCATCCATAAATGTACATTTTCTACCAAAATTTTGACATAGTTCACCTACAATTTCCACTTATCCACACACATACTTTCTCATCAAATTCATCCCTAATCTAGCCACACCCATTCAAGGGTCCTACCAGCAATCAAAGAAATCTTAATACACCAATTCTCCATCAATACTTCCTCAAATAACCATACCAATACACACATACAAGTTACTTGGCTCCAAGGCCTACAATTCACATACTTGCTCACAAATACTTAAATTTCTATAACTTCAATACTAATACAATGTTTTGGGTTCTTTAAATTGATTTACCCATTCCATTACTCTAGTGCATTTAAAATTTAGCAGTAAGAAGGGGCTCTTACCTTAAGCTTATGATTCCTTCATTCTTTTCCAATTCTTCTTCCTCTCTCTTTCTTGCACAAATCGGTCAGATGGGGAATGGAGTTGCCAAACTCCATTCCCATCACCCAATGAACATAAAAACAAGTGTAATTAAATTACTAACCCTTAGATTTATGTTAATTCATTGAAGTGCTTAAAACACAATTTCTAGGGTTTACCTATGGAGTGTTTTAGGAGGGGTTTTAGCCCTTGCTTCAAGAAGGTGATTCCACCACCATTGCAAGGTTGAAGTGATGCTTAAAAGAGAGAGAAAAAAAGGGCATTACAATGGGCAAAAATCGGCTACAAAAGAAGGTGAAGAAAACTTGAGTTTTTCATGAAGATTTTTACCTTAATGGAGAGAGGAGACTCCAAGCTACCCATTGATGCTATTTTCTCTTTGAATGGGGAAAAACCATGGAGATGAACTTCCTCATTTTCAAATTCTAAATAGAGGGAAGTGTAGAGAATGATGAGGGGAACAAGAATATGTATTTTATTTTGCATTTGGAGCTTGTGTGTGACTAGAGCATGAAGGAGAAGGTGGAGTACCTTGGAGGTTTCCAAAATTGCCAGCAAACCAGAGAGAAGGAGGAAGGTGATGGTGCGGAAGAAAGAAAGAAAGAGAGAGAAGAGGGAAATGCGAGGAGAGAGGTGCTTTTGCCTTTATGTACTTTTTCCTCCTTTTCATTCTTTTTCTTTCTTTCTTTATTTGCTTGTTTGTGTGAGAAGGGCTGATCTAATAATAAAACAGGCCCCACCTATATATGTAAGCTGGAGCGTTTTTCGTCTTTTACAGAAAGTGCCCGTTAATTTACCTGGTGTTAGTACTATTCATTAACCGGGCCCGTTTTCTTGAATTTTCTCGTTTCTTTAATTTATTGGTTATAAAGCTTCCATTAATGCTTAACTATTTTTATTTAGTGATTTATAATTTTTACGGGTTGTTTGACCACTCAAATCCACGTTTTTGGGTTTTCTCGAAAAATGTGTGCTAAAGCTCTATTAGCGTTTTAATACATTATTTGGATTTGTTTTCTTCGGGAGTTGTTCCCATACATCATTTAAGCCTCATTAAGCCTTAGGAATCCATATAATACGCTAACCGAGGTCTCATACCTCCAATGGTTATTTAACGCTTATTTAGCATTTTTAGCTTTTAAGCGTTTCTTTATTTCTTTTGGATTTATTTTTCCTTACCAATATTACTTAGGCACCATTAGGCCCTTAAATACCTATTAGGATAATTTTAATCGTTATATTTAAGTTTGGGGTATTTCAATCTACCCCCTTAAGAACTTTGTCCTCAAAGTTGTTGGAGGTTATAGGATTACTATACTTACTCATTTATACTTGTCTAATACTAAAGCCATACATTCTTCCTCCTTACAAATCCCAAATCCATTACTCAGGGTCTCTACATACCATTCCAATATACCATAATTACTCCAATCCGCATTACATCCAACCATCTGGTTTTACTCTATAAGGTTTATACATACATACAGTGTAAAGTTATCCCCAAATCAATGCAATACATAATACAATCCCGCAGGCACTCAGGTCATCTAGACACAGGACTCCTTTATGTCCCACTGCCCTTGGAATAATACAACATGATACACTACTATCTTCTCCGGTATAAGCTTCTAATAAATCCTCATTCTCTAGTCTAAGGGAAATTCTTCCACACTACTAACTAAACACACAACTCCAAATTCCATCTATATTCATTACTCCTATCCTATGTGTGATTCTTGTGACCACTTGAGGGGAGCTTCAAGAATCATTCGACCCTGATGTGATAAGCATCAGTGTTGAACTATCTTTCCCCTCCAATTTGTGTTCGGTTTCCCTTGATCTGACCAGGATCAAGTTCGACTTCCCACATCAGTTTCAAACAAACAGATAACTCAATTATTTCCATTTTCTATTTTTACTCTTCCTAGTCATACTTACAAATTCATACAACTCCAAAGGATGGAATTCAGTCCATCAATCATTCTTACTCTACTTCCAAATACTTTATTCTGAGATTCAATGACTAAGTGCTCATTTCATCAACCTTGCTACGTTCATCCATTACTACTCTCCATCCTATCAAATATTCTAACTAGAGAATACGATACCTACGGAATCTAGTCGTCCTCAATCTGCTTCAATAATTTACCTAGAAATGCACTACTCATGGAATTCATTCATCAACTACACTCCATAATTTCGTACTACTTCCTTAAGGTTACAATACTTGTGGAGCTCCATCCACTACTCATTTTCAATTGTCTCAAAACAATCACCTAGGGAACTCAATTTCTCTAGGTTCTACATTAGTTTTATACCGACTCATGTTATGGTATTTGCATCTCTCGTGCCTAATTACCACAATTACAATATGAATGAATACGTATGTTTATTTAACATAAGTACAAATCATAAAATTAATTCTCATTTGTGCTATGCACATTAGAGTTTACATGTTTTATTCATGAAACTTACATTAAGCGGTTTTCGCTCTACCCCCCTTAAAAGGGATTACGCCCACGTAATCTACCATATGTTATTATTGAACATTGGTTTACTAAGTTCGGGCACTTTGAAGCATTTAGCTTCTCTACGGTTTATTATGTAATGTACACTGGTCATAGGGATCTTAAACATACTAATGGTTCAGTCCCTGCACCAAGAATTCCTATGTGAGTTTATTTAACTCATAATTGATTCGGTTCTAGCCTATTAGGCTTCAAGGCATTGATAGCCCTTCTCTTAGAATCTCATATGCTCAAGAACCCTACGAAGACAGAAAGCATTGCCTCCTCTCTCTCTCTCTCACGTTTTTCAACACCCGACCACCCGAATCATACCGAAAATTCCCTGAAATCACCATCTAAACTCGTTTTCCAATCCATAGAGCACTAATAATCATCAAAACCCCACAAAACATCACCAAAACGTGAAGAGCAACAAGAATAACCAACAACCAGAAGCTTGGTTCGAAAACCCTTCGGGTCTGCCATCAACGGAGCACTCGACGAATCCTGGTGTGAAGAATCATCGTGAACCCGAAGGTAAAACAGGTAGAAGTTCCACTTTCCTAACCCCCGACGATATTATCAGTATTGCCTCAAAATTTGGGTTCAAACTAACTCTTTTTCGCTTCAGTATCACTAATTGTTTAAGCTACTGCCTTGTTACTTGTTTGCTAAGTTTCGTATTAATTTGGATTTCAAATTGAGTTCTTTCAATTACTTACGTGTTCATAATCTTTCAGGCTACACACCCATAACAATTAGAGCTCAAAACACTGTCGGGAGCCATCAAAAACCACTGTCCGGGACCTCAGACTCATTGTCCGGGACCACGGACGGGTTTCCGTGACCACGGACACCCACGGACGGTCAGGATTTTACATTTTTCAATTTTTCAAATTTTAAGGTTTCTGTCAATACATGTCCAGGCCCACGAACACCCTGTCCGTGGCCCCGACGTTTCAAGTTTGCGTTTTTATTTTAGTTCTGTTTTCGAAATCATTTAATTCAACTGGGGTCCGTGGTCTCGGACATTAGGTCCGTGGCTACGGACGTGATTAAAATTTGACCTAATTCGGCTTCCGAAACCCTAGTTTACGTAGCTTTTAATTTCACTTTAATTTTCTGTAAAAAAACGCTAAAAATGAAAAAAAAAACAGAAGCGCGCACTTAGTTAAAAACAACTCGTAATAAGCCGTAATTAAACCAAGTATAGGAAAAGCGACCTAAGAAGGGTAATGAAAGTAATTTGAACCCTAAATAAGTCGAATACCAAGCCCCCGAACCCGAACTCGGCCTTTCCTAATTTACCCTAGGTTAAAATTAGGTGGCGACTTATAATAGGTTCCAGTGAGCTAGCTTAGGTTTTAATAATTATTGTTATATGACTTAGTTATTGAACTTAGGTTATAAGTGGACCTAAAACCCGATTAGATCCTAATCAACTTTAATCAACATAGGATAGGGTTTAAAATCGAGGCTCACAGACTGGCGACACTGCTGGGGACAAACAATTCTTAATTTTAACTTGTTTAATTTTAAGAAAGAGGGCTTAACTTTAAAATGTTTATTTATGGCTTTAATTATATTGTTTTTTTTTTACTTTTGTGCGCATTCTAAATTTCTGTATCTTTGCATCATATGAGAGCGAGGGTCCACATAAACTAATTTTATCCCGGGGCCCGCTTGAGGGTCCCCTGTCAGCAACTCTCACCTTTTAGGTGATGTGAATAAGTGGGGGAAAAGGAGGGTGTCGTCTAACCACACCCCCTTAATACCTGGGCTTTAGCCCCAAGCATCTTCCCGACAGTACCCTTACCTAGCCCATTGTTTGGCCAGTCAAAGACCCGACCATAGACGCACACCTTTAGGTGATGTGACAAAGTGGGGAAGCCCAAAGAGAATAGCGTGCAAGCCCTATTCCTTTTTGGTGACCTGGGCCCGCGCCCCAAGCACCTCTCCGGATCGACCTGTACCCGTTGGACTGAGTCATTTTGTGAGGATATTTGCATCACCACCGTATGTAAGACTTCGTTGCATATGTTCTTTTTCTCCTGGGCCTCAGGGCCGATGTCCGTATCGATCCATCAATCTCTTCTAGCCCAAGTGGAACATCTAAAGGGTTTTGATAGTCCAAATGCTTCGATCACCCCAAAATAAAAAAAAGCAAAAATCCTTTAGGCTGACTCTTGTTACAAGCCTGACTCTTGCAATACCCACTCGTAAGACCGATGAATCCTGTAACCTAAAAGTTTAGTCCAGAGCAGACCCTTCCAAAATTTTGGAGTCCGGTATTCATTGCAGCGCACAAATTTTCACCCTTTGTTCCTAAGTTTGGTCCCAGTCTCACTCCCGCAATGCTGACTTATCTTTTTGCTCAAAATAGGCAGCACCCCTCGCAGCTAGGATGTCGTCTGGAGCTAACGATCGAAGTACTCAGCTCGTTGAGCTTGTGGATTTGATAGGGAAACTAGCTGAGTTAGAATTTATCCACAGGAGGGCCTTGGAAGAGCTAAGCTCAGGATTTGTGTCGGCTGCAAGGGAAGCGAGAGCTCTCATTCATGCTCTCGGGGAAGTCATCCCTTTAGATTTGGCCCCCAGTGAGGACGGGGTCAAGTCACTGGAGAACCAGGAACCGCAACAAGAGCAGGCCCACAGGTGCCCATTATAGATCTGCAGCAGCCGTAGAGTCAGATTCTGAGAGTACTTCTAGGGCGGGGGGTAGTCCAGCTCAAAGCCTCACGGTTTCGCGGGCGGCATCTGGGGGCATATCCCGAGCAGTTCTGTCGTTTCCACCTACTCACAGGCCACTCCACTGATAATTGTCGTAATTTGAGGTCTAAAATTTTGTTATTGGCCCAAAAAGGAAAAATCCAGATTGCAACCCCGGTATCGGAGCTTCCCCACAAAGCCGAAAGGGAGTTCACACCCATTGGTTGTCCCTTAAGCCAGGCCTTTGAGGAGCTGCAGGACGAAGGGCTAATACGACCGCTCATTCCTCGCCATGGAGAGACACGAAAGGGGAGTAGGCTCAGTCAATTTTGTAGGTACCATCAGCTAGCGGGACACGATTCCAATGATTGCAAAGTGCTGAGACATCGGATCCAAGACCTCATTGATCAGGGATACAAACGTTTGGATGATCTCGAGACCTCAGAGTCCAAAGTTCAGTGTGTTGCCTTTACTATTTTCTGGGATGACAAAAAGCCAGCACGAGGGGCAGGACGGAAGCCCACATCCACGGTCAGCTTTGTCCCATCGAATGCTCACATTACTCGGCCGGGCAAGCACTACGGATCACCTGAAAAGCCATCGCAAGGGGAAGAGCGAATGTTGTCTCCCCCGGTGGCTGAAGAAATTCCAGGCGAACGAGAACAGCTTCAAAAGCTGAAGGCAACAACCACCCCCATGGCCATCTGGTCTTTGCTTACGATCTCACCAGAGCACCGACAGGCCATTGCCAAACATTTAGGCGAGCCAGAGGAAATTTAACCCCGTAGAGGATGGTCGCGGCTCTTTGGCAAAAGCAGGAAGAGGAGATCAGTTTTCACGATGCCGAGATCTCCGAGCACTCGGGAAAAGCATTGTATATTACTGTTTGGTGCGGGGCCTTCAAGGTGCCAAAGGTCCTCATTGACACAGGAGCAGACGTTAGCATCTGTCCTCTGAAAGTGGCAGAGGGTATGGTTTACGACAAGTTTAAGTCTTGCCAAATAGTGTTACGGGGGTATTATGATAACCCAAAACATGTCTTCGGCCTACTGGATCTTCCACTCAAGTTTGGGACGGTTATTCATCCCGTGAAGTTCTTGGTTCTGCAAATTCCCCATTCTTTCAATCTGATTTTGGGACTAGATTTCCTTCAAGATTTGAAGGCCTTCCCTTCTATGGTGCATCAAAGTTTGAAGTTCAAAAGAGACAGGAAGGTTCATATCGTTAGGGGTGAACCACATCAGAAGGAGTTTCCTGTTTGCATGGTTGAAGAGGAGGGTTCGTCCCATCTGAACAGGTTCAGTGTTGTACCAGAGCAGTCCGACCCAACTTCTCTTCAGAAACTTAAGGTTGGACCGGGGAAGGTTATCATGGAGAAGTATGGTTATCAAGAGGGTAATGGCCTTGGCAAGGATCTCCAAGGAATCCCAGACGTCCTATCACCGGCAGCGAATCCTAGTCGTCAAGGACTTGGTGCGTTAATGGACCTATCTTTCATTTCAGCAATTGAATTATCATCTTTACTCATGTTCCCCATGTTTACAGGGTACGGTAAGAGCGGAGGAGGAGGAGGAGGCGATGCCTGATTGGATGTTCCTTGAAGAATAGATCATAGATTAGGGGTAGTTCGTCATTTACTTCCCACTTTGGGGTCATTAGGAGTCATTATTATTTTTCTTTGGTTGTTTTACATAGCTTCTTTCTTTCCGTAGTTAGTTTAGTTGTCTCTCCCATTTAGTTGGTACTTGATGTCATTGTTACTTCTTTTGGTTATCAATAAGATTTCTTCTTTGTTCATGTTTTAATGTTTATACATTCGTTCATATGCTAAAAAAGAAGGAAAACCCTCTCTCACAAAGCATGGCTGCAAACATATAAAAGGAGAAACCTTTGTTCTTCGCGAAACCTCTTGTACAAAACCGCTTTCCCACCCATACACTCGCCACCTCCATTACAGCCCCCACACATTTCTACCATTTCACCAGACACATAAAAACAAAACTACTGCTACCAAAAGAACACAAAAATAATAAATCATTCAGCAATCACCCCATTACCACTCACCACCATCGATTACCATTACACATGCAATCACCCTCCATAAATAACTTGGGCATTCTAAGGTTTCTTAAGTAAACCCCATACCAATACTAGGGGCAATCTGAGTTTAAGACCAAAGATGATAATTTCTTTTGTTTAAGCGTGTGAGCAAGTCTTTGAGCGTACATAGCGTGAGAGCATCTTGAGTGGTAAAACCAAGAGTAAAAGAGCGTGTCATTTTTACACGACTCCAGAGAGGTCACATTCAAAGGTAAGGCAAACGGCATGACTCCGACCGAAGGAGATAATTTGTAAATTTACGCTTAAACCTATGTAAAGTAACAAAGAATGGATACACAACTATTAGGGATGACGAAGCACCTAGGTACAGTACCACACAACCATAAGTTTGTGAACCCAGACAATAAACCCTAGGCACCCCCGGTGAGCTTTTCGTGAACATCCTCTTTTATAACATTACAAACCCCACAAACAAGCCAGCCAATGATGAACAACCTACCCGGTGACCAAAGGAAGCACGGAGCCCGACTTCAAACAGCAACTTCACAAGTCCAAAGAAGCAAAACTACTACCAACATGATGAAACGATCCGTAAATGGCCCCAAAGTGGCACAGGATCCCAATGAGCTAACATCAAAAACAGCTCTCAAAGTTCAAAACCAGGAACACAGGAACCCCGAAGGAAAAGAGATTCAAGAAAGGCAAACATGAAAAGCCTAGAAGAAATCTAAAATCGGGAAAAAGGAGAAGGTGCAAGGAATAACTCAAAAATCCAAAGTTCCAAGCTCATAAGCGAAGTCATCGCGAAGTAGCCAAACGACTTCAAGACAGAGAAGGCAAGTCTGGGAGAAGGTGCAAGTTGCAGCTTTGGTCACCCTTATAGCTCCACATATCCTAAACGTTCCTCCATTGTCCTGTTGTCGTTCATCACACCCTATGGCCACATTACAAGCTTAAAAGACTTCCAACTTAGTAGTTGTGTATACAATCACGTGAAAGTAACAGGTTGAGCGCGTAAATCTAACAAATGTCAAATTCAATGGTTGAGATGTCTTGACCAAAAGGAGGGCACGAGTGCAAACATCAAACACTTTGAGTGTAGGATAGAAGGCACCACATCAAAATAAACCCTGACCTTGTGAGGATGAGGTTTGTTCTTGCGCAATTAATCAAAGAAAATACTGGGGGCAATCGATCGTTCCGTTCGATTGTCACAAAGCCCTGAAAGCTCATATCGCCTCAAGAAAAATACTAGGGCAATTGTTGGTCCCAACAATTGCAACAACGACACCGATTCAGGCCCAAAACCCGAAACCCAAAGGATCAAACCCTCCTCATATCACACAGACCCGTCCTAAGCCCTACCTCCACATCAAATTTCCTCAGGCCCGTCCTAAGCCCTACCTCCACATCAAATTTCCTCTGGCCCGTCCTAAGCCCTACCTCCATACTCAAACATCCACAGGCCCGTCTTGAGCCCAAATCCTTTTACTTTCATTTAGTTCCATCTTTAGGCCCGTCATAAGACCTAGATCCATCTTTAGGCCCGTCATAAGACCTAGATCCATCTTTAGGCCCGTCATAAGACTTAGATCCATCTTTAGGCCCGTCATAAGACCTAGATCCATCTTTAGGCCCGTTATAAGACCTAGATCCATGTTTAGGCCCGTCATAAGACCTAGATCCATCTTTAGGCCCGTCATAAGACCTAGAACCGTCCTTTAGGCTCGTCATAAGACCTAGAACCGTACTTTAGGCTCATCATAAGACCTAGTTGCATTCCCTTAGGCTCGTAGTAAGACCTAACATTACCTTTTAGCTTACCCACTCTCATCAAACACATTGCATTCATCTCATTCATATAGGCTCGTCATAAGACCTAGTTGCATTATCCAGGCGCGTCACAAGACCTGGCGACAGAAAAGTTGGCGAGGTGATGGCAATAAATCCTCCTGTGTTATGTCAACTTACATTGGGATCAAAGAATGGTGGGCAAAGGCAATAAGTCCCCATGGTTTTTACCAGGAGTTATCCCTGCACACCGGCTTGGGGGGCGATGGCAATAAGTCCACATTAGGTCCAGCCAGGAGCATTCGCACGAGTTTCGGTCCCCAGAAGCATCCGAGCATCATCAGCATCATCATCAGCATCATCAGCCTCGTCATCAACATCAGCATCATTAGCATCGTTAGCATTTCAGCATTCTTGCATTCGCATACCATCCAGTTTTCACATCCTAGGTAGTCAACGCCTTAGAATCGCTTGACATTGCATCATTTCATTTATTATAGGTAGTCAACGCCTTAGAACCGCTTGACATTATTTCATTTTACTCACCTAGGTAGTCAGCGCCTTAGAATAGCTTGACACATTTTCACCTATAGGTAGTCAGCGCCTTAGAATAGCTCGACAGCGTTTTGTTGCTTAGGTAGTCAGCGCCTCCAAATAGCTGGACATAGTCAACGTGGTTTTGTACAACATGGAGGATTCTGTGGAGTCCAAAATTTTGGGGCATCACTCAAGCATCAACCAGACTTTTCACATTCATTGCAAAGTCTAGTTGACGGGGGGCAATCTGTTATACCTAAAATTTTGACCCCCCTGGTTAGGGTCTAAGAGGTTTTGTTGTTGTGGGGGAAATTTCAATTAAGCAGTGAGAGATTCCGGCTCAATCAACGTGTTTCAAGGCATGGGGAGCGGCTTTGCCTTTATCAGGGGTGTTTTCGTAATTTTTAAGGCTCCTAAGACCTCCTATAAGCTTTCTCTCTCCTCCAAAGGATGCCAAAATCAGCTTGAAATGCTTTGATATTTTAACCCATGATAGAGGATGACATTTTAAGCATAATGGTGTTGGAATTTTGATTTTTTGAATTTCCAATAATTTTCTAGCAATTTCTGACTGAATCTAACGAGAAATTCAATTTAAAAATATTCCAACATTTAAAAAATCCGATTCCACTTCAAAAAATTCATAATTACCATCCTTGATATGGGGTTAATATTTCACAGCAAAATTCTTTTGGGAAGTCATTTAATTAAAATGTGAAAAAATCTTACTTTTACTAGATTTTCTTTATCTTTAAGAAAGTCTATATAAGGGGATAGGTTTTTTGATAAAATCAGAATCTCATATGCTCAATATCCCTACGAAGACAGAAAGCACTACCTCCCCTTTCTCTCTCTCACGTTTTTTAACACCCGGCCACCCGAATCATACCGAAAATTCCTTGAAATCACCATCTAAACTCGTTTTCCAATCCCCAAAGCACCAATAATCATCAAAACCCCACAAAACATCACCAAAATGTGAAGAACAGTAAGAATAACCAACAACCAGAAGCTGGGTTCGAAAACCCTTCAGGTCTGCCATCAACGGAGCACTCGACGAATCCCGGTGTGAAGAATCATCGTGAACCTGAAGGTAAAACAGGTAGAAGTTCCACTTTCCTAACTCCCGACGATATTATCAGTCTTGCCTCAAAACTTCGCTTCTGTATCACTAATTGTTTAAGCTACTGCCTTGTTACTTGTTTGCTAAGTTTCGTATTAATTTTGATTTCAAAATGAGTTCTTTCAATTACTAACGTGTTCATAATCTTTCAGGCTACACACCCATAAAATTTGAGCTCAAAACACCATCGGGAGCCATCAAAAACCCACTGTCTGTGGGTTGTCCGTGACCTTGGACTCATTGTCCAGGACCACGGACGGGTTGTCCGAGACCACGAACACCCACGGACGGTGGCAGGATTTTTCATTTTTCAATTTTAAAATTTTAGGGTTTCTGTCAATACATGTCTGGGCCCACGGACACCCTGTCCGTGGCCCCGGACTTTTCAAGTTTGCGTTTTTATTTTAGTTCTGTTTTCGAAATCATTTAATTCAACTGAGGTCCGTGGTCTCGGACATTAGGTCCGTGGCTAGGGACGTGATTAAAATTTGACCTAATTCTGCCTCCGAAACCCTAGTTTAGGTAGCTTTTAATTTCACTTTATTTTTTTGTAAAAAAAACGCTAAAAATGAAAAACAAAACAGAAGTGCGCACTTAGGTTAAAAATGACTCGTAATAAGCCGTAATTAAACCAAGTAGAGGAAAAACGACCTAGGAAGGGTAATGAAAGTAATTTGAACCCTAAATAAGTCGAATACCAAGCCCCCGAACCCGAACTCTACCTTTCCTAATTTACTCTAGGTTAAAATTAGGTGGCGACTCATAATAGGTTCCAGTGAGCTAGCTTAGGTTTTAATAATTATTGTTATATCACTTAGTTATTAAACAGGTTATAAGTGGACCTAAAACCCGATTAGATCCTAATCAACTTTAATCAACATAGGATAGGGTTTAAAATCGAGGCTCACAGGTTGACATAACAACCATAACATAAACCTTAAATGTGTTCAAAATATTCTTAAATGCACACAAAGTCTCGGCCTTATTCCAGCCCCTAAGTTTTGGCTTTTTACATAATAGGCCCTTAAACATTATAAACATGACATTTATGTCATTAATTCATCAACTTACATAACTACATATGTTTATATAATTATATATTCATATTTAGGTCATACTATATAGACCATTTTCCCAAGATTATCTCAGCCATAACTAACTGTAACTCCCTACCGTTAATCTCGTCATTAAAGTCTAATCGTCTTGTACATCATTATCTTCGCAGCGGATAATCCAAATACAACGGTGGATGGAACAATGCCGTTAGCCACCCACGTGACTAATAAGGCCTAACTAAATAAAGTAACTGTCTGATGGACCGAAATTCCTGAGTACTTACACAATACAATAACATCATTACATTTCTAAACCGAGTCAAATACAAATCAACTATATACCGAGTGATTTACATTCCTCAACTTGCCGATAACATTTCGGTCTTACAATACCAACAATTACAAATGTAAAAAAATAACTACCTATACTAGCAGCAACCCCGTCCTACTCTCGAATAGTAATCAACTCCATTGTACCTGAAAAATAATGGGTGGCGCCTCAGCACCTTTGCTGGTATAGTAGTCGTGCAACTTGCTACTACCCAGCCACACCCAACTAATTGTCGTCTAAGCTTGTGATTGATTTTATTTAAATCAAAACATGAAATGCTCTAACTCATAACATGCTCTCATTCAACCCAGGTATTCAAACATAGAGTACAATCAACAAGACTAACACATTGAGTTTGTTAGTCCACATTACATTATTCCTTAGGCCTTGAGGGTTTCAACCTCAACAATGCCTCATTCTCGTTAATCAATAATTCTTCCATCTTAATCGGATAGCTTTACTTATACTCTTAGATCTATAGACACCCTCGGTCTTGATCTAGTTATCTTATTTATTCTTCTCTTGAATAATTCTCAATCAATTCACTTGAACCCCAGGCAGAAACATCTCAATTCTATCCACCAGACTTTTCTCATACTTACCCGCTCATCTCTCTAAGTCGAGTCACAATTGTTAAGCCTCTTAGGCCTCCAGGTAGAGACACACATATAGATCTCATCACCGGGCTTTAACTGTACTAGTCTTACTTCCCTGGTTTCGACCCAACACCGGGTCTAGCATGGTGGGAAGGTTCAACTAGTACCCAGAACTACTCTCTTAGTTCCATAATCTCACATACACTCGAATCTCCATCGGGCTTCTCACATTCCCAAATACTCCTCTCCTCGGAGTCACAATATAACTACGTATATTAGCCTATAAGCATCGCTCTTGATGTGATCTAATAGCTTAGGAAATTTTCTTGAGTTCTTGTATTCTCATATTTAAGGGTTGCCCCAACATTTCGAATACTTGTACGTTCGGGTCGTTTCCTCATATCAGGTTGAATCCTCATACAGGAGGTCGACTATCATTATGAGGGAGTTCAATAGTCCTATATATCTCTTTTTACTATTCTCATGAGTTCATATCATTGAACTATCGTTGTTCTGTTAATAGAGGTTCCTTATATGGTTTCTATGTTTAATTGTTTTGTGTATCGACTCTTACTACGAGTCCCTAACCAAATATTGTTCTATTGCGAGTTGGTCTAGAATACACAGATTGATCACAACTCAACAGAGATTGTTAGCTCACACAAGAAACAGCAGTGCATCAAGATATACATATCAAGTGCAAGAAACATTTTCGTGCTTTAATCTTGTTACGTCGGTATACATAAACAAGCAGCACATAAGCCGAGTATAACTCGGTATGACACAAATTGCAAGAAAACCATACCGTTCACCATGGAATAATTCTAGCGCGTCGTCTCATGTTCCTCAGATAACTCTTGGATAACTAGTAACATTCCAGGCATTTCAATTAACGTCAAGGTAATACGGAATTTAAACGGCTAATGCGCCCGTATTTAACCTCATTGTCCCGTTAACCGTTACTTCGCTCACGTGATCTTAACTTCACAACTTACACATTCAATTCTCATACTTGTTTATACTTCTAATGGTCTTTATATATCACCAAACAAGTCTTAAACATCTTCTAATACCATTCCCAATCAATTCCCCATCATTTAATGTCATTTACACACTCACTGTAACAATTTGGGGGTGGTCGGGGACTTAGTCCGCCCTTAAGTCCCGGACCAACACAGAACAAACTCTCGGTAGCATTTTCACTCTGGTCTAGGACATGGTCCTGGTCTTAAGTCCCGGACTAGTTGTAGGAATTTCACTCAGTTACTTTTATTGTGTGGTCCGGGACCTTATCCAAGGACTAGTTCCCGGACCGTGCTACAAACTGTAAAATTTAACAATTTTCAATTGTCATTCCAACCTTATTTCTTACCCATTTCTTTTCTAACCTCTCCATATGTTTCCTAACGTGTTTTAACACCATATTCAGACTTCAAACCATCCTAAACCATTGGTCAAACCCATCACTTAATCTCAATCAATTACACCAATTTTCACTCTAATTTTCTACACCTTGCAATTTCAGTTCTAGGTTCTAAAATACATATTTGCTCACCACATTTCAAACTCAATGGTTTCACTCATATGAATTCCTCTTTAGGCAATTGCACCTCCATTAGCCAAGCTCACTCGTTGTTTTCAAGGTCTTACACACTAGTTTATCTCTAGGAAATCCAAGGCACTCCTACCTCACATTTGTTACAGATTTTTGCTCAAATCTATTCAATTCTTGTACTCTAGTTTTTGGCGTGTTTAATTCATCCATTTACCCTCTACTTCCTCCTAACCAACCTTAGGTTCTCTAACTACTAACATCACCCAAAACACTTGGTTTTTACAGAAATTTACCTTAACTTTGTTACCATACTAGTACATCCAAGTTTCATTATCTTCATCACCTAAACCAAGACATTCACTATTCAACTAACCAAATCCATAGTGGATTCTTCCAGTACACAATCTCATCCAACATTTTATCAATCACAATACCATGCATAAACCTTAAATCACTTGGCTCCAACGCCCTTAAATCAACCAACAATTCACCATTGTCTTAAGCATAAACACAATTCTCTCTCATATTCTGTAGGATCGGGTGGCTAACTCAAACCAAACTAAGGTGTGAGTCTAAGGGTTGGTTTGACTCAATGAATCTCTAAAAGAGAAGAGACACTCTGGGATGAAAAGACACTCAATCGAACTAGCTAAACTTAGTGGGCGGAAGTACTTGAATAAACTGAAACTGAATAAAGCTTGAAAGATAGACGGACTCTATGGAGCTCAGCAATATACACAAATAAGTTATTTTTTTTTCTGGTCAAAATAAAATAACTTACAAATGTCCACTAAGCAGAGGAGATCTACGTAGCGGTTTTTCACTCACTCACCCAATACACTTTCTGCACGGAACAATGGTAAGTGTAGCAAAATTTAGGATCTTCTTAGGAAGAGTCTATCTAGATGAACTAACTAATTTGGTATGTATTTTCTCTCTCTCTAGATTACAAAGCAATTTCTCTCTCCCTCAGCTCTAAATATTTCTCGATGAAAGCACACTTTTAAACTGGCTATTACAAAACCTATTTATACTAGCACTACAAGCGGCAGGTTAAAGGAGTTAGTTCCGTAATTATCGAAACTAACTTAGTGGGCAATGAGAAGGGAAGAAATGGTGCCAAGTCAAAACAAGACACAGAGAGCACCCGACCGGCCTAGCCGGATGAGAATAAAGTTGCATAAAGCATCCGGCCGCTTCAGCCGGAAGGAAGTAGAAGCACATAGGGCATCCGGCCGTCTCCAGCCGGATGAAAATAGGACTTAGACAAGGCGAAATACAGTACGACCGACCGCTTGTGGTCAGCCAAAGATACTAAGAGAGGGTAAAACTGTACTTATACATGAAAAATACAGGCTGGCACCATGGAACCAAGGCCCAAAATACTATAAATAGGGATGTACCCCCATGAAATAAGACACGCAACATTTGGCAATCAAACTTACACTCGACTCTAACTAAGGCACTCTCTCTCTCTCTCTCTACTCTTGCGAAATTCTGTGATCGAGACTAGGTAACGTAGAATAGAGGATCAGATCGGATTGCATTAGGATAGCATATACTACTTCATTTGGCGCCGTCTGTGGGAAACGAACGGCAGTAAGCAACGACGAGACCACCTAGAAACAGGGAAGTAATCTGTAACGATTTGTAGTGGAAATCCTGAAACAACTAATGACATTTTTTGCAGGATCTGAATACGAGAAATGGCTCCAAGATCAAAGAAAACACCGAAGAACGCTACCGAGGATAATAATCGTTCTAAAGAAGAAATGAATTCGGAGATGCCAGAGGCCATCTCCAAAAAAGATCTCAAAGACATGCTAAAGGGACTAGTCAGATCCATTGACGAAAAAATTGTAGAGGGAAACAAAACTCTGCAACAGGAACTAATGCAAGAGATGAGGAGTATCAGAAAAAATGGGATGAAATGACTGAGGCTATAGAGCAGCTGAGAAATAAGGATTCCAGAGGCAGCAACAGGACGGCGAGGAAAGTAAGATAGGAAGTGTAATTAGATCATCAGTGAAGAAGAAATGGAAGAAGATGACCAGATAGACATGAGCTTGTACCCCTTCTCAGAACAGATTGGAAAAGTAAAACTCCCGCCACATTTCGTTGCTCTGGCGGTTGAGAAATATGATGGGACTGGAGACCCCGCCCAACATATTAAGAAGTTCATGTTTGCCATGAACACTCAGGGGATCAGCTCCCTCGCTCTCTGCAATTTATTCCCCGGAACGCTTTCGAAGAGAGCGTTGGGATGGATCTCCACGAGACCGCCACAGTCCATCACGAGCTTCAAACAGCTGACCGAAGAATTCCAGCAATACTTCGCTGCGAGTAAGAGGGTTAAAAAAGAAACAATAGAATTGATGGACGTAAAGCAGCGAAAAGGAGAAACCGTGAAGGAGTACAGCGAGCGCTTCCATAAGAAGGTCGCAGAAATCAACGATATCGATGAGAAGATCTTGATTAAGGCCTTTGGAAATGGCTTGGCCCAACCTCGACTTGCTGGAAAGATTGCGACAAAAGCGCCAAAAACTCATGGGGAATTAGCTGAAATGATCCATGATTTTTTGAAGTCTGAGATAGCAGAGAACAAGGCTAAGGAGCTAGTAGATAGCTTCAAAAATACAACAGCATCGGAAAAAAAGGAAGGACAAGGTGGAGGTGCCGGAAGAGGAGGATCAAGATACAAGCCGTATTATTACAAATCAACTGCCGGATCCTCCTCTCAAGGGCCGCAGCATCAAGGAGCAAGGACTGTTGTCTACATCGACCCAGGAAAATACGCTGCTGCAGTAAGGGATGGATACCTCCCTCAGCCAAGAAAGCGGAAGAGCCACCACAGGGTGAAATTCCAGTGCATTCTGTGAATACCATGGGAACCGCAGCCATCGAACCGTAAACTGTGCCACTCTGGCCAAAGAGCTCCGAGTCATTGAAGAGAATAAGAAGAAGGGAAAGCAACAAGCGGAGCGCAAAGACAGTATGGCAGTCAGCAGGGCAGCGCCCAGAATGTGTCACAGGGACGGCAGGAGGAAGAAGTCCATCCCCGGCTAAACCCTGGCTAATCGGTGGGTATGATGACAGGTCTGTAAGGAAAGTAAGGTTTCTTCTCTTTCAATTCGGACAAAAGGGCCTCTTAGGAACTAAGACTGGTTATAGGTTGTTTTTCCAAGAAATCAAGCATATAGGATTGAATTGTTTAAAAATCGTGCCATGAAATAAGAAGAGTGGAACTTTCATTTTTTCGCATTTTTGTTTACAGCAAAACCCTTTCTCAAAAAAAAATAAAAAGAAAGAAAGAAAGCTAACAAAACTTTCTCTAAGAAAACTCACAGGGCTATTTTCGGAGGTAGGACCACTAACCCCTAATGAAAGGAAAAGGCACATTCACCAAGTACATCAGGAACTCCCGGAAAGGAAGATTGCCAAAAAGGAGGGCTTTCCTCCGATTTTCTTCTCCGACGATGATGAAGATGGAGTGTTGTATCCACACAACGATCCACTTGTCATTGGTGCGCAAGTAAATGATCGAATGATGGAAGGAATCCTGATTGATAGTGGAGCCGGAGCAAACGTTATCTCAGCTGAAGCGGTTAAAAAATTAGAGGTACCTGAGAGCCAGATTAAGCCATATTCGGCGGTTCTAGGAGGATTTGTAGGGGGAGTTTCTACCACATCTACCAGCAGTATAGATTTCAATATGACCCACGGTCAAAACGATGAAAGGCGAACGGAGAAGCTCACAGCTTTTATTGTACCAGGTTTGTCCGGATATAACATGTATCTCGGAAGGCCAGGAATCAATGCTTTTAAAGCCATACACAGTACTCATCACTTGAAATTGAAGTATTTAACAACAGACGGAAAGGTGGTTACAATAAGGGGAAGTCAAAAGATGGCCCGGTTATGTGAAGTTCGCATTATGGACAGTCTTCCTAGCAAGGAGGTAGTCAAAACTGTGGGGTCACAAAAAGAGTTTAAGGGAAAATTACCTTCTTCCCCGGAGCCAAGACAAGAAAAAGTGGAACATCAAACAACTCAGGACTCCCCAGAGAGGTACATTTCAAATCTGACCCTTCTAAATTTTTTTTAAATAGGAACTGCGTTTGATAGTGGAGAACAGACTCATAATGACGGTCGG
This sequence comes from Limonium bicolor, assembly GCA_023374045.1. Taxonomy (NCBI): domain Eukaryota; kingdom Viridiplantae; phylum Streptophyta; class Magnoliopsida; order Caryophyllales; family Plumbaginaceae; genus Limonium; species Limonium bicolor. Next base: position 21,775,614 of record CM041782.1, read on the forward strand.
CGGCTTTTTGCTTACTGCCCTCAGAATCTTCGAGATAGGCAGTTCGGCCGGAGGGGTTTCTGAAGAAGTCAACTGGCCTTTGCCAACTTCAGCGCAGTAAGGGACACCCAAGACCCGGCCGGAAGGGGGAACAATGACGAACCACCGTGGACTCCATCCATGCACCTTTTTATAGTCAAAGAGGGAATATACGCCTTTCGCAATTAAGGTTAGACTATCAGGATCGACTCTAACCGTGAAGAATCGGAAAAAATCGGTGCCCTCCGGCCGAATCTTGCTTTCTTCACAGAGAGAAACGAAGGCGTGAAGATGGGAAATCGCCTTTGGGTGAAGATGGGAAAGGGAACAGCAGCGGCGAAGGAGAAAGCCCAAGACAAAGGGGTGGGAGAATGGTTAGGCCGGAGCGGAAAAAATCGGCGTAGACCACGTACCCACGGCCAAAATCGTCGTTGGGGTGAGAGTCGGGGGACGGTAGGTAAATCTGGGTACCAGTGGGGCTTCGACCCCCCTGAGACAATCGCAGAGGGAGGAATAGTCAATGGAGGAAGGAGAAGGCTCACGCCCGGGCAAAAAGGGCTTTAGAGGTTTCAGATACGTGGGGCGAAAGCCGTTGGAGGAGCGGCAGCCCTGAATCACCTCAATTGCCGGCGGAAAATTTGCAACAAGCTTACTCTGTTTTGCGGCGGATGTAGACATTGTAGAAGCTTAGTGAGGAGGCAGAGGACAGCGACAGCAGAGGGTGAGCCAGAGCACAATAGCAGAATGGCGAGAGGAAGAAAGAGAAAGAAGCTAAAAAAACTCCGACTTTAAGGAAAGTTTTCTCCCGCCCAAATAAATAACATATATATATGTGCATACAAAAAACACCTTTTTTTGCAGGGGAAAAGAAAGAGCCGAACGCTACCTAAAGACGGTTCCGACGTTTGGTCAAGAGAGGGACCCTGCAAATTCCACACTAAAGACAGGCGGAAAATTCAAAAAAGCGGTAAAAAGCAAGCTCGGGTCACAAGCTTCGCGCGTGGCCAGTAAAAAGTTCTTTCTCCCCAGATATGAAGAAAAAGAACTTGTGGGACTGAGATAGGGAAAAGACAAGGCATAGACAGACCAAACGACCTCAGGAATAGCCGCAGTCACAAAAATTTCACTGAAACACAGGCATAGGACACAGAAGTTCTATCTTTTTCTCCAAGAATTCAGAAAGATAGAACTTGTGGGACTGATGAGAAGGGAAGAAATGGTGCCAAGTCAAAACAAGACACGGAGAGCACCCGGCCGGCCTAGCCGGATGAGAATAAAGTTGCATACAGCATCCGGCCGCTTCAGCCGGATGGAAGTAGAAGCACATAGGGCATCCGGACGTCTCCAGCCGGATGAAAATAGGACTTAGACGAGGCGAAATACAGTACGACCGACCGCCTGTGGTCAGCCAAAGATACTAAAAGAGGGTAAAACTGTACTTATACATGTAAAATACAGGCTGCCACCATGGAACCAAGGCCCAAAATACTATAAATAGGGATGTACCCCCATGAAATAAGACATGCTACATTTGACAATCAAACTTACACTCGACTCTAACTAGGGCACTCTCTCTCTCTCTCTACTCTTGCGAAATTCTGTGATCGAGACCAGGTAACGTAGAATAGAGGATCAGATCGGATTGTATTAGGATAGCATATACTATTTCAGGCAACGTCCTTGAGTTGTCTTCTGACTAGGGCCGTGAACTTCGGGTATGATGGGGAGGTTGTATAACTGTTGTGGTGTTGAAGCATTCTTGAGTTCGCTCCTTAGTTTTCGCAACGGCACGGGAGAGTCTGTGAAGTCTCCTTAGTTGCATGGACTCCATTGAAGTGGCTCGCTCTTTGTGTTTGACTGAGGATGATTGACTCTGTCGAGGTGATTGACGCTATGGAGGTGATCGGCTATCTCTGCAACACTCTGATGTCCCAACAGTTTCCCCCTTGTTGCTAATAATAGTAAACCTCCGTGAATCCCGATTGAGTCAATCCTGAAATGAGAATAAAAACACAAAGAACTAGGGGAACCGACCCTGTCAAAGTTCCCCCTTAGTAGTAGCAGCAGCGGTTAAGTGTAAAGACTCCATTAAGGTTCCCCTTTAATCGTAGAGGGACTCCAAGGAAGCAAATATTGAATAGGCAGTGTAACAGGCATAATAAGGCATAGTATTTAAAAGCAGTTATAGTACTAGACCACACGGTCCAGTAGCAAAAAATTCAAAAGTAGTTTAAAGCAGCCATAGAGTCGCCCGTACACCAGACGGGATTCACCGCTTCCCCCTTTTGCTTTCATCAGAGGGAAGCCCACTAGTCATAAAAGAGTTAGTCAAGAATTCACACATAAACCAGCAAAAAGTGTTTAGAACATAAAAATAGCCTAAGTCCTAACGCTACACACACGTACGCCAATCTAAGGGTCAAGGTTGGGGTTTAGGGGTGCTTAGATGTCAAGGGTTGGTCCTGCAAGGCCGTCACAGTCGTCTCGATCCTAGGGAGTCTGTCCATCATCCGCGAGTGGCTCTGTGTCAGCTCTGATGCTTGGACGAGGAGTCGCTCAACTTTCTCCAAGAGTGGTAGGAGAGAATCTTGAGGGACTGCCTCTTGAGAAGTGGAAGGGCCCGCCGTTGTCAGAGTTGATGGTGGGGGCAGCATATTAGATTTGTCGATGGATGTCAGCCGATTCAGATAGCGGAGGTTGATGGTGTCTGCCTCGTCGATGGACTCTGGCGTCGATTTCGCCAAGGGTACCTGAAAGAATTTGAGAATACGAGGCAGCCAAAACACATACCCAAGGGAGTGTTTTGGGGTATCAACAGACTGGCCAAGTGATGGAGGATGATGTGGGCCAAATTAAGAGAGTGACGGTTAATGATGTAGTACATGATGGTGAGGTCCAAGCAATTGACCATTAGATTTCCTTCTTTTTAGGGTATAATGTTTTTTATGACAAGGATGTGCAGGAGCTGATGGAGGATGGAAAGATCTCCTCGGGGTATTGGAGAGCCCACTTTTTTCTTGGAGGAGAAAAAGCGGTAGATTTTATTTTGTGGGACCCCGGGGATTTCTGGAAGGACTCCTTTTTCATAGAAGGACAGACCGGTATGAGGGACTTCGAGAATCTGGGACAGTTTTTCAAGATTGAAGAAATGGGGGTGGAATTGACAAAAGATTGTGCGGCACCGTTTCTGATGACAATGTTTTGATAAAAATCGATAGACTCTTGGGGATACCACACGGTTATTTCACAAAAAAGGTGTTTCCACCCTTGAACCTCTAGCATTGTCACTAACTCCCCCAGATTTGAAGACAGAGCCCATGAAAAGTCTAAGAACTTACTCCTAACGATATTTCTGTCCGCAGCAGGGTCACCGAGCATATAGCGCTGGGTTAAGGGGTCTATCTTTGCACATCGACGTTGCGGCTTGGGTGGTTTTTGGACCCTAGTGGAGGTGGCACCAGTAGAAGTGTCGTGGCTATTGGTGGGTAACTCTTGGACTGGGGATGATTCCGTAACCGGAGGAGACTGGTTAGGCCTTAACAGAAGATCGTTGTACTCGTTTGGCTGTGGGTCGAGTGATGGTTTGAGCTTTTCTTTTTCTTGGTTTGGGTTTTGGAGATTGTGGAGGTGTTGGGGTTGCTGATTTTTCTTGGGATTCTTGTGGGGTTTGTGTTGGAGATTTTTGGGCGGAGCTTGCGGTTGATCGGTGGCTTGGATTTTGGTGGTAGGGTTTGGTTGTTGAGGTGGTGGAGATGGTGGCATAGTTTGAAGTGGTGTGACATCTTCGACATCCGTCTCAAGAATGTCAGAAGTTTTGGCGGCGGTGGTGGTGTTTGTGTGGGGTCATGTGGTCGGTGGTGGTGGTGGTGGTGGTATGGCAGAGTGTGTCGGGGATGAAGTGGCAGTGGTGTTTGGGGTGGGTGAGTGGTGGTGGTGTGTAAGTGTAGATGGCTTAGAGTTTGCCATCGATTGAAGGTACGCCTGAAGGCGGATGGATTGGATTGCGATGGATGTGGTTGGAGTGATGTTGAAGTCGTTGAGGATGTTATGATGTAGTAGGAAGAGAGTGGTGTGAAGGGATGAGGGAGGATGATGGTGAGAGTAGAAGGCTTTGGGTGTAAGGTGGATGTGAGTGAGAGAGACGGAGTAGGCTGATGGTGATATAAGGCTGAAGTTATTGCAGAAGGTGAAGAGATTTCATGTGTTAGGCGAGAAAAATAAGGGGACATGAGATGCCAGCGAGATTAAGGGTGTGGATTTAGGCGGGAGGTGTGGATAGATGACGTGGATGTATAGTGCAAGTAACATAGAGACGTTCTAAGCGAGAAAACATAGTTCACAAATTCAAGTGCAAATAAAGACAGACTCTGTGGGATAGAAGGGAGTACCTTCTGATGATTACGGTAGGGGCAAGGAGATGCGACCGTCTAGGTAGACAGAGTCAACCCAATTACTGATCGAAGTGCTTAAATCATGCTGTAAACAGGGGTTTAGTAAACATATCTGCAAGTTGATCTTCTGTGGGCACAAAGTCAAGTTGAATGAGCTTTTTCTCGACACAGTCTTTCAAGTAGTGAAAATGGATTTCGATACGTTCGGTTCTTGAGTGTTGGACTGGGTTTTCAGATATTTTGATTGTGCTTTTGTGTCACAAAAGATTGGGATCTGTTCTTGGGTGATATGATAATCTTGAAGTTGTTGTTTCATCCAAAGGAGTTGGGAGCAACAAGCTGCAGCAGAGACATACTCTGCCTCCGCTGTAGAGAGTGCGACAGAGTTCTATTTTTTGAAGGGCCATGAAACAAGACAAAGACCTAAGAACTGTGCATTACCTAAAGTACTCTTTCTATCTTGAAGGGAACTAGCCCAATCAGAATCACTGTATCCAGATAAAGTGAAAGTAGGTGATCGAGGATACCATAGATAGAGTGTACTTGTACCTTTGAGATATCGGAATATACGTTTTACTGCTTTGAGGTGAGACTGCTTTGGTGCTGCTTGGAAGCGGGCACAAAGACAGACTACGTGGATAATGTCGGGGTGACTAGCAGTTAGGTACAAGAGGGACCCTATCATTCCTGTGTATTCTATGGCATTGACACTGACTCCTTCGTCATCGAGATGAAGTTTGGCAGATGTGCAACTTGGTGTTGACATATTTTTGACATTTCTGAGATTTTACTTGTCAAGGAGTTCCTTGATGTACTTTTGTTGATGGATTTTAATCCCATCCCTCTCCTGTTGAACTTGTAGTCCTAAGAAGAACTTTAGCTCACCTAACTCATTCGTGGAAAAATCTTGCTTCATAAGGTTAGCAAAATGGTCACAAAGTGTGTTACTTATAGAGCCATAAATGATATCATCGACATAAATCTGTACTAGAAGTAAGTCATGTGATGAATGAAGAATGAATAGCGTTTTATCTACATTACCTCGAGAGAAACCATTTTGTAAGAGATACGTAGACAGTCTTTCATACCAGGCGCGCGGAGCCTGTTTCAATCCGTAAAGAGCTTTACATAGTTTGTAGACGTAGTCGGGATGGACGGAGTCTGTGAACCCTGGGGGCTGCTTGACATAGACTTCTTTATCAATGTAGCCATGGAGGAAGGCCGTCTTGACATCCATTTGATATAATGTGAAACCTTTAAATGTGGCAACCGCAATTAACATCCAGATTGCTTCAAGATGTGCTACAGGTGCGAATGTTTCATCATAGTCAATCCCTTCTTCTTGATTATAGCCCTGAACGACCAATCTAGCTTTATTCCAGAAAACTTGTCCTGCATCATCAAGTTTATTACGAAAGACCCAATGAGTACCAATGGTTTGTTGATGTGTGGGTTGAGGAACTAACTCTCATACAGCATGTCTCTAGAGGGAATTTAGTTCCTCCTACATTGCAGTGACCCAATCACTATCAAGGAGTGCTTCTTTGACATTTCTAGGTTCAGTGCTAGAGAGAAAGGCACCAAAGGCACACAGGTTTTGCATAGCTTGGAAGCGTGTTTGAACACCTGAGTTTGGGTTGGATATAATGTTTTCAGGAGGATGAGCAGATTTTTGCTGGAACTGGCGATGTGAAGCGGGGGGGGTGTGTCTTTGTCAGAGGAATCAAAGTTCAGATTTTGAGGCAAGGGTGTCTTAGAATTATTGTCCGAGTCAATGGAGTATGATGTATTGTTTTTCATATCCGGGAGTCATTAGGAGAGATGGATTGGGGATCTTGGAGTCTTCCTATGGGAACAGTGATGAAGTGCGGATCAGTGAGGAAATCGTTGGAAGCGAAGTCAAGTTGATCAGAAGCTGAGCCAACATTGTGGGACACATCGAACTTGACATGGGGACTTTCTTCTAAACATTGAGTTCCAGATTAATAACATGATAATCATTGTCCTTACCATTATTGTGGATAATGCACTTACATCCGAAACGCCTGAGATGAATGAGATTTGGTTTACGTTGACGGAGTAGTTTGTAGGGTGTCTTGTGCAGGAATGGGTGGATCAGCGCACGATTTAACACATAGCATGCTGTGTTAACAGCCTCTGCCCAGTATAATGGAGTTAGTTGACTGTCAATGAGCATGGTGCGTGCCATTTCAACGAAGGTTCTATTTTTTCGTTTAACCACTCCGTTCTGTTCTAGAGTTCGTGCGGATGAGATTTGGTTATCAACTCCGTTGTCCCTGCAAAACTCATCAAACAACTTGTTGTAAAATTTAGTACCCTGGTCTGTTCTCAGGGTTTCCAATGTAAACACAAATTTGTTGATAAGCATTTTATGGAGTTTGACAAACTTCGTAAAAGTTTCATCCTTAGTGGATAGAAAAATAACCAAAGTCCACCTAGAATAGTCGACGACTATGACCAAAATATACCTCTTACCACTTCTGCTTTGAGTACACATAGGGCAAACAAGATCCATGCAGAGCAATTCTAACGGAGAGCTAGTAGAGAGAGTTAACTTACTTTTGAAAGACGACCGGTGTGTTTACCTTTTATGCATGCTTCACAGGCGGAGTCTGTGTCAAAGTGTGTATCGGGTAAACCAATCACCAAGTCCTTTCTTTTAAGTTTGTTCAACAGCCTGTGATTTGCGTGACCAAGTCTGGAGTGCCACAACAATGAGTTTTTGTAATGCACATTAAGACAGAATTGATCGTCGGGATTAATGGAGTTTAAGCACATTTTTTAGAGATTTCCTTCTCTGCGTCCCACAGCTTTTTGGGAACCTGTACGCTCATCAAAAACCTTACAATCCGAAGAGGAGAAAAGTACCAAATTGAATCTATCACAAATTTGAGAAATACTTAATAAACTATGTTGAAGTTCAGTGACCAGATGGACTCCATCAATTTTAAATCTAGAGGGGTTACCTACAGAGCCAACTCCGACGATTTCACCCTGGTTGATGTTTCCAAAAGTAACCTTACCTCCTTGGTAGGATGAAAGCGAATTGAATTGATTTGGGTCTCCAGTCATGTGACGAGAGCATCCACTATCCAAGTATCAGCTGTCTCCATTCTCTTCACCTACAAAACAAAAGATCATTTGTTAGACTTGGGAACCCAGATGTACTTGGGTTCCCTTTTATAGCCAGAACTTTTTAATTCTTCTCTAGCTTCAAGAATTAATCTAACTCGTTTGAGATTAAATGAAATATCTTTATTCAATTTATCACAAGCACTGTCCCTATGTCCAAGACTCACAATAGACACAGATCTTGGTTGGAGGAAGATTGACATATTTCTGCTGTCCCTTCCACCAGGAGTCAAACTTCTCTTTTCTTGATACAGTTTGTCTTTGTTGTCGGATTTGGACATGTTTTTTGGAATATTGAACTTCCCTTTTTGGCACTTGGGCTTAGATGGAGTTGATCCAACACCAGATTATAGATTAGCAATCTCTTGAGAGAGTTGTTCTACTTTTAAACGAAGATCATCACGATCTTGACTGACTTCCTTGATTTTGGAGTTGGCCCACTCAGGCAGTTCGGAGGAGGTCACTAGTTTGATAAATTTGACTGGTTTGAGAGAGAGAGCATGCTCTTTTTCTTTTAGTTTTTGAGTGAGGTTTTTGATAGTAGTGTTTAAGGACATGTTTTTGGATTCGGAAGCATTTAGATCATTTTGAAGAGAGCAGCATTTATTAGTGAAAATGGTGAGATCTTGTTTGAGAGAGTCGATCAGAGTGATAGACTCTTTCTGGTCGCTCTGGCTGGATTGATTAAGCTCTATGGTGTCATTGAGTTCATTTTGAAGGGAATCAACATGACGCCATGATTCTTGTAGATCTAGTCTAAGAGAGCAAGATATGGTCTTGTGTTCCTCAACTTCATCTCTTAAGGCATACATGAGACCCTTTGAGATTTCGATTTCCTCAATTAACTCAGATATTTTGCTTGTGAGACTTGCTTTGATGGAGTTAGTCTCAGAGACAATTTTAGCAATTAATGTCATAAAGCCCAGAGGAGTTATACGATAGAGATCTGTTCAAGATGGGAGAGAGTTACCTCATTGTCGGGGATCATGGACTATGTTGTATCATGTGTCATGAGACATACCAGACCACTTGACTCTGTGTCTTGATCGTCGGAGTCTGAATCACCCCAACCAACAGCTGCCATAAGCAACCTCCCTTGGGATTTTCTATACTGGTTCTTGAGTAAGGGGTAGTCCTTCTTGAAGTGACCGGTTTATTGCGGTTGAAACAGGTGATAGAGTTGAAGACTTGTTTGGAGGTATTTGAGAACGATCGACTCTGTCGGTTAGGCTTGTTACACATGAACATTCAGAAGATCTTTACTATGAAGACAAAGTCTTCCATAGTCTCAGCCTCACTTTCTTCAACGATAATATCCACCAACTCGGCCTTAGCTTGTTGATCTGAGTATCAGCAACATAGGCTCCTTCTTGGGTATACTAATTTGAGTTAACCTACAAGGCTTGGTCATTCAAAGTAGTAACCATACTAGAAGAAGAAGAAGATGTATTACCACACTTCTTTTGAACGTTCTTTTTGTACTTATGTACAGATTGTAGATAGGAACCTAAGTCTTGGCAGCTCCATTAGGATAAGTCCTTGCATGCTTTGGTGGAGATTACCGATTCTGCCCATTCATCCTTGAGACTGTCAAGCAGCTTGTGCAAGACACTCTCTCTATCCGGTAGGATATTCACTTCATGCATAGTAGTAGTTAGTATATAAAAATGATCAAGCACTTTTTCCAGAGACTCACCGGGTTTTGCAGAAAATTCTCATAATCCATTCGAAGTTCTTGAGCTTTGCATTTCTTGAGTTCAGTGACTCCTTCGTGAGTAGCTTGAAGGAGTGTCCATATCTCGTTTTCGGACTTACAGTGATTGACTCTTCTTTGTTCTGGAATGGACAGGCAAGTGTAGATAGCGCGGGATGCTTGTCGATTTACCTCGTACCTCTTGCGATCTGCAGCAGTCCATGTGGATCGATCTGGATTGACTACGAGGTCTCCTCCAGTGACTATCTCTCAAAGCTCAGTGTTGACTGACTCAATGTGTTGCTCGATCTCATTTTTCCAGTGATCTTAGTTGGTGGAAGTGAGTCTGGGGTGCTCGAAGTGCATTTTATTGTTTTGATTGGCGAAGAGATCTGCCATTGCTTCGTTGATTGACTGTTAGCCTACGCAAGACTCTGATACCATGTGTAGGATCGGGTGGCTAACTCAAACCAACCTAAGGTGTGAGTCTAAAGGTTGGTTTGACTCAGTGAATCTCTAAAAGAGAAGAGACACTCTGGGATTAAAAGACACTCAATCGAACTAGCTAAACTTAGTGCGCGAAAGTACTTGAATAAGCTGAAACTGAATAATGCTTGAAAGATAGACGAACTATGGAGCTCAGCACTATACACAAATAAGTTATTTTATTTTCCGGTCAAAATAAAACTACTTACAAATGTCCACTATGTAGAGGAGATCTACTTAGCGGTTTTTACTCACTCACCCAATACACTTTCTGATCGGAACAATGGTAAGTGTAGCAAAAGCTAGGATCTTCCTAGGCAGAGTCTATCTAGATGCACTAACTAATTTGGTATGTATTTCTCTCTCTCTTTGGCTTACAAAGCAATTTCTCTCTCTCTCTCTCAGCTCTAAAATATTTCTCGATGAAAGCACGCTTTTAAACTGGCTATTACAAAACCTCTTTATACTAGCTCTACAAGTGGCTGGTTGAAGGAGTTAGTTCCGTAAATATCGGAACTAACTTAGTGGGCAACGTCCTTGAGTTGTCTTCTGACTTGGGCCGAACTTCGGGTATGATGGGGAGACTATATGACCGTTGGGGTGTTGAAGCATTCCCGAGTTCGCTCCTTAGTTTTCGCAACGGCACGGGAGAGTCTGTGAAGTCTCCTTAGTTGCATGTACTCCATTGAAGTGGCTCGCTCTTTGTGTTTGACTGAGGATGATTGACTCTGTCGAGGTGATTGACTCTGTGGAGGTGATCGGCTATCTCTGCAGCACTCTGATGTCCCAACATATTCGCCAAACACATTTTCCAGCACAGTTTTTGGTTCATTCTTTATTTACCCATCCCTAAATTCTAAAAACAATTAGAATAGTTATCAAGGTATATTATTTACCTAAGCTCATAGGTTCCTCTTTTTACTTATCTTCTTTCTCTACTCCTTTTCTCTTCATTCAAAATCGGTCCAGGGCAATGTGGTTACCCAATTCTAAATCAATACCAAAATGGGGGAATTAGGGACTAAGCAGCACACCTAGACTTATAAATTAAGCTAGGATACAACAGAATGTGCTTAATGCATAAAAATGGAGAATTACCTTTGGAAACCTAGAATGGGCTTTTGGTCAACAACCAAGGAGAGGTTCCAACTACACTCTTGGAGCTTGAATCAATGCTCATACAAGAAAAGGTACAAGGCACCATGAAAGGCCAAAATTTGCTAGGTAAGAAAGTGGAGATACTCTAGCTCTTGAAAACGTCTTTTTCTTCTTTAATGGGGCTATACCCATGGAGGTCAACTTCCATCGGGGATATTTTTAAAGGAGGGAAATAAAGCTCTTGATGAGTGTAGCACAAATATGCAATTTATTTTAAGTTTGGAGCTTTGGTGTAGCTTTGGCAAGCAAAAGAAGAGCAAGCTGCCATGGGATCTGCTCAAAATCGCACAAGAAGGAAGGAGAAAGGGGCTGCCGACTGGGAGAAGAAAGGAAGGAGAGAGAGGAAGGAAATGGAAGAGAGAGGGGAAAAGTAATTTTTATACTATTTCCTTTTGACTTTTGTCTCTTCTACTAATAGAGAGCTAGTTAAGTGAGAGAGGGGTGGTGAGTCTCCCATTAAAACCGGCCCCTTATAATTAGTAAGGGATGGGCATTTTTGTCCTTTCGCAAGAAGCGCTCGTTAAATTCCCGGCTTGACACTATTCATCAACCAGGCCCGTTTTCCGGATTTTTCTCGTTTCTTTAATTTTAAAGGTTCTTAAACCTTCGTTGATGTATTATTATACTTATAAGATCAACTATAATTTTTAAAAGTCCATTAAACTGCTTAAAGTCACGTTTCCGGGTTTTCTTGAAAAACATGCTTTAGGATTTCTTTTGTGTTTTTAAACCACTATATGGATTCGTTTTCTTTGGGAATTATTTCCACATGTTCTTAGTGTATAACTAACTATTAGGAATCCATCTAGGACCCTATTCGAGGTCATATGCCTCCTATGGTCACTTACTCACATTTTATATTTTATGTTTTTTACATGTTTTCCCTTTTCTTTTGGTTTTACTTTCTTCACCAAAGTACTTTAGGCATCATTGGGCCTCTACACTTCATATTAGAATAATAAATCACCATTTTAAAGTTAGGGGTATTTCAATCTACCCCCATAAAGAACTTTGCCCTCAAAGTAGGTGAGTCTAATATTGTTAGTTATTTAGACATATCATATACCAATGTCATGGTGAATCTAATATTGTTAGTCATTTAGACATATCATATACCAATGTCATAACATATATATAACCTTACAGACTCAACATGTTTGTCTTGACATGTACTACACATCCACACAACATGTCACTACATGTATTGCAATCAAAAATCCTCTTTTGTATTCTCTCCATGGGGTCTTTCTGAAGACAAGAAGGCACTAGAGTCTTCGAATCCCATATCTAGAAATACACTCTGTGATCCCGCAGGTACCAGTCACGCTGAACAATTACGCTTTCTGGTTCACGGCCAATTCATGACTAATGGCACTTACGCTCTCTGGCCCACGATTCTTTGGTTACTTGATCAAAACATTCACACATATAGATATGCTCAAGCACTCTAGGTCATCCTGACACAGGACTTCTCTATGTGGCTGCCCTTGGAAAAAGCAAAACACACCCCCACTATTCTACCGGTCATCTCGACTTAAGATCGCAGTCATCGGCTAGTGGTAGTGGTTTTAAAACTAGTCCGAACTCCCACCATTTTCCGGGTCATCAAGACAAAGGACCATGGCTCTCAGTTGGTGGTAGTGGTTTCAAAACCAGTTCTAGTCTTCATACTTGAAGGAAAACTTTTTTGAAAATACCATTCGAAATTTCTTTTTGAAAACACAATACAACTCCAAATCCAATTTATGCTAACTGCATCTATTCTTAACCTAATTACTTGTGAAAACTTATAGGGAGCTTCGAGAATCATTCAACCCTAATGTGATCAGCATTAGCGTTGAACTATCCTTCCACCCCAATTTGTGTTCAGTTTCCCTTGATCGCTAGCAAATCAAGTTCGACTTCCCACGTCAATTTCAACCTAACAGATAATTCAATCATTTTCCATTTCTATCTTTTAACCTTCCTAGTCATAACACAAAGCAATACATTTCCAATTTATGGAACTCGGTCCACCATTCATTCTCCATTTACCTCATTTCAAATCACCTAGGGAATTCAATTCCCATTAGGTTCCACATCGGTTTCATACCGACTCATACATTATAATACCATGAATAATCTCAAAATAGACATATACTATCGGGGTTTTAATTCTCTAGGAGTTTCTCTACTCTTTTCCCCTTGTATTCTCACACCAGAGTTACAGGTAGGTATATAATACGTATGGTATTCGCATCTCCTGTGTGCAATGACCATAATTAGACTATGAATGAATACATATGTTTGTGTAACATACATACCAATCATCAAAACAAATTCTTTTGTGCTATGCACACCGTAGTTTACGTACTTAATACGTGAAACATACGCTAAGTGGCTTTTGGCTCTACCTCCCTTAAAAGGGATTACGCCCACGTAATCTACCACATGTCATCACCTGAACATTGTTCACTAAATTCAGTGTTCATGGAGCATTTTGGCTTCTATGCGGTCTATACAACAATGTTCTTTGGTCAAAGTGTCTTAACCATATTGGCGGTCAGTCCCTGCACCAAGAATTCACATTGGAGTTTATTTGACTCATAACCGATTCAGTTGTAACCTATAAGGCTTCAACGCATTGAGAACTAGCCATTCGCTCATATTAATTAGGTAGCTCAACCTTAGAATTATGACCCCTAGCTTCTGCTGTGTCGACCTGATAACTTTAGAGCTTAATTCACTGTAACGCCATATTTAACATATTTATAGTGGAATTAAAATACTAAAGGCGAAACAGACCATCAGGTTCCCAACACCCGGTACCAAACCTCACCAATTACAACTTAAAAGACTACAATAGCCACGGTCCGAACCTCTAGAAAACTTACATAAACATAATAGTAATAAATACATTAACTCTCCACAAAACCTAGTCCCATCCTCATCACTCGTTCTCTTGGTGGCCACATGTATATTATTCGTACCTGCAGATAAAACCAAGCAGCCCACCCCTGGAGGGGTGAGTCAGTTCCCTGGAATGGAACTGGTACGATTCTCCAAAACAAACCTTTAAACATATCTCTTAAATAAGCAATAACATGAAGTCAATAGCTTAAAACAAAACAGAGGAATAAGGCAATTAAAAATCACCAAGTCAAGATACCAAGATAAGTTTAGAGGTAATAACAAAAGGTAAAGTTAGTCCGCAAAAGTCACATCATGAGTTAGCGAACATCCATTGCTTATGTTAGAATCAGTTCCAGTCAGGAGTAGCGTCTGTGAGTACTTGTGGGGTACGGGGGCGTAACCCCTTTTAAGGGGGTAGAGCCTCAAGTTTTGTGTGTCTGTATGTGAATTTGTATGTGGGGCATACATGTTTTGTCTTGTTGGTGGTTTGTTTGCGCATTGCGCGCATGTGTATGTTGTGAACATGTATGTAAGTATCCTATGAGATACTCGGATGTATGAATGGTTTGATGACTGATATATATATATGTGTGTGTACCATCCTATGAGATACTCGGATGTATGAATGGTTTTGATGATTGATATATGTATATGTGTACTCCCTTGTGAATTCAGTTCATATTGTATCACTTCGATACCGTCATATCAAATAGATGTGCACCATGGCTATATGGGTAGTTGTTATAAATCACTCGAGAAAGACGACTTCGGGACGAAGTCTCTTTAAGGGGGGTAGACTGAAATACCCCTAAATAATTAAACGTTATTTAAATATATAATTTACCACATTAGAGTATAACGAATATATATGTACATATACACAATGTTACAAGATTATAACATTGTATATATAACTAAAACATGACAAATAAAATAGTTGTACCTGTATAAAGTTAAATTAAAAACGTGACATAACAAAATAGTTGTTATATGTATATGTACATACACTAATAACGCGACTTGTTAATACAGTCACTTAAATACAATAAATAGCCATAATAAGGCTGAAACAAAAAAGGGAGCAAACATGCTCTAGCCGGGATTCGAACCTGAGACCTTTCGTACCATTCCCGAAGCCTTAACCGGGTGAGCTGTGCTCAGATTATGTAATAAACTACAACGAATTATAACAAGTAGCAAAGCTACTCACATGTTCCACACTGAAATACTACCTTACTACCAAACTGCCCTGAACTCCATGGTTAAACTACCGACAGAACAAGAAATACTCCTCTGCTGTGTACCGCTTTTTTTCCCATGCTAATGCATGTCTCGAAATGGTACACCCCGACATTCCTCCATCCTGCTAGTATGGGCATTCATTGATAATAAGCTCAACCTCCTCAATCCCTCGACATGCAAACTTGAACTGGGCACACTTACAGAACCGGGAATCTCACACCCAGCACCATCCCTGCGACTCCCATTCACCAAGAACCAACCCCTACTACCATGGTTGTTGCTCAATGAGGTAACAACTGAGCTGAGTTGGTGGGAAGCAAGGGAAGCTTCGGTGGGAACTGGAAGTAGAAGAGAAGCAGGTTAGGCGATTTTCCAAGATGAATCTGCAGTAAACTAACATCGTCTCCTCTTTTCGTTTGCGGTAATCACCTCAGCTGCTACTAAACTCCATTCTTTACTCTCTTACGTGGAAAATCAGGGGAGTATACCCAGATTGAGGAGGAAGGAAAGACCCAAGAGCATAGCCTTTTCCTTAATCATTTCGGTGAGCCCTAAACATTTCTTTCCTTCCTCCCTCTGTCTTTTGTCTTTACTCAGTCTGATCAAAACCGCACAAACCAGTTCTTCAGGTCTGTGTATTTGTCGTGCAAAACTGCTGTAGGCTAACCAAGGGAGGAACTCTGGAGATCCTGAAACCAAACTATCTCCAAAGACTGCTAAGGTGAGATCATGGGTTCAGAGAGTAATCGTGTTATTTCAGTCTCTTCATTCTCTTCTGTTTCTGGGCTGAGACTTTGTTCATAGGCTAACTCGTTTTCCTTCTAAATCCTTGCTTAGCCCCCCCCCTGAGAAATTAACCCAAGAAGAGTGTATCAAGATCCCATTAACATCAGCTCAGTTCCGTGTCAAAAAAAAGACATAACCAGGTAAACCTTCAATCAACCATTCACGGTCTGTTTCAGTGGGTTTAACAGTCTAACCACTGAGCAATATTCCTCATTGATATCGAGTGACCAAGGTGCTGGAAGTCTCACCTGCGCCAAGGACCAACCTGGGGAAAACAACCAAGAAGCCTAAGTGGTGAGTTGTCTCTAACTGAGTACATAATCGAAGCAAAAAAACACTCAACTAGCAGCTTAAAAGACTGAAACAGATGTTTCTGATATAACTCCTGTCTCTGTTACAACTTCGGTAGCTAACCCATGCTGTTGCAGGTTGTTTCGAAATTTGGACAAACTAGGAGAAACAGTCACATACTAAAACAAACTGTAACAACAACCCCAGTTTTTCTGTTTCTGAACTTCCTAGCTTTGAATAAGAGATTGCAGAAGCATTTTGTATACTAACTCGGGTCTGTTTCTGATGTTCTGTACAACCGATTCGTTGTGTGTTAATGAACCCAAACCACTTCTAACACACTCAAGTGAGAATAAGAACATCTTGAGAAATTAAAACCTAACCTGATGCACAACCATGTAACGGAAAGGAATTATACATCAGTGTCTGTCTGTCTGTTAGTTTTTCAATTTCTGAGGTTTTGAGTTTTGTATAAGGGATTACTGAGGGTTTATAAGGAGTTGTGTTGTGTGTGTGTCAATAATTTAAACCACTTCTAACGCACCTAAATAAGGATAAGAATATCTTGAGTAAACTAAAACCCTAACCTGATGCATGACCATGAAACAAGAAGAAGGGAAATATAAACACTAGTTTTTGTTCTGGAATTTTCGGTTCCAGTATCAACATTTTTGTAACACTAGTAAAACTGCTTTGGTAAATCTATTTTGAATCTGTTAGAACTTAAAAAGAAAAGATTGTCACATCCTAAACTACCTAAACTGGTATTGAGAGGAAACTGAAGAGCAACACGTGAGTAAAAACAGAAAGGAGAATAGAAGAGGAAGAAAAAATATATGTAACAGATTCCAATTGTAAATTCTCCTTCTGTTTCAGTAAATTAAAATGCCTTGGTGTTGGTGGGACTGTAAAACAGTTTTGGATGAAGGACTCTCAGAAACCAGAAAGAGAATCAACCAGTCTTATAGTGCTGTCTCGGTAACAACAACAATTCAGTTTTCTTCTTCTTCAGTTTTTAGATTCTTTCCAGTAAGTGTTGGATATTTATTTGCCTGTAACAAAGTGGTTTTGGACTTAGTTGAGTGCAGAAGCTTGATAGAATACTTAAGTAACTGGGTAATAAGGTTGGAGGGAAGAATCGAAATGCCAATTCATGAATAACAAAAAGACTGAAGAAGAAATAACAGATTGAGACTTTCTGTTTCAGTCCTTGCATTTAATCAGTTTCTGATTTTTTCTAGATTTTGGTGGAGTAGAGGTCTTGGTGGCTCTAACTCAGTACCTTGGTTGTTTAGAATTAAAACCGTACTAAGACTCCTAATTGAGGGCTAAATAGACTGGGAAATAGGAACTCAAGTAGGGAACTGAAAGGAAAGACAGATAGAACCAAGCCACATCTCAGTTTTTCTTATCAGTTTTGGGAGTAGCCTTAAATATCAGTTTTTCATGTTCTCTGTATAACTGAATTTCAGAGAATGTAAAGGGTGTTGTATTGACTTGATAATAAGCTTCAAACCTAGCTGACACACTAAGATAGGATTGTAAAAGACATGGAAAGACTCAGAAGACAGATTAGAACATTAAACTGTTAAGTCAATTGGAGGTTCACCAAAAATTTGGTTTCAGGTTGCATCAATCTGTCCCTGCGGTGGAATCTTACTTTAAGGGTCTATAA
Source organism: Limonium bicolor (assembly GCA_023374045.1). Lineage (NCBI taxonomy): Eukaryota > Viridiplantae > Streptophyta > Magnoliopsida > Caryophyllales > Plumbaginaceae > Limonium > Limonium bicolor. The sequence goes on from CM041782.1 coordinate 21,793,399, forward strand.
GGGTTACATTGTGAGAGTAAATAACCTAAAACTTACCTGATGCATGCTGGCACGATATTGAAACCCTAGGAAAGAATCAAACAGAATACAAAAACAGAAAGGCAACAATAAGACAATAACTGCATTAGTTTCTGATATCAGTTTCTGTAGATTTTTGTACTTCAGTAGAGGGATACAACAGTGATGTTGATCGAGTTGCTTGGGTTGCCCCTTTTAAATTCGAAACATGGGTGGAACACTGGACTAACCCAGTAAGTGCTTAGGCCTAGATAGAAAGACAGATTATATCAAACAGAAAAAAAAAGAAGGGAAACACAGCAGTTATACTTTCAGTAATGTAGGTAGGTTGTTTCAGGTCCTGTTATAATGGTTCTCTGTATAACTAAGATACTGATGCGTTAATGGAGTGGTGTCTGGTAAATGATCAAACCGAAGCGTTGCTAATACACTCAGTTGGGTTGAGAGATTCATGGAAGAGGTGATACACATGTTTTTTTTTCTATTTTCTGATTTCTGGGTTTAGAGTTCACTAGGGGTGGTCTCTGTACAATTAAGTGCAGAAGCTAGGAGAATGTTTTTAGTGGTTCAATCTTGGGTTAAAGCATCAATAACACCATAGATGGTTAGGTAGGTATAGTAAGGAAAAAATTTAACAGCACTTGGACTAACTAGAAACAAGAAATGGGAAGAAATGTAGAGGTTGCTGTTCAGATACTGATAATATATGAACTTCTGTACCACCATGTCACAGAGGGCGATATTGAGCTATTAAAGAACCTAAAGCAACTCCAACATACCTAAGCGAGCTTATAAAACCTTGGGTGTTATTGTACTACAAAGTTTTGATGTTATAAGATTAGATACTTACAACATAAAATAAGTTATGTGGTTATATTATGATTAAGGAGAATTATATAACGAGGGAGCTCAAGTGTATCTTATGAGAATATTACTTGCGGTAGGTACATAAAGTTACCAAACCATATACTATGAAGTCTATGACATGTAAAAGACCATGCTACATAACATCATGAAATATACGTAGCACTAAACAATATTATGTGGTAAGAAAAAAAATAAAATAATAATAAATATATAGTTTATTAAAACTATTATGCTAAACGAATACATACATATATAAATGCATGTCAAGAATAAAGACAAAAGCTATAGTATATAATGACGTAAAATACTAAGGTCAGAATATAACCTTGGTATGATACATAAATCCCAAACGAAGTATCACGAGTATATAACGTAAGCTTTCATACTCTATTGTAAACCGAGTATTAACTCACACGATGAGTAAGGGGTTGTTATAATAACGGTACTTTAACTAGTAACAATTGTAAAATCCAGGGGCATAGTACTGGGATTTCAAACGTTATTCAGAAATACCGAATTGTACAGTCATGTGGATTGACGCTTAGCGTTCCTTGTATTACTAGATCGCACTTCCGACGTACGCGCTCGAAAGCTCTAGTGGTCTGCACTGCACGAATCTAAACAACGGTGTACGGTATGTAAAGGAGTTTGATCCGAGTTGTCCGGAGGAATTCCTCGGGCTCGGATTTGTTTGATAACATGTATGACTATGTGTGATGGATATGTTTTACTGCATTACTTATTTATGCACGAACTAATACTATGTCCACTATAGATCGGCATATATAAAACTACATATACGAGTTGTGTGACTGTGATTACCGTTGCCTGACCTAATACACCAAGTTTTTCAAGTATGTAGTTATAACCTAAATAAGACACTTAGGAATGGGACACGACATTTTCGGTCCCTAGAGCTTCGACTCAAACATAAATACTACCTAGAATCATTATAGGCATGCGTAAGACCCAGAGGGCAGCCAACAGGTAAGTGATGTTCTCCATGTTGAAAACTGTAACTGAATTGCTAACTAACGAAGCTAACAGTGGAGTGTGAACGGAAGTGATGTGAACCTTAATCCAGACAGTCTTTGGCTGCTGGTCGCGCGTAGAGATCTCTTGGGTAACCTGTGTCGGGTTTTCCTTAGTTAATCCTGAACAAACCTAGATAGATCGTCAGGCGGAGTGTGCTACCGTTGGCACCAGGCCTTGGCCACCTAAATGGACGCCTTTACAAAGGCAAAGTGAAATGGCCCGGAGTCTTTGGATGATCAGGGCAGTGAGCACCTTGTGTGTACGTGGGGCTACTGTCCAAGTGAATATAATCGGGTCGTCCTAACTGACACCCGACAGTGCTAACCAATCAAAGATATGTGAGGGCCCGGGGGGCCGAGTGTTGTAATACGTGGCGATGTGAAATAAGAACAGCGTGTGACTTACTGATGCTATTGTATTGTACAATGTGCTGCTGTCCTGTGTATACCTGTGATGATTGTTACATGCTTAATTATGCTTTACAGTTTCCTGTTATACTCTGTAAACCGATGTTGCATGTAATGAACCAAATAAAAGACGGTTAATACGACCTAATTGACCATTAGGGTCCAGACTCGGCATACTCAGCGTTTATCGCTGAGCCTTTATGGCTTTATGCAGGTTGATGATCACGGACGAAGCCGGAGTGCGGGGCCGGGTATTTAGGATGTTGTGGATTTCGGATTTACCGTTCATACCTCGTTATGTATTAAGTTATTTCACTGGAATGGTTGTAAAATTTGGAGTATGTCTAGACGCTCAAAGTAGTTGCACTTTTGAGACTTAGATAGACATGTAGGCGGTATCTCGTTGTCACCTCGGATTGTATTATTATGTTTTCATTTTGTTAAGTTGTTGTATTGCTACATCACTCGTATGGGCGAGTGATGGCAAGTAACACCCATGTGAGTTCTATTACTGTCATTTCTTCCGCTGTGAGACGCATTTATTTCCTGTTCACGTGAGTGATTATTACGTCATTATTGAGAGGGGTGTTACATTACTAGTACATTACTACTTACCGGACTAAATCAAAAATGAGCCTGTCACGCCTGCAAGCCCCTGTTGGGTGCAGTCGTCGCACGTCTCGTTTTAGTAAACTCGTAGTGTCCGTCACACGTTTAGCCATTGCTAACTATGAAGTATTCTGCTGTCGATCTCCTCTTTCATTGTTCCATAATAACACTTATTGTTCTTCTTGAACTTAATCAAGAGAAATCCATTTACTGTGTTCTTGGGTATGGTATACTCTAGCTCCTTTCTGTATTCCGTACTGACTCGGTCTCTTAGTAACTGAGGTCTATTTCCATAGAGCCTCTTATCTTGTTTCTCATATTTTGATCTACTAGGAATGCACTTCCAGTTCCTTAAGGAATGGGTAGTGTGCTTCCGGTGAAATCTTACCTCGCATGGTCCAGACTATTGGCGTTAATGCACAGTTCATCCTCCATCTTATTTCTTACTTATATCAGTCTTAGTGTTATACCCAAAATTTCAACCCCGGAAGAGAGTCTCTACTAATAGGATAGTACCGAGGGTTCCCGGTTCGATCGGCACATTTCAGAGTACTAGGGACAGCTTAGTCATCTCCAGGGGCACTTTTGTAATTTTCAAGGCTCCTAAGCTCCCTATAGGCTTTCTCTCTCCTTCAAATAAAGGTCAAATCAATTCAAAATGCTTTGAAATTTTAACCCATGACAGAGGATGACATTTGAAGCATAATGGCATTGGAATTCTAATTTTTCGAATTTCCAATAATTTTCTAGCAATTTCTGATTGAATCTGACGAGAAATTGAATTTAAAAATATTCCAATATCTAAAAAATTCGATTCCACTTTAGAAAATTCAGAAATATCATCCTTTACCCATGTGTAAAATTTCATAATCAATTCCTTTTGGAAGCCCTTGAGATAAAACGTCAGTAAATCTCGGTTTTTACCGGATTTTTCTATCTTTAAGGAAGCCTATATAAGGAACCTTATCCCATGATCAAATCAGAACCTCAAGAACCCTAGACTCTCAAAGAAGGCAGCCGTCTCTTGCTCTTCACGTTTTAAACCCCAGAGCCACAATCAAACACCGAAATCTCACCAAAATCAACACCAAAACACATTTTTCAACTCCCACAACATCATCCATCATCAAACCCTCACCAAAACAGCACCAAAACGTGAAGAACATCAAGAACAACAAGGAGCCAGAAGCTGGGTTCGAGGTTCTTCCGGATCCGCCATCAACGAGGCCTCTGAAGATTCCCGACGTGAAGAAACACCACGAATCTGAATGTAAAGCAGGTTATAACTCTACTTTTCTAACTCCCCACACCTCATTAACTCTCTGTTAAATTTTGGGCTCAAGCCAACCCTTTTTGGCTTCCGTATAGCTAATTACTTTTGCTTCTGCCTTGTTACTTGTTTATCACGTTTCATACATAATTCGACTTCAAACTGTGATCTTTCAATTACTAACATATTGTACATCTTTCAGGCTACACGTGCATAAATTTTGAGCTGAAAACACCTTCGGGAACCACCATAAAACCCCCGTCGGTGGGTTGTCCAGGATCTCGGACCTATGGTCCGGGACCACGGACGGGTTGTCCGTGGCCACGGACACCCACGGACGGCGGCGGGATTTTAAAATTAAAAAAATTTAGGTTTTGCTAAACTATGTCCGGGCCTACGGACATCCTGTTCGTGGCCCCGGACTTTCCAAATTTTTGTTTTCTGTTTATTTCAACTTTTATTTTCACATAGGTTAACTAGGGTCCGTGGTTACGGACATTAGGTCCGTGGCTACGGACGGAAACAAAATTTGACCTAATTCTGCCTCCGAAACCCTAGTTTAGGTAATTTCAACTTTCACTTTTATTTTCAGTCAAAAAATGTTAAAAACACAACAAAAACAGAAGCTCGCGCACTTAGGTTAAAACGACTCGTAATAAGCCGTAATTAAACTAAGTAGAGGAAAAGCGACCTAGGAAGGGTAATGAAAGTAATTTGAACCCTAAATAAGTCGAATACCAAGCCCCCGAACCCGAACTCTACCTTTCCTGATTTACTCTAGGTTAAAATTAGTTGGCGACTCATAATAGGTTCCAGTGAGCTAGCTTAGGTTTTAATAATAATTGTTACATGACATAGTTATTAATCTTAGGTTATAAGTGGACCTAAAACCCGATTAGATCCTAATAACTTAATCCACATAGGATAGGGGTTTAAAATCGAGGCTCACAGACTGGCGACTCTGCTGGGGACAAAATTCTTAATTTTAACTTGTTTAATTTTAAGAAAGAGGGCTTAACTCGAATTGTTGTTATTTATGGCTTTATTACTTTGTTTATTTTACTTTTGTGCGCACTTTAATTTTTGCACCCTTGCATCATATGAGAGCGAGGGACCACGCAAACCAATTTCACCCCGGGACTCACTTGAGGGTCCCCTGTCAGTGACTCACACCTTTTAGGTGATGTGAATAAGCGGGGAAAAGAGGAGGGTGTCGTCTAACCACACCCCTTAATACCTGGGCCTTAGCCCCAAGCGTTTTCCTGGCAGTGTCCTTACCTAGCCCATTGTTTGGTCAGTCAAAGACCCGGCCGTAGACGCACACCTTCAGGTGATGTGAAAAAAGTGGGGAAGCCCAAAGAGAATAGCGTGCAAGCCCTATTCCTTTGTGGTGACCTGGGCCCAAGACCCAAGCACCTCTCCGGATCGATCCATACCCAGATTGATTTAACCGTCAAGTGAGGACATGTTGAATTTTTTGGGCCTTGTTTGCTTGTTTGATCGGTCCATTACCCGGCCTAGAAATTGATAGGAGTTTCCCCTACTTCAACTTAGCCCGACCCGAATTGGCAGCTCTATTGTTTGCGGCCCAAAGGCCCTGTTTGATTTAATATGTGAGTCATTGGGGCTTCGGCCCAAAAGTTAAGACTTAGGTGATTCCTCTCTTCGGCCCAATTTGAATTATCAATTTAGTTCTAGGCCCATCCACCTGAAGCAATCCATAAAAATCCATCAGGCCTTTCCATTTCAAGGCCCATTCTAGTCCAGGAAGACTTTTCACTCGGTTTTTGACCCACGATCCTAGACACGGGTATCATCTTCAGGCCCAATCATAGTTACTCGGCCCAAATTCCAATTCACATCCAGAACATGGTTTAGAAATCACTTCGGCCCATGCGCTTTACTTTTAACCCAAACATATTCTGGCCCAAGCGCCCAATTCTCAGAACATTTCACCCTAGGCACCCGTTCACAGCTCATGAATCATTCCGGCCCACGTGCCTCTCTTCCAACTCATTTCGGGCCTCAGTGCCACCCACACTTCTCAAAACATTCCAGCTCATGTGCTTTTCTTGCAGCCCAAACAAGTTTTAGCCTAAAACTTCTTTGTGGCCCAGAATTTTTAGCTCAGGTCACTTTTGTTTTCCAACAGATAAGCCCAAATCTCAAAGAATTGCAGAGGGAGGAAATCCAGTCAAGATGGATGCCCAGTTAGCCGAAGAATTCAATGGGATGCTGGAAAAGATTGAGTGCATGGAGAGGGCCAACAAGCCAGCCGGTTTTGACTACTTTTCCACTGGATTATATCCCAAGGTTGAATTCCCTCCAAGGTTGAAATTGCCAGCACTACTTCTATACAAAGGTTCCTCCGACTCACAACTTCATTTGGCAATGTTCGATAGGGAAATGTCCATCCTTTCGCTAAACGACATGCAGAAGGCCAAGGTATTTGCTCACTATCTCGATGAGACCCCTCAGCATTGATACATAACTCGAAGGATAAATACCAAGACCTACGAGGAGGTATGTGAAGCTTTTCTCCATCACTTTGAGTACGCTAGAAGTTTTGGAGTCACCAGGGCTGATCTTGCAAGCACACAACCAACAGAAGGTGAATCAATGTCTGATTTTGTTAAGCGTTGGAGGATGAAGGCAGCCGCAATGCTCACACAGATGGAAGAACAAGAGCAAATCCGAATGGTAATTAAAAATATGCAGAAGCAATATAGTGACGAGCTGAAATTGACATACTTTCCTAGCATCAACATGCTGATGGGACAAGTTAATGTCCTAGAAGAAATGATTCACCAAGGGGAGTTAAAACTTGGGAACTCAAAAAACACCGGGAATGGCTCGAGGACAGCAGCCTGTATCCAAAGTGGCACCCAAAAGAAAACTAGGGCAGCATGAGGTAAACACCGTTCGACAGATAAAAGGACCAAGACAAATCGTTGAGGCAATGGAATCATCCCGAAAGAGCTCCCATCGGAGAGAGTTCACAAACATCGGTCAACCATTGAGCCAGGCTTTTGAAAAACTCCAGGAACGAAACATTGGCAACCTCTCACCCCTCGACAAAGAGACCCCCAAAAAGGAAGGAATCTGGACTAGTATTGTCAGTATCACCAGCTTCACGGTCATGACACCGACAACTACAAAATTCTGAAGCAGCACATCCAAGATCTTATCAATCAAGGTTTTCAACTCCCCGAGTAGGAATCCCATGTCAAGCACCATCAGAGAATGCTATCTTCAAGTGTTTTCTCCGATTTCCCTCTCTTTACTAGTGATTTTTATGTTTTTCCAATGTTTGTAGTAGTTAGTTTCCTTTATCATTTTCGGTAGTTTCTCTAAGTCTGTAATTTCCAACATTATCTCATGATTCATAAATATAATCATAGTTCCATTTTCACAATTCCTGTACAAACCATTTTTCATTCATCGAAAAAAACAAAAATGCTTTCCAGGGAAGAGGATCACGGAGTAATCATTTCCCGACTATGGAACAGAACGATTTATCTCTTGTTTCTAAAATTTGAACATGTCTCGCTAAGCATCACAACTCACCCCAAAACATCCAAAACAACCCACGAAGCGGTTCCAAATCCACATCTATCGAATCGTTGTCACAAACCCCAAATCAATACTAGGGGCAATCTGAGTTTAGAATCGTTGTCTTCGAATCTTTTGGTTAAGCTTGTGAACAAGTCTCTGAGTGAAGATCTCGCGAGAGTGTCTTGAGTGGTAAACCATGAGTGAACTAGCGTATCATTCTTACACGACTCCGGTGAGTCCACAATCAAAGGTGAGGTAAACGATATAACTCTGACCGAAAGAGATAATTTGTAAATTTACTCTTAGACCTGTGAAAAGTAACAAAGAACGGATACACAACTATCAGGAATGACGAAGCACCTAGGTACAACACCACATAGCCAAAAGCTTGTAAACCCTATCATTAAACCCTAGGCACCCCCGCTGAGCCTTTCATATATCCCTTCTCGATATTATGAACTCTACAAAATAACCCAGCCAATGATGAATGTCCGACCCGGTGACCAAAGGAAGTCAGGAGCCCGAGTCTCAGATAACATTCTCATCAGTCCAAAGAAGCAATGCCGCTATCAGCATGACAAAGCGATCCGTAAATGGTCCAGAGTGACACAGGATCCAAATAGCTAACATCAAATGCAGCTCTCCAAGTTCAAAACCGGGAAACACAAGAACCCCGAAGAAAACGAGATTCAAAGAAAGGCAAACCTGAAAAGCCTCAAAGAAATCCAAAATTGGAAGAAAGGGAAAAGGTGCAAGGAACAACCCAAAAGTTCCAAGTTCCAAGCTCATAAGCGAAGTCATCACGAAGTAGCCAAACGACTTCAAGGCAAAGAAGACAAGTCCGAGAGAAGGTGCAAGTTGCAGCTTTGGTCACCCTTATAGCTCCACATACCTAAAATATCCCTCCATGGTCCCGTTGTCTTTCATCACACCCCATGGCCACGTTATAAGCTTTAAAGACTTCCGACTTGGTAGTTGTGTATCCAATCACGTGAAAGTAGCAGATCGAATGCGTAAATTCATCAAATATCAAATTCAATGGTCTAGAAGTTGTGACCGTAAGTGAGAAACGAGTGTAAACACCAAACACGTCGAGTGTAGGTTAGGAAGCACCAAATCAGAACATAAGCCTTGACCCTGTGAGGACGAGACTCGCTCGCACGTTTGATCAAAGAAAATACTGGGGGCAATCGATCGGAATGATCGATTGCCATGAACTCTAGCTCAGATTGTCTTAAGGGAAAAATACTGGGGGCAATTGTTGGTTCCAACAATTGCTATGACAACACCAATTGGAACCCAAAGCTCAAACATCACCACCATCATCCCACCACAAGCACACATAATCCCTTACCACCACATCAAGCACCTCAGGCCCACAAAAGCCCTTACCTTCACTTCATACACCACATTGGCCCACATAAGCCCTTACCACCACACCTCCACTACGCAGGCCACATAAGCCCTTACCTGCACATCAAACACCAAAGGCCCACATAAGCCCTTACCTTCACATCATACACCACCGGCGGCATGTTCATCTCGTAGGAGATAAATTACAAGTCCGAAGTCTATAGTTAGGAAATGATAATTCACTTTCCTTTTTACTAAGCAGGATTTTCTTCTAACACTGCCACGTTTGGCACCTCTTTCAACAATTTCTTGTCTTGAACAACTTTCCTTTAACCACTTCGGTTTCATAAACCTCATCATGGCACATTAGGCACACTTTCTAGCAATGTCTTACTTTGGACAATTTTTTATCCTTAACATTGCCATGTTTGGCACATTTTCCAACGATTTCTTGTTTTGGACAAGTTTCCTACATACACTTTGATTGTATTTTGACATGCACATCGTCTTTGCCACGTTTGGCACTTTCATAATCAACTTTCATCATGATCATTTGCATAAAGTTTACCTTGCATCCGTCCGTACAAACTCCTCATCATAGACCAAAGATACAAATTCTCAGCCGAAGTACAGATTCTTCAGAGATACAGATTCTCGCTCCGAAGATACAGATTCTTCAGAGATACAGATTCTCAGCCGAAGATGCAGATTCTTCAGGGATACAGATTCTCAGCCGAAGGTTCAGGTTCTTTAGAGATGCAGATTCTCAGCCAAAGATTCAGATTCACACAGAATAGATGAACTCAACCTCAGGCTCGTCATGAACCCAATTTCCTACCATTCCACTTAGGCACCCATAGGTCCTACTTTACATTCGTCAATTTAGGCACACATCACATCGTTCTCATTACATCTTTTTTCCAGGTTCCCGACACCTTATAATGCTCGGCGTTTCCCATTCAATCTCAGGTTCCTGACACCTTATAATGCTCGGCGTGTCCCATTCAATCTCAGGTTCCCGACACCTTATAATGCTCGGCGTGTCCCATTCAATCTCAGGTTCCCGACACCTTATAATGCTCGGTGTATCCCATTCAATCTCAGGTTCCCGACACCTTATAATGCTCGGCGTATTCCAGGTTCCCGACACCTTATAATGCTCGGTGTATTCCATTCAATTCAAGGTTCCCGACACCTTATAATGCTCGGCGTATTTCATTCGCTTTCAGGTTCCCGACACCTTATAATGCACGACGTACTCATTTAAAGGTAGTCAACGCCTTAGAATAGCTTGACATCATTTCATTCATTATAGGTAGTCAACGCCTTAGAATATCTTGACATCATATCATCCTCATAGGAAGTCAACGCCTTAGAATCGCTTGACATCCCTTCCACTTTACTGATAGGTAGTCAACGCCTTAGAATAGCTTGACATCATATCATCCTCATAGGAAGTCAACGCCTTAGAATCACTTGACATCCCTTCCACTTTACTCATAGGTAGTCAACGCCTTAGAATCGCTTGACATCCCTTCCACTTTACTCATAGGTAGTCGGCGCCTTAGAACAGCTTGACACAACTTGTCAGATTTCAATTGCATGTGGGGTCTTTTAAGATCCAAAATTTTGGGGGTATCACTCAAGCATCAACTAGCCTTCTCATTTCCATTACAAAGTCTAGTTGACGGGGGCAATCTGTTATACCCAAAATTTCAACCCCCGAAGAGAGTCTCTACTAATAGGATAGTAGCGAGGGTTCCCGGTTCGATCGGCACATTTTAGAGTACTAGGGACAGCTTAGTCATCTCCAGGGGCACTTTCTTAATTTTCAAGGCTCCTAAGCTCCCTATAGGCTTTCTCTCTCCTTCAAATAAGGGTCAAATCAATTCAAAATGCTTTGAAATTTTAACCCATGACAGAGGATGACATTTGAAGCATAATGGCGTTAGAATTCTAATTTTTCGAATTTCCAATAATTTTCTAGCAATTTCTGATTGAATCTGACGAGAAATTGAATTTAAAAATATTCCAATATCTAAAAAATTCGATTCCACTTTAGAAAATTCAGAAATATCATCCTTTACCCAAGTGTAAATTTCATAATCAAATTCCTTTTGGAATCCCTTGAGCTAAAACGTCGGTAAATCTCGGTTTTTACCGGATTTTTCTATCTTTAAGGAAGCCTATATAAGGAACCTTATCCCATGATCAAATCAGAACCTCAAGAACCCTAGACTCTCAAAGAAGGCAGCCGTCTCTTGCTCTTCACGTTTTGAACCCCAGAGCCACAATCAAACACCGAAATCTCACCAAAATCAACACCAAAACACATTTTTCAACTCCCACAACATCATCCATCATCAAACCCTCACCAAAACAGCACCAAAACGTGAAGAACATCAAGAAAAACAAGAGTCAGAAGCTGGGTTCGAAGTTCTTCCGGATCCGCCATCAACGAGGCCTCCGAAGATTCCCGACGTGAACAAACACCATGAATCTGAATGTAAAGCAGGTTATAACTCTACTTTTCTAACTCCCCACAACCTCATTAACTCTCTGTTAAATTTGGGCTCAAGCCAACCCTTTTTGGCTTCCGTATAGCTAATTACTTTTTGCTTCTGCCTTGTTACTTGTTTATCACGTTTCATACATAATTCGACTTCAAACTGCGATCTTTCAATTACTAACATATTGTACATATTTCAGGCTACACGTGCATAAATTTTGAGCCGAAAACCCTTCGGGAACCACCATAAAACCCCCGTTCGTGGGTTGTCCAGGATCTCGGACCTATGGTCCGGGACCACGGACGGGTTGTCCGTGGCCACGGACACCCATGGACGGCGGCGGGATTTTAAAATTTAAAAAATTTAGGTTTTGCTAAACTATGTCCGGGCCTACGGACATCCTGTTCGTGGCCCCGGACTTTCCAAATTTTTGTTTTCTGTTTATTTCAACTTTTATTTTCACATAGGTTAACTAGGGTCCGTGGTTACGGACATTAGGTCTGTGGCTACGGACGGAAACAAAATTTGACCTAATTCTACCTCTGAAACCCTAGTTTAGGTAATTTCAATTTTCACTTTTATTTTCAGTCAAAAAATGTTAAAAAACACAACAAAAACAGAAGCTCGCGCACTTAGGTTAAAACGACTCGTAATAAGCCGTAATTAAACTAAGTAGAGGAAAGCGACCTAGGAAGGGTAATGAAAGTAATTTGAACCCTAAATAAGTCGAATACCAAGCCCCCGAACCCGAACTCTACCTTTCCTGATTTACTCTAGGTTTAAATTAGGTGGCGACTCATAATAGGTTCCAGTGAGCTAGCTTAGGTTTTATAATTATTGTTACATGACATAGTTATTAATCTTAGGTTATAAGTGGACCTAAAACCCGATTAGATCCTAATCAACTTAATCCACATAGGATAGGGTTTTAAAATCGAGGCTCACACTTAGTTCATAAATCTAATTGCCTCACTGTCAATATTTGACGGCTTATACTTAATGGTCGCTTTACTGCTCACCATGACTTAAACCCCCTATACCAGTATTGTTCTATGGCTTCTGCTACCATGGTACCTCACCATGATTTTGTTGACCATTTATGGTACAACTCCTCAATCCCTTAATCTAACATCTTATCTTATACTCAATCCCTTCCTGGTGTAAACACAATGGGAGTTCTTTAATTACGGTGTTTGGCGGTCATCGTATCGTGTTGTAAAATGGTTATCTCTTAATATGAAGGTGTTCTGCTTCAATCTCAGGTTCGTAAGTAAGCTAATTTCTCTGACATTCTTTCATCCTTTATGATGTTATTTACCATGTAATTTAACCGGTTATTGAAGAAGTCATCCGTTGAATCACAAGCTCTTCTGAGCGTTGGTCACTTGACGTGCCATACTGTGCAATCACAATGTTTATCTCTGACGATTACTAATTCATAAATCCCAGGTGTTGGGTATGAGTTCTATCTCTGCATCCTTCCTTATTACTCAAGTGTATCTGGTATGTTCTAAGGTAATCTCAAGGTTTACGTTTTCCATTCTCTAATAAAAGCGTATTCTATCTCTAACAAGTGAAAGCCCTTACTGAGGGGTTTACTCCCACTCACGGCCTCACAACAAGGAGAGGTATCCCCACCCTAAAAGGAATGGTTCGTTCTTTGCCCCTGTAAATAGCATTATCTCAATATTCTCATTGGTACCCATTTGGCAATATCCTCCATAGTTAACTTACAGGTTTTGTAACCGTTCATATCTATGAATTGTAGTTCCTTCATGGCTTAAATAGGCTCTCTTATAACTTATTGCGCCTCGGCTCTGATGTGGTTAACGTCCTTGGCTCGTAGGCTCTTAGTGCTTAATGTCTCAGTTCATTACTTATACTCTTACTCATCTGTAGGTTATCCTCATAGTTTATGGTTCGTATTAGGCATCTGCCTCACGGTGTCCCAGGTGGATATTATCCTGTCATCTTATGCTTCCATCTCAACCCTTCATTCAACATTTGTTGACTACGCCACCCCTCAATGATTAGTCATACTTGGGTGTTAAAGAGTTAGGTAGTAATGCTTGTTGTCGTTCACCAGTTTGTTCGGCTCGACTATGCCCGCTCTGTGGGGGTAGTCCTCTAAGCTTTCTTCTTTCGGGGTTGTATGTATTTAATCCTTGGTAGATTAATGCTCAAGTTTATTCCCTTTGTCCCTGTTTTTGGGGTTTACCAACATCTTTAGCGAAGAATGTTTGTTATTGGTATTCTTAGTGATCATCTCGGAAGTTCTATCCCGTTCTTGTTGGAAGTCGTTCTGTCCACTGCCTTCATTGTATCTCTTAATACATTCCTTGTATGTTGTTACTTACGTCGTGTTTTGCTCAGATTTTTGAGCGACCTCTTAGGTTTTCTTTTGAGGTTCAGGATTGGTGTTCTTACCGTACTGTTCGTTGTTGATGTAGTAGGTTGTACTATTGCGAAAATTTATATCGTTCAATATTCTGTCCAAGTTCAGTTCCCTGCTGACTGGTGTGTTGACTCATCTCATCATGGTGCCGTCAGGCCTTCCCAAGGTCTCATCTCTCCCGTTCTTATGGATTTGCAATCCGGTATTAATATGTACTTCAACTGTAGTGTTCTATTATCTCGCAATGATGGCTTTCCGTGTAGCTTACTGTGTTAGCACTTGCTACGGCAAGTGCGCCATGCAAGATGGGCTACCGGTACTACGTACGTCAGCAATGGTACTTCCCCCTAATCTTTTTATATCTTTGGTAATCCTCGGGAGTCCTTCGATGTTCTTTCGTTTTGGATAACTGACCATTTAGCAGTGAAATACCCCAAACCTTAATAAGTTGCTTAAACATTAATAATAATTATTAGACTAAAAAGAGTCTTAGTAACATTAGTAAACAATTTAAAAGACAGTAAATACAGTAAAATGCCTTAAAGGCAATAAAGGGCGAAATATGCTCTAAGCTTGGGATAATCTTGGTTAAGACTTAATAAACTTACCAAGACCTTATTTATATGTTAATGAACATATTAAATCAATTACCAAAGAAAACCAAGCTTGAAAACATGTTAAAACACAAAATGTGCTTTAAGGAGCCTTAAAAAGCACATTTTTGAGTAACTGTCGTGTAAATGAGTTTTGAATGGCTAAATGTCCATCAATACTCTTTAATTAATATGTGTACTATTTAGTATCACATTTGGAAGTTAAATCAATGGGAAATCGAAAATTCCATTTCAAAGTGACTTGTTATTATGAATAGTGACCTTTATAAGCTAGTTTGTAACATATGTTAACATATGTAATTTAATTGAGCAATAAAGACCAAATAACCCCTAATATTAAATGGGGGCCGGTTTGCATGTGGTGAGTCGTCACCTTGCTAGCTGATTGAACAACAAATGAGTAAATAAGTGAGTAATTAAAAGAGCACTATTTGCTTTACGTAGGAAATATCTTAAAAAGCAACTAAAGGCAAGAGCAATCAGTGAACTCTTCTCATTCTCTTCATTTCTCTCAATCTCACGTATCTCTTCTTCCTTCCTTGCTCTCTTTCACGTAATACAACACCAGCACCATATGCCATCTTCAAATCCATGTAACTCCTAGCTCACTTATCCAAATCGAAAACTAAGACCACCGATCTCTTAGTTTCATCAAGCTCTTCGACTTAGTCCGTTCAAATCTTCAAGAGCTCCATTTTGGTGCCAAGAGGAATCTCCATGGAAGGAGTTTGAGTTCATCTTTTCATATGTTATTGTTCTCCTTTGCTTCAAGGTAAGGAAACTCAAAGAAAAATGGTGTTTCCTCCATGTTTTATGTTAATCAAAATAGCTTAAAATTCCTTTGGAAAATGAACGTACGTTGTCTACTGAAACTACCTAAAGAGCCAATGGTAAGTGACTTAGAAAATGTTCTCAAAGAGACTAGTAAAGGACATATGTGTTGCTGTGTGTATTTGCAGGTGAAAGGCAAATATATTGTGGGAAATTCAGTGTTTAAGATTTATGCATTTTAAGAGCCTAAGTGCTAAGCAATTTAAATTGTGCACTATGTTGTTATGTGGTGTATATTTGGTGAACTTTTGAGTATAAGAGTGTACTGGGAAGTTTATACATATGGTGGGTGTAAAGAACTTACGCAGCAGGACTTGAAAAATGCAGTACGTCGAATTCTGTAGGTTGGGTCCGGGACCTAGGTCATGGGTCATGTCCCGGACCATGAGTGCAAAATAGGCCGAGAGTTTCATTTGGTTTTAGGTCGGGACTTAGGCCTTATACAAGGACCCGACCAACCCCTAAATTACCCCGTGAGTTTTACATTGTTTTAGGTCCGGGACTTGGGTCTTGTACAAGGACCCGGACCAACCTCTTTAAATTAACCGAGAGATTTTTGCTAGAATGGTCCGGGACTTAGGACCTGTATAAAGTCCCGGACCACCCCATTAAAAGAAGCCGAGAGAATTGTTAAGTATAGGTCCGGATGACTTAAGTTAGGGACCAAGTCCCGGACCACCCTACCAAAATAACCGTGGGTCTCTGTAAGTGTTGATCCGGGACTTAGGGTAAGGACCAAGTCCCGGACCACTGTAGAAAATGTTGTTAAGGTATAGAAATGGTGTGTAAAGATGGGGATTGATAAGTAATGATGTTGTAAGGATGTTAAGGACATGTTAGATGTGGTATAAAGACAACCAAGTGGGTGGAAAGTTGTAATAAATGTGAAAGTAAAACAAGTTAAAAATGTCAAGTTGTTTAACTAGTTAACGAGGGTAAGTTATGAGCATTAGACTTTAAACAAACATGTTACCCCGATGTTAATAAAAGTACATGTTATGTTGTCAGTTGTTCGAGAATTGCTCGAGGAACATAAATGGACATGATAAGGTGGACTCCGGTGACAGGTATGGTTTTCTTGCAACCTGTGTCCTACCGGATTACACCGGCTTGTATGCCAATGTGTTTTTCTGTGTGTTTGCCACCTTGTAAGATAAACATGTAATGAGTTTATAGTAATTCATATATGTGGCGTACCTGTTCCGATACCATCCAACCTCGAAAGTGTTAAACCTTAGCTAACTGAGTCTAGGATCACAGGAGAGTTTGGTATTCGGATTGAACGACCCGAACCATGGGACGTACTAACCACGGCTATTTGTGTGTTAATTGTGTGATATGTATGTGAATGTAGGGATCTCCCTTGTATGCTTAACCCAAAAGTATACTATATGTTGTGTAGGTACGATAGACTCCGTAGTGGGGTTCTAACTAATAACTAAAAGTAAGTATGTACTAACAGTAGTGAGGAATCCGGTTTGGCCGGTCGCGCGTTGTTTGGGAGTGGGTATCCTTTTTAGCTTTACCCTTCTCTCTGTTATGGTTGTTTCCCTCACGGGTTATGATCTCCCATTAGCTTATCCCAAAGCTTAGCTATTCTGACTTACGATCGGTTTAGGGGGAACATGTGTTTATGTGGTGTGTTCGGGTCACTAAATCCGATCCACCTTTAGGTAAGTTACTCGTCCGACTATTAGGGCGGTAATGAGTTTTGTTTTAACGAGCTTAACATGGGGTGGTGATATCTTTCCCTAGGCTCACCAGTGTATTAACTATGTTTGGGCCGGTTCCTAAGAGACCCGTACCCGTTATGTATGTGTTATTGTTATGTTGCAAAGTTATTGTGATGTGATGTTATATGTGATTAGAAGTGAAATATGAGGATCATGGATATGATTCCTAGTATGTAAAAGGGACGTTTGTGGAAACCCGATAGTGGGTAAATGTCGTCTGTTAAGGTAATAGCTCCGTTAGAGGAGAAATACTATAGGGTTGAAGAACTCAAAGAGTGATGGTTAAGTATAAGTGAGTTGTATATGTATTTAAGCCCATTGGGGTGAAATGTATCATGTTGTGAGTTAATGTTTCACATGCTTGGTTTAAATGTAATCAACTGCATGCTAAGACGACAAATAGTTGTGCGTGGCCCGGTAGCATGTGGGCTGCGGGATTACCATACCAGCAAAGGTGCTGAGCCCCTGGGGGGCCACCCTTTCTTTCCTTTTCTATTTCAGGTACGAGGAGCTGGAGCCGTTCGAGAGTAGGACGGGGTAGTTGTTGCGTACGGGTAATTGGTGTAATCACTTGTAACCTGTAGGTGTAGTAAGACCGAAATTGTTCTCGGCATTAGTTGTAAACACTCGGTACAGTTGGAAGGTATTTGTAAAATGAGTGTTGGTGTTGGTAAAGGAGACGGTATTGTATAGTTGCTCGGGAGTCTAGTCCATCAGACCGATACAGTTGTTAATGTTAGCCTTGTTAGCCACGTGGGTGGTTACGGCGTGTAACACCGATGAGTTAAGTTATGTGAGTGAATGATGTGTTATGTTAGATGTATATGTGTATTGTGTGTGCAGTGTTAGTGTTAATGTTAATATGTGTTGTATGTTGGGGTGTTACAAAAGTGGTATCAGAGCGAAGTGTCGCTCTGATGACTGAATTACCGAGCTTAGGAAGTACCGAGTTAGGATTTCAGTATATGTGGGTTAAGGGATGAGTGATAGCGTGAGAGATACGCTAGTCAGGAGAACCAGTGAATATTGGAAACCTACCATATACATCCCACCCTCCACAATCCCTGATTATAACTGGGAAAGAACGCCAGAGAGATGGAAGCCCCCCTCTTACCGGGAATACCCGACTTGGCTGCATTTAAATGTCCTTATAAGTACGGAGAGCCTGTCATACGGTAGATTCCGAAAGGTGTGAATCCCGAAGACGGTTCCCATTTTAACAATGTCTGCCGCATAAGGTAGTGAAAAGTGAAGAATCATGCTCATAAGAGAATAGAATTTCCAGCAAACTGGATTGACATGCAGAGCAGTCGAGAACAACCAGCTTGCAATGCACCCAGCGTGCAACAGGCAAGAAGTGAGGTAATGAGACCCGAGACAAGTGTCCACGGGACTACAATGTTAACTAATACACCAATGTATACGCCGAATAAGGAACTACAACGTAGTACGAGGAGGATGTAATACTAAGTAAAAGGGTGTCCCAGAAGGGGAAACACCCTAGTTAATGGTCACCATGTGAAAATAGTGAGAAAAAACCCAGAGGATTTATTGTTAAGACTGTGAGATCAGGTAAAGGCCAGCAAGGCCACTAATGTCAGAGTAAGCGGAAACAATACCGCAACCAATGTTTATTGGACCAGTAGCCATTTAGCATGGCGCACTTGCCATGGCAAGTGCCGCTATAACAAGGCTGTACGGGAACTTAAAACAACTACAGGTACTTAGTAAAGTACCGTGAAGTTAAGTGAGACCAGCATGGCTGTGAAAGGGCTTAGCAGCCCGACCTCTGCAATTGGAAGTACACCAGTCAGTAAGAAGCTAGACTTGGCTAAAGCAAGGAAAAGTTGTGAAGCCACGAGAATTAATCTCTTAGACTTAAATTCATCTTCAAAACCTTTTTTCCAAACCAAATTTTCTTTCAAACCCATTATTTCCAACCTTCCTTGAAACCAGACCAGGAGACTACACCGGCCTCAGTACCACATGGTAGGTAAGTTATACCAGTGACCTTTAAATAACCGGATGGAAACCTGTAAACCCAAGGGTAGCAACCCGAGGAAATGGATGGAGGCCATAAAAAAAAACAATAGTGGATAAACCTTCCTTGATTAAGATCGGGAAGCACGGAATGCATATATCACAGGATAATATAAGGGAGTTGACAACAGAATACTTCACCTAGGCGCGTGACGGACACTACGAGTGTACCAACTGAATTGTGGGACGACCGCACTCCGATAGGAGATTGTGGGCCTGGCAGACCTTCTTATAGGTTAACCGGGTAAGTAGCAATGTATCAACAGGATACCCCACATATGTATACGAGTGGAGTCTGGAACACGGGAAGTAGTCGACTCCATACTACGGACCGAAAGTAAAAGTCAGACAAAGTAAGGAATTACCAAGAATGGTAGAAGTAAGAAACCAGTAAGGTCAATAAGACTACAAGAATCAGTGAATTATTTTAAGGAAATGTCTAAAGGTGAACAAGTGCGAAGTGCACTAGTTGGTAATAAGGACATGGAATATGTCTTAAAAATCCTGAGGAATGAATGTGCAATGACGGGATGAGACTCCCGAGATCACTATCACTAGAGACATCAACCTCCCTAAAGAGAATATTTAACCCAGGCAAGAATGCAAGGAAATGCAGTTAATTGAATGTACTCATATGTAAAAGCCAGACGTAATGGCATAACCTAGTAACACCCAGGAGCTATCCTGAAGGGGTGTTTGGAACAGTGGTTGAACGGAATAACATGACAGAAATGCAAGGGTTGAAACTAACACCCAATTTAATCTTAAGGCGTCAGGAGGAACTCTGACATCCTTGAAGGGACATCCCATGAAAGGATAACGACCTTGTCATGGAGCCCAATACAACCTGTAAACCGTGTAACATTGTTCGGAGAAGTAAATGAATGAGAACAGCCTATAATGAGCGGAGCTCGAGGCAATAGGGCTTATAAGCCACAAGTAAAATGTCATAAGTGATTTGTTGACTACGAAAGCTTTATGTTATATGAGTAAAAGCGGATAACGAACACTGCTTTAAGAGTGGTGATACCTCTTAGTATGTGTGGAACCGCCAGAACGGTAGTAATGAGTAGGAATATGTCTAGGAAGTATGTTAAAGGTTGACCATATTGTTACTACCCAGGAATGATGTGAGTAAGAATAATACGAAAATTAGTGTTTGTACCAGTTGTGGAGACTGAAGAGTAATAAGTCTAATAGCAACCACCAGAGGTGTGTGATGCTAAATGCGTAATGAACAACGCTCAAGGAGCATAAAGGCTCGAAGAATGGAGTATTCAGTAATCAGCCAAATAAATGGCGAAACACAGTGTAATGGCAGAAGCTAATATAATAGCTGATGCAGTGTGAGTTGATGTTATACAATGAGTACCGCACGGTGCGCAGCAAGCGGCCATCGCATGAGTATTGCTAAATAATAACATAGCCAGCAGGCACAGTTATGAGTTAGACATAATGAACATGTAAGATAAATGGTGACATACAGACTGGGCAACAAGCCAGTATTTGATACTATGTGATAAGGAATACAGTGTAAATCCCTTGCAATCGCAAAAGAGATTTACTGTCAAGAGTTTACGCCTCTGCACTCTGTATGACTGATCGTTTTGGTATTGCTCTTGTACAGTAATGATCGAGTGGGGGTAGCTAGAAATTCGGGAAATGTCAATGTGGTAGAAGCATAAAGAGAAATATAACACGATAAAGACCGAAGCATAGGAAATGCAAGGTCGTATCAATGGAAGGATACTTGATTCACAATAAGTGACTATAGTTACACAGTGTGTTAAACAATGGTATGGAATATACCACAGGTGTTGGAATTAACCGACAGAGTACTACACATAGGTAGTAGCTCAAATGTTGAAAGAAATTTAGTAAATCAATGTGGAATACAGTAAATTATCATGGAAGTGAATAGAAAGTTTGTAACTCACCAATCTCGCCTTGGTAAGAAAATACCGCATTGGTGGAGAAACCGTTGTTACCTAGATAAAGGTGATAATCGGGGAGGTATAATACAGTAAGAACAATGTGTAGGGCAAATTAAGCTCTAAATTATTCAAGTGTTAGATGTGTGTTGTGAATATGTGTAAATGGCTAATTATCAAAGCCTAGAAGTTTCACAGGCCAGAATCGAAACTGGTTATGAATTAAACAAACTCTAAAGAGAATTCTTGGTTAGGGACTAAACCGCCAATATGGCTAAGATCCTCAAACCAGAACACGTTGTATAATAAAACCGTGTGGAGATTAAACACTTCACGACGGTAGGACGTTATTAACCGGTGATTAAGTGATTGATTACGTGGGCGTAATCCCTTTTTAAGGGGGGTAGAGCGCAAAACCACTTAGTGTATTTTACCGTACAAGTGTACGTGAACCATGTTGTGCATAGCACAAAATAAGTTGTTTTGGTTAGTGGTGTGTGTGTTACATAAACATACGCATACATTCATGGTTTAATTGTGGTAATTACGCACAGAAGATGCGAATACCATTGTGATGAATGTGTACCATTGTGATGAATGTGTTCATTTTGGCAACAGTTGTGTGTGAGAGTACAAGTGTGGGAGTAAAGAAACTCCCGGGGGAACTAAGACCCCGACAGTATATGTTCATATGATACTAAATGTTAAACTGTGTGTTGTATTTTGATAAAATATATGTATATGTACAATATAGTGATCTATGAAAGGGTATGAAACTGACATAGAACCTAGTGAGAATAGGATCCCTAGGTAACTGGATTAAAGTGAATGGTGATGACTGATAGACAGAGTTCTATCCTTGGAGATGTAGTGACTATGACTAGAAAAACTAAAAGATAGAAAATGATACATGTTTGAATTAGTTGCTGTTTGAAAATGAAGTGGGAGGTGGAACTTGATTTGCATGCGATCAAGGGAAGCTGAACACAAATTGGGGGAAGGAAGGATAGTTCAACATTGATGCTGATCACATCAGGGTTGGATGATTCTTGAAGCTCCCTACAAGTGGTCACAAATAACCACGCTGGGAAAAAAGGAATAAAGAGCATAAGTTGGACTTGGAGTTGTATGTGTTTTCAAAAGGGTTTTGAACCGGTATTTATAAAACGTCGATAGATACCTTACATAGCTAAGTTCTCTTACTTAACCTCGTAAGGAATTTTAAATTTAGTGATTGTTTTGATCTCCCAAAGGAACGGGGGCAATATGTGTCCATCGCGACCGGGTTCTGCGGGAGCACAGTGTATGTAAAAGAAATTTTTAGCTGCTATACGTGCTGAAACGTGTGTTGTGTGGAATGTGTAAGGAAAAAAAATTTAAGTGGACCTTGAGTCCTAACGTGGTTAAGTCCGAAGTGTTATGTTATCAAGACCTATGAGTCTAAATGATGTTGTGTTACCTAGACCTATGTGTTAAAGGATGTTATGTTATCAGGACCTATGGGTCTAAATGTTGTTATGTTGCCCAGACGAGAGAGTCTAAGGGTTGTTATGTATGTGAAAATGTTGTTAAGGTACCCGGACCATCAAGTCCGAGGTTACTATGTAAGTATGTTATGTGATGTATGGATGTGGATATGTTACTCGGACCGTCAAGTCCGGGACTGTGATGTAAAGTATGTTTGGTTATGGAAGTGTTTTATTATACAAGTAATTCCCGTATTCTAACCCAAGATATGTGGAAAGTGTGAACTTCGGGGACGAAGTTCTTTTAAGGGGGGTAGATTGAAATACCCCAAACCTTAATAAGTTGTTTAAACATTAAATAATAAGTATTAAGACTAAAAAGAGTCTTAGTAACATTAGTAAACAATTTAAAAGACAGTAAATACAGTAAAATGCCTTAAAGGCAATAAAGGGCGAAATATGCTCTAAGCTTGGGATAATCTTGGTTAAGACTTAATAAACTTACCAAGACCTTATTTATATGTTAATGAACATATTAAATCAATTACCAAAGAAAACCAAGCTTGAAAACAAGTTAAAACACAAAATGTGCTTTAAGGAGCCTTAAAAAGCACGTTTTTGAGTAACTGTCGTGTAAATGAGTTTGAATGGCTAAATGTCCATCAATACTCTTTAATTAATATGTGTACTATTTAGTATCACATTTGGAAGTTTAAATCAATGGGAAATCGAAAATTCCATTTCAAAGTGCCTTGTTATTATGAATAGTGACCTTTATAAGCTAGTTTGTAACATATGTTAACATATGTAATTTAATTGAGCAATAAAGACCAAATAACCCCTAATATTAAATGGGGGCCGGTTTGCATGTGGTGAGTCGTCACCTTGCTAGCTGATTGAACAACAAATGAGTAAATAAGTGAGTAATTAAAAGAGCACTATTTGCTTTACGTAGGAAATATCTTAAAAAGCAACTAAAGGCAAGAGCAATCAGTGAACTCTTCTCATTCTCTTCATTTCTCTCAATCTCACGTATCTCTTCTTCATTCCTTGCTCTCTTTCACGTAATACAACACCAGCACCATATGCCATCTTCAAATCCATGTAACTCCTAGCTCACTTATCCAAATCGAAAACTAAGACCACCGATCTCTTAGTTTCATCAAGCTCTTCGACTTAGTCCGTTCAAATCTTCAAGAGCTCCATTTTGGTGCCAAGAGGAATCTCCATGGAAGGAGTTTGAGTTCATCTTTTCATATGTTATTGTTCTCCTTTGCTTCAAGGTAAGGAAACTCAAAGAAAAATGGTGTTTCCTCCATGTTTTATGTTAATCAAAATAGCTTAAAATTCTTTGGAAAATGAACGTACGTTGTCTACTGAAACTACCTAAAGAGCCAATGGTAAGTGACTTAGAAAATGTTCTCAAAGAGACTAGTAAAGGACATATGTGTTGCTGTGTGTATTTGCAGGTGAAAGGCAAATATATTGTGGGAAATTCAGTGTTTAAGATTTATGCATTTTAAGAGCCTAAGTGCTAAGCAATTTAAATTGTGCACTATGTTGTTATGTGGTGTATATTTGGTGAACTTTTGAGTATAAGAGTGTACTGGGAAGTTTATACATATGGTGGGTGTAAAGAACTTACGCAGCAGGACTTGAAAAATGCAGTACGTCGAATTCTGTAGGTTGGGTCCGGGACCTAGGTCATGGGTCATGTCCCGGACCATGAGTGCAAAATAGGCCGAGAGTTTCATTTGGTTTTAGGTCCGGGACTTAGGCCTTATACAAGGACCCGGACCAACCCCTAAATTACCCCGTGAGTTTTACATTGTTTTGGTCCGGGACTTGGGTCTTGTACAAGGACCCGGACCAACCTCTTTAAATTAACCGAGAGATTTTTGTCTAGAATGGTCTGGGACTTAGGACCTGTATAAAGTCCCGGACCACCCCATTAAAAAAAGCCGAGAGAATTGTTAAGTATTGGTCCGGGACTTAAGTTAGGGACCAAGTCCCGGACCACCCTACCAAAATAAACCGTGGGTCTCTGTAAGTGTTGATCCGGGACTTAGGGTAAGGACCAAGTCCCGGACCACTGTAGAAAATGTTGTTTAAGGTATAGAAATGGTGTGTAAAGATGGGGATTGATAAGTAATGATGTTGTAAGGATGTTAAGGACATGTTAGATGTGGTATAAAGACAACCAAGTGGGTGGAAAGTTGTAATAAAATGTGAAAGTAAAACAAGTTAAAAATGTCAAGTTGTTTAACTAGTTAACGAGGGTAAGTTATGAGCATTAGACTTTAAACAAACATGTTACCCCGATGTTAATAAAAGTACATGTTATGTTGTCAGTTGTTCGAGAATTGCTCGAGGAACATAAATGGACATGATAAGGTGGACTCCGGTGACAGGTATGGTTTTCTTGCAACCTGTGTCCTACCGGATTAGACCGGCTTGTATGCCAATGTGTTTTTCCGTGTGTTTGCCACCTTGTAAGATAAACATGTAATGAGTTTATAGTAATTCATATATGTGGCGTACCTGTTCCGATACCGTCCAACCTCGAAAGTGTTAAACCTTAGCTAACTGAGTCTAGGATCACAGGAGAGTTTGGTATTCGGATTGAACGACCCGAACCATGGGACGTACTAACCACGGCTATGTGTTGTTAATTGTGTGATATGTATATGTGAATGTAGGGATCTCCCTTGTATGCTTAACCCAAAAGTAATACTGTATGTTGTGTAGGTACGATAGACTCCGTAGTGGGGTTCTAACTAATAACTAAAAGTAAGTATGTACTAACAGTAGTGAGGAATCCGGTTTGGCCGGTCGCGCGTTGTTTGGGAGTGGGTATCCTTTTTAGCTTTACCCTTCTCTCTGCTATGGTTGTTTCCCTCACGGGTTATGATCTCCCATTAGCTTATCCCAAAGCTTATCTATTCTGACTTACGATCGGTTTAGGGGGAACATGTGTTTATGTGGTGTGTTCGGGTCACTAAATCCGATCCACCTTTAGGTAAGTTACTCGTCCGACTATTAGGGCGGTAATGAGTTTTGTTTTAATGAGCTTAACATGGGGTGATATCTTTCCCTAGGCTCACCAGTGTATTAACTATGTTTGGGCCGGTTCCTAAGAGACCCGTACCCGTTATGTATGTGTTATTGTTATGTTGCAAAGTTATTGTGATGTGATGTTATATGTGATTAGAAGTGAAATATGAGGATCATGGATATGATTCCTAGTATGTAAAAGGGACGTTTGTGGAAACCCGATAGTGGGTAAATGTCGTCTTGTTAAGGTAATAGCTCCGTTAGAGGAGAAATACTATAGGGTTGAAGAACTCAAAGAGTGATTGGTTAAGTATAAGTGAGTTGTATATGTTAAGCCCATTGGGTGAAATGTATCATGTTGTGAGTTAATGTTTCACATGCTTGGTTTAAATGTAATCAACTGCATGCTAAGACGACAAATAGTTGTGCGTGGCCCGGTAGCATGTGGGCTGCGGGATTACCATACCAGCAAAGGTGCTGAGCCCCTGGGGGCCACCCTTTCTTTCCTTTTCTATTTCAGGTACGAGGAGCTGGAGCCGTTCGAGAGTAGGACGGGGTAGTTGTTGCGTACGGGTAATTGGTGTAATCACTTGTAACCTGTAGGTGTAGTAAGACCGAAATTGTTCTCGGCATTAGTTGTAAACACTCGGTACAGTTGGAAGGTATTTGTAAAATGAGTGTTGGTGTTGGTAAAGGAGACGGTATTGTATAGTTGCTCGGGGAGTCTAGTCCATCAGACCGATACAGTTGTGTAAATGTTAGCCTTGTTAGCCACGTGGGTGGTTAACGGCGTGTAACACCGATGAGTTAAGTTATGTGATGATGTGTATTTTCCGCTGCAGTTTAATGTTAAGTATGTTGTTGTATGTTGGGGTGTTACAAGCAGTTTCCTTGTTGTTTTGACAGTACTGTACTTATCAGGAGTTCCTCTTCCTGAGGGAACCCCTTGTTATTTTCTTACGTCTTAATCCTCGCTCCCGTTTCCACACATTCGTCGCGGTTTCTGAGTAACAATTCTCCTTTGGGCACTACATCGTAGTCCTATTTTAATATCCAATTTTGTACGTGTTTTTATCGTCGTCTGTGCTATGTCGACCAGGTTTGTAACCTTCCTCATTGTATGGGGTTTGGAGTCCCCGTTTATAACTGGACTTTCCGGTAGTCTTAATTCTCATGCTTTGTATTATCCCACTGCTATGCTCATTCGGACCACTATCCGGTACTCATGTTGTTTCCCTTTTTCCTATCCATTGCACTCGTAGTGTTTTTCTTATCATTGGTATAGCGGGTTATTTTCGAATGCGTAGCATGTCGACCCATGTTGCTGGTAATTTCTATTCTCTTACTGATAGAATTCCATTGGTAGCGCCTGTTTCACTGTTGCGCTCCATTACAAACCTCCATGTTTTTGTAAACTGTTGTACTACAAGATGTTTCTCGTATTGCTTACTGTTAACCAACTGCCAGATCGGGTTTTTCCCGAGTAAGAGAAGGCTTTCTTCTCTCTAGCGTTTGTTCCATGTATTCAAAGTTAGGGATGTGGAGGGCGGGTCTAGGTACTATGGATATCCTGTAAACACCGGGAAGTCCTAACTAACGCACCTCTTACTCTATCTCGCAACCCTTAACCCATAACTCAAACCCAACCTCAGTATTCTCCTAAGTTCGGTAATTCCTGTCATCAGAGCGTAACTACGCTCTGATACCACTTTTTGTAACACCTCAACTCATAAAGCCATACTTATCTCATAAACCTTCAAATACTTATATTAACTTGCAGTGGATTTCTTACAATATTTGGTGTTAACGCCGTTAGCCACCCACGTGACCAACTAGGCATACTAAAATCTCCAAGATCTAGCTACGGTCTGATGGACCCGAATATACCGAACATTAGTACTTACAAGCCTTAACCAAATTCATAACAATCTTACAATCTCCTCACTTCCCATACAACTTACTAGCTCAATTACCGTACGAGAGTACATGCACAACTCGAAGGTCACACTTAAACCCGTAATACATCTACCCCATCTTACTCTCAGGACGGTCGCCTTCTGACGTTCACCTACAAATACAAACAGTAGCCCCCGAGGAGGGTCAGCACCTTTGTTGGTACGATCCTCTCATGACCCCCAAGCTAACGTTGCTACGACGACTAATTGTCGATAGCATGGAGGTTGATTAGATGCACAACATAATAGAAAGTGCAATAAACAACACAAGCCACATATGAACAATCAAAGTTCAAACACAATGAACGACTTAAAAGCATTCCCTCAATTATTGAGTTAATCATTTAACTCCTTAAGTTATGTTTCCTCTTAATCTCAGTCCAACCTTATCTTACCTCAATCTTAATCCTTATCCTAATCTTGGAATACAAACCATTCTTTAAATATAAATGGTTGTGCCTTATCTCAATCTTATCTCAGATCTTATCTTAATTAAGTCAACCGTTCTTTAATTAGAATGGTAGTTCCTTAATTCATTGTTTATCGGTCGGGTCACGTAATCCTAACCAATGAGTTATCAGCTCCATTGGTTTACATAAACAATATTTGTTAGAATTAGTTGGGATTTAGGTAGATCCCACCACACCTCCTCAGTATGCCTCCCACCTTGAACAAAAATCAAGGTGACCGAGTCTTTATGTCGACTCTAGGTGACGAGTCCGAAGAAAAGTCATTTGGAAGTCGGTACCGGATATGGATACCGACCTCCCCTAAAACACACGTGCCAGAACGTTTCCGGATTCCTCACTCCCCCCATGTTCCAGTTAGTGGAAGCCACAAGTCAATGTTGGTTAGTTAACCTCTCACGGTACTAAGAAAACAATATTTGGGAGTGTTCCTTAATCTCACACAATTCTTTCCTAAGCATTGTTCCTAAGTTCTCACAGTAGGTTGTGTTAGTGTATCACAATCACACAACAAACATAATATTCCGGT
Organism: Limonium bicolor; assembly: GCA_023374045.1. Lineage (NCBI taxonomy): Eukaryota > Viridiplantae > Streptophyta > Magnoliopsida > Caryophyllales > Plumbaginaceae > Limonium > Limonium bicolor. The sequence goes on from CM041782.1 coordinate 21,822,038, forward strand.
TGCATGCTTTATCTTGTTTAGTCGGCACACATAAATAAATAGCACACAAGCCGAGGGACACCTCGTTAGCAAGCAGGTCACAAGAAAACCATACCGTTCACTGTTGGTTGTTCGGTTGCTTACTCTCCTCCGGAGTCTAAATTCTCAAACCCTAAAACATTCACCGAATTGGGTGGTTAATTACTTTTAATCAACCTAGCTTACTTAAAAACCAATGATTTCCAACTAAATACCACTAAGTCATTATAGTTTAAACTTAACCTCTTATGTTATTTACTTCTCATTTTACCTCACACTTGTTCACACTTCCAATGGTCTTAAAACATCACGAAACAACTCTTAACAACATTATAATAGCAGTACCCAACAAGCCCCCATCATTTACCATCTAAAAAGCACACTTTCTTTGCAAATTGGTCTGGTCCGGGACATGGTCCGGACCTAAGGTCCCGGACCAATGTGTGTTCTTACTCTCGGCAACATTTTAGATATGGTCCGGGACTTGGTACTTACCCAAGGTCCCGGACCAGTTATGGGGTGTACTCTCGGCATGTTTTTAGTGCTGGTCTGGGACTTTATCCAAGGACCAAGTCCCGGACCACACTTTAAACTGTCAAATTTTACAGTTTTGAACCTCTTTCCACACTTTTTCTTTTGTCCAATCTTCTTCTAATCTTTCCCTAAGTATTCACACATGTTATAGACCATTTTAGCACTTAAGATCCTCCTAACTCATGCATCAACTAACCTCCAAATTCCTGATCATTATTCAAGCTCTTACTAAACTCTTAACACTTACAACTTAATTCCTTACACTTCCAAAATGTAATACTTTGTCTAAAACTTCAACTAACCAAAGTATTTCCTTTCACCCAATATAACTATTCCTCAAACATCATTATTCATCCATCTTCCTTTGCTAAACTCTCCAAGGTTATCTTGCATCTCCATGCACAAATTACTTTCCTTTCCATTTGTTACCCATCACTCCTAAACTTGAACATACCTATATATTTCTTTCCACCCTCCTAACACCTTAACATTGTTCCTCATATACCTTGACCATGCTACACCCTCCTTAGACATTTCCATCTCTTTTTCTCAATTTACTCACCATTCTCATGATCATACCCTCTTATACATTCCTAGTCATTTCCTTGAAAATTTACAACATTCTCCTACAATTTACACTTCCATCACCCAAGTCCACTCATTACCCTCTAAACTATAACCTTATTAATCCACCACTAGCATCTTCACCACTTACACAAGCTACCCAAAATTCTCATTGTTTTATTCTCTAGTTCATACCTTAATCATCTCGAAACATTATACATCATTTCCTCCAGATTTTTGCACAAGTCTTACCATTCCTCATACCATGACTTTGGTGTGTTTAATACACCCACCTAACCTCTAATTCATCCTAGACAACTCCAGGTCATTCAAATCCTCAAGAACTCCTTAGTTAACTCATTTCCACTCAAATTCCTTTTAATGACTCCTAGTAAATCCTAGGTCATATCACTTCCCAACCACCACATAAACACTTTGTTTTACTAAAAATTTCGCAATAGCACCTCTAGTATATTATCATGCCCATATGCATTATTTTCTCATTCAATTATCTCACACACAACAAATCCTTTCTCATCATATTTTCTCACCCAAATCTACTCATTAAACAACAAACTCAATATAGTGCAATAATCTTAAATTGCACAGCACTAAAGCTCTTAAATGACATGACTCTTAGGCCCTTAAATGACATAAACTTAAACACTGAATTTCCTACATATAAAAGCTTTCAACCTGCAAATACACACAACAATGCTCCCATATCAATATAAGTGTTCTCATAATTCACCTTATACTTATCTTACTAACTCATTCCCACTGGCTCCTTAGTCACAAATTCACAAGCTTGTTTAAATCCATTTTCCTAGGTTATATAACCCATTACCTAATGTAAGCTTTAAGCTACATTAGTACTTATCTAAAACTCATCCCTTAAAACCTTAAACCACCATTAGGTAAGCAATTTACCTTATTTTCTCAAGCTTATCTTAACTTCCTCCATAGGGCTTTTCTTGAATGAATCTCGGCCAAGGCTTTAATCCTCTTGCCAATGTTCTAACCCACATTCAAACAATCTAATGAGTATTAAGCAACATGCCTAAACTCCTAGAATTCAATCTTAGGTTAAAAATGTTTTTTAAGGTATTAAAATGAATATTTACCTTTGAATTTTGGAATGACTTTGGTAATGAAGCAAGGCAAGACCTCCTCAAGTCTTTGAAGAATAGAATCAAGCTAGAACAAGGGATAAAACAAGGTCCCATGAGAAGATGATTTTCGGTTATGAAGGGAAAGTGGTGGAAACTTAGTTTTCCTTACATTTTCCTTACCTTGAATGAGTAGAGAAGCTAATGGGCTCTTCAAACTTGATTTCCTCCATCAATGGAGTTTTCTCATGGCACCGAAATGGAGCTTTGAAGGATTTGAAAAGATAGAAGGGAAGGCCTTGCTCCAACAAAGAGAAATCTATGCTTAGTTTTTTATTTGGAGCAAAAAGGAACATTTGGTGAGCAATTGAAGGTGGAGGCACCCTGGATGGAGCTCTCACGGTTTTGGAGCAGGGAAGGGGAAGGAAAACCGATGGAGGAAGAAGAAAATGAAGAGAGAGAAGAAAAAGGTAGGCTTAAATGAAGATATTTGTTTTAAAATGCAAATAGTACTATTCTCTCATTTCCTCTTCTTTTCCTTAATGTGCTGGCTCCATATGGTGACTCACCATTTAAAAACCATTCCCCCCCTTCTTAGTAAGATATTTATGGTCTTGGTTGACCAACATATTGACTTATGTTGACTAAAGCTTAAACAAGGCACTATTGGCACTATTCACAAATTAGTGCACAAATTTGTGAAATTTGTGGTTTCCCATTGATTTATGCTTCCTAATGTGATACTAATTAGTACACATGTTGATTAAGGTGTAATCATGGGCATTTAACCACTCAAAACCCATTTCTAAGACAATTTCTTAAAAAGGTGCTTTGAGGAGTCTTAAAACACATTTTGTGTTTAAGCTTGTTTTGAGCTTGGTTATCTTTGGTAATTGATTTAACATGTCCATTATCATGTTAATAATGTCTTATAATAATATTTGGGTGCTAATAATAGTCACTCCAAGCTTAGAGCACATTTTTGCTTAAATTGCCCTTATGGCGTTTTCTTGTGTTTTCCTTGTTTAAATTGTCTACCAATGTTTCTAAGGCATGTTTTAGCCTTATTAAATCATAACTTGATGTTTAATTAGCATACTTAGGTTTAGGGTATTTCAAAGAATGAATGAGAAAGGGGCTGCCAGGTGGGAGAAGAAAGGACGGAGAGAGAGGAGGGAAATGGAAGAGAGGGAGGGAGGGAAAAGTAATTTTTATACTTTTTCCTTTTTAACTTTTGTCTCTTCTAATAATAGAGATCTAGTTAATTGAGAGAGGGGTGGTGAGTCTCCCATTAAAAATCAGCCATTTATAATTAGTAAGGGATGGGCATTTTCGTCTTTTTACAAGAAGCGCTTGTTAAATTCCCGGTTTGGCACTATTCATCAACTAGGCCCGTTTTCCAGATTTTTCTCGTTTCTTTAATTTTAATGGTTCTTAAACCTTAGTTAATGTATTATTATAGTTATAAGATCAAACTATACTTTTTTAAAAGTCCATTAAACTGCTTAAAGTCATGTTTTCCGGGTTTTCTCGAAAAACGTGCTTTAGGATTTCTTTTGAGTTTTTGACCCACTATATGGATTCGTTTTCTTCGGGATTGTTTACACACGTTCTTAGTGTATAACTAACTATTAGAAATCCATCTAGGACCCTAGTCGAGGTCATATGCCTCATATGGTCGCTTATGCACATTTTTATGTTTTATGCTTTTTACGTGTTTTCCCTTTTCTTTTGGTTTTACATTCTTCACCAAAGTACTTTAGGCATCATTGGGCCTCTACACTTCATATTAGAATAATAAATTACCATTTTTAAGTTAGGGGTATTTCAATCTACCCCCTTAAAGAACTTTGCCCTCAAAGTTGGTGAATCTAATATTGTTAGTCATTTAGACATATCATATACCAATGTCATAACATATATATAACCTTACAGACTCAACATGTTTGTCTTAAAGTGTACTACAAGCCCATACAACATGTCACTACATGTATAGAAATCCAAAATACTCTTTTGTATTTTCTCCATGGGGTCGGTCTGAAGACAAGAAGGCACTACAATCTTTGAATCCCATATCGAGTAATACACTCTGTGATCCCGTAGGTACTGGTCACACTAAACACTTACGCTTTCTGGTACACGGCCAATTCATGACTAATGGGCACAAACGCTCTCTGGCCCACCATTCCTTGGTTACTTGATCAAAACGTTCACACATATAGATATCCTCAGGCACTCTAGGTCATCCAGACACAGGACTTCTCTATGTCCCGCTGCCATTGGAAAAAACAAAACACACACCCCACCGTTCTACCGGTTATCTCGACTTAAGATCGCAGTCATCGGCTAATGGTAGTGGTTTAAAAACTAGTCCGAACTCCCACCATTCTCCCAGTCATCAACAAAGGACCGCGACCCTCAGTTAGTGGTATTGGTTTCAAACACAATACAACTCCAAGTCAAATTTATGCTAACTACATCTATTCTTAACGTGATTACTTGTGACCACTTATAGGGAGCTTCAAGAATCATTCAACCCTAATGTGGTCAGCATCAATGTTGAACTATCCTTCCACCCCAATTTGTGTTCAGTTTCTCTTGATCGCAAGCAAATCAAGTTCGACTTCCCACGTCAATTTCTACCAAGCAGATAATTCAATCATTTTCCATTTTCTATCTTTTAACCTTTCTAGTCATAAACACAATGCAATACATTTCCAATTTATGGAACTCAGTCCACCATTCATTCTCCATTTACCTCAATTCAAATCACCTATGGAATTCAATTCCCATTGAAAATGATAAATTCCTAACTCCTCAAATCTTCTATCCTAATCCCTAGTCGGGTTCCAATTCTACTGCTAAGCCTTTTGCGCTTCATCGAATTACCTTGTTGCTATGTGACCGAGCTTAAAAGAGAGAGAATCGCGAAGACAATGCAACTGAGTGTGGTTTTCCAATATGAATCGTGTCCTTTATTGTGGGGTTGAACCCCTATTTATAATGTTTACACTGCTGGATCGAGGGTTGCCAGCCTGTCTTTCTTTTTAATTGCCAGGCTGACATTTGCATATAAGCGGGATATTTAACTACCCACCGACCGAATCACATTCCGGTCCGGCGATATTCTTTGTTCTAAGCTGCCCCTTCCAGTCACATGAGACCGGATGTTCTACCTTTCTTTACTCTCGTACTTTTTCCCTCTTCATCAGTCCCACAAGTTCTACTTTTGATCCTCTAAACGTAAAAAGTAGAACTTTTTTTTCTTCAATTTGCTCTTGCTCTCTTTTATGGCTTTCCGGATTGGCTTTCTCCCTGTAACACCCCATCCAACACAACCGCGTAACAACATTCTGCAGCGGAAAATATACTACTACACATTACTTAACTCGTTGGTGTTACACGCCGTCAACCACCCAAGTGGCTAACAAGGCTATTACATAAACATGGTGCCGGTCTGATGGACTAGATTCCCGAGCGACTACACATTATCATCCCTTTCCATTAACAACAAACATACACATACCTTCCAACTGTACCGAGTATTTACAAACTGATGCCGATAACAATTTCGGTCTTACTACACTTACTGTACAAATACAACTTTAATGATTACCCATGTACAAACGACTACCCCGTCCTACTCTCGAACGGCTTCCAGCTTCTTGTACCTGAAATAGGAAAGAAGAGAAAGGGTGGCCCCCAAGGGGATCAGCACCTTTGCTGGTATGGTAATCCCGCAGCTCACATGCTACCGGGCCACGCACAACTAATTGTCGTCTTAGCATGCGATTGATTATATTTAAATGATGCATGCAACTGTAAACACACAACACATAACATTTCGCCTCAATGGGCTCAACAAACGGATAATACATCCTTAATTAATAAGTCACTCACGGTATTCATTATCCCTAGAGTGTTCCTCCTCTAATGGAGCTACTTCCTTAATAGACGACAACTACCCAATAATCGGGTTATCCTTAAACGCCTCATATCACAAACTGGGATTCATTTCCATGATCCACACACTCCATATTTTATAACATACAATATTCCTCGCATAACAAAACATAACCACACCCTTCACTATTCCACGTGCACATGATAACACCCAATAGAATTGCTTTACAACAACATCACATAACATAACGGGAACGGTCCTCTTAGGAACCGACCCAAACATAGTTAATTCACTGGTGAGCCTAGAGAATGGTGTCACCCTCATGGTAAGCTCGTTATACAACAACAACAACACTCATTACCGTCCTAATAGTCGGACGAGTAACTTAAGTTAAGATGGTTCGGGTTTGGAGGCCCGAACACACACACAAACACATGTTCCCCATAAACCGATCATAAGTCAGAATAGCTAAGCTTTGGAATAAGCTAATGGGAGATCATAACCCGTGAGGGAAACAACCATAACAGAGAGAAGGGTAAGGCTAAGAAGGATACCCACTCCCAAACAACGCGCGACCGGCCAAACCGGATTCCTCACCACTGTTAGTACATACTTACTTTTAGATATTAGTTAGAACCCCACTGTGGAGTCTATCACATCTACACACCATACAGTATTACAACTGAGTTAAACATACAAGGGAGATCCCTACATTCACACACACATATCACACAATTAACACACGCATAGCCGTGGTTAGAACGTCCCATGGTTCGGGTCGTTTACTCCGAATACCGAACTCTCATGTGATCCTAGACTCAGTTGACTAAGGTTAACACTTCCGAGGTTAAATGGTATCGGAATTGAACACGCCACATAAATGAATTACTGTAAACTCATTACATGTTTAATCTTACAACGTGGAAACATAAAGAAAAACACATTAGCATACAAGCCGGTGTAATCCGGTAGGACACAGGTTGCAAGAAAATCATACCTGTCACCGGAGTCCACTTTACCATGTCCACTTATGTTCCTCGAGCAATTCTCGAACAACTGATAACATTACATGTACTTTTATTAACATCGGGGTAACATGTTTGTTTAAAGTCTAATGCTTATAACTTTTCCCCGTTAACTTAGTTACATAACTTCACTTTTTAACTTGTTTTACTTCTACATTTTAATACAACCTTTCCCCACTAAATTGTCATTATAACTTACTTAACATGTCCTTAACATTCTTATAACATCATTACTTGGTAATCACCATTTTTAGGCAACTTTTCCCACCTTAAACAAAGTTTTTGGTCCATACAATGGCCTGTCCGAACTTGTGTCCGGACTTCCCAAGTTCGGACACAAGTCGAGACTCAAAACTGAATACAAACGCCTGTCCGAACTTGTGTCCGGACTTCGGAAGTTCGGACATGGGTCGAGGAAAATTTGAATGAAGAAGCAGGTGCGTCCGAACTTGTGTCCGGACTTCCCAAGGTCGGACACAAGTCGAGACTCTGAAAATTCTTACGCAACAGGCCTGTCCGAACGTCCATGTCCGGACGGATGTTCGGACAAGGCAAAACACTCATTTTCTAAGCCTTTAAGCACTTAACCAATTTCACTAAACTTCTCCTAAAGCCTCATAATGTTTCCTAACATCATTTGGCACATCAAACACACCTTTAGCCATGTGCTAAACTCTTTAAATCACTCACCAAAACCATCTTATCATTCACAAATTTCTTACAAAATTCCTAGCACTTGGGATGTTTTCTCCTTAAGATTCCTAAGTGGTATTTCACCAATAATGACCACTATACCAAGGTGTTTCCTCTACACCTTAACATCATCTCTCAAACATCTTTTCTTAATAACTAAATCTCCTTTTTGACATCTTACCTAAACATCATTCCTTCCTTGTACATCAACATTCCTAAACCTTAAACAAACTTCTCCATGACTTTAATAAATTTTATTTTTCCAAATTTTGCCATAGCTTCTCTTGTATATACTCACATCCAAACACTTAGGTTTTACCTTATTTCATTCAAGAACACCCTAAATCCATCAAGAGTATTCTCACACACATAACTTCACCCAATTTACACTACATCACAATATAGTGCATAAACTTAATTGCTTGACACTTAGGACCTTAAATAACATGGCTCTTAGGCCCTTAAATAGCATAACCTTTAACACTGAATTTCCCACATAAGTAATGCCTTTGACCTGCAAATACACCCAACAATACATATGCCCTTAATAAACTCCTTGAGAGCATTTTGCTAACTCATTTACCATTAGCTCTTTAGGTATTTTATTAAGCAAATCAAGCTCCATTTTCCTAGGCATTTAAACAACATTAGGTTAACACATTTACCTCTTTTCTTTCAAGACTTCCCACTTGTTTTTCTTTGTTCTTCCTTGATAGAAAATCGGCAAGGGCTTTTATCACTTGTCAATCTTCTAATCAATACACATTTAAGGGTAATGAGCATTAAGTTTAATACTCCAACTCATAGTTAAACCCTAGGTTTACATATGTGTCTTAAAACACCAAAATTTGACGATTACATTTGGAATTCGGAAGAGAGCTTGGTTAAGTAGCAAGATAGGACTCCTCCTAGTCCTTTGAAGTTTGAATTAAGCTATGAAGAGAGCAAGAAAAAGCACCATTGTGAGGTGAATTTTCGGACACATACAAAAATGAGAGGAAACTTAGATTTTCTTTGGTTTTTGTTACCTTGAAACAAAGAGAATGACAATATGAGAAATGAACTTTTCCCCCTTCAATGGAGATTCTTCATGGCACCAAAATGGAGTTCTTTAAGATTTGAAAAGATAGAAGTGAAGAGCTTGGTCTAACTAAGACAAATATGGTCTTAGAATTTGATTTGGAGCATTAATGAACATTTGGTGAGCAATTGAAGTTAGAGAAGAGAGGGGCTGTAGCAAGCTCGGTTCTGGTTGGGAGAATAGAGGAAGAAGACGGTGGGAAGGCAAGGAAATGAAGAGGAGAGGTGAGAGGTCTCACTTTTGCAAGATATTAAGCTTAAAAGCAAATAGTAACTTTACTTTATTTCTTTTTCTTTTCTTTAGTTGGATGACTAGGTTGGTGACTCCCCACCTTAAAAGCCGTGGCCCCTTCAATATATAACATAATATGGCCTTTGTTGACCAGTAAACAACTTATGTTGACTTATAACTTAAACTAGCACTATTTGAGCACTATACACAAAACAAGGCACCATTTGTGAAATTTTTGATTTCCTATTTATTTAGACTTCCTAATATGATACTAAGTAGTACACATATTAATTAAAGAGTAATGATGGTCATTTAGCCACTCAAAACTCATTTACAAGACAATTTTTCAAAAATGTGCTTTAAGACTCCTTAAAGCACATTTGTGTTTTAACTTGTTTTCAAGCTTGGTTTTCTTTGGTAATTGATTTAATATGTTCATTAACATATTTATAAGGTATAGGTATGACCATTAGGTCTTATACAAATTTATCCCAAGCTTAGAGCACATTTTTGCTCTTATTGACTTTAAGGTATTTTCTTGTGTTTTGTTTGGTTAACTGTCTACCAAAGTTTCCTAAGGACTTAATTTGCCTTATTAAATCATAATTGAATATTATTAAGTCTTGGTAGGCTCTTTGGGTCCTAACCAAGTTCACTTCCAAGCTTAGAGCATGTTTTTGCTCAAACTGTGTCTTAGTGTTTTATTGTGTTTTACTATGGTTTAAATTGTTCACTGATGTTTCTAAGGCACTTTTTAGCCTTTACATACCATAGTTTTAATATTTAAACCACATATCAAGGTTTGGGGTATTTCAATCTACCCCCCTTAAAAGAACTTCGTCCTCGAAGTTTACACTTCCCACATATCTTGGATAGAATACGGGATTACTTATAGAAAAAAAAACTTCCATAACCAAACACACTTTACATCAACCTCGGACTTAATGGTTGTAACACCCCTAATACGCACATGATACTAAATGGAATCGCAGCGGAATAAAACACTAAACATAACTAACGCTTCGGTGCTACAACGCCGTCAACCACCCACGTGGTTGACAAGGCAGAATAAATACAATTGTACCGGTCTGATGATCAGACTCCCGAGCATAAAACTAAACCATAAATACATTATATACAATACCGAGTATTTACATACATCCTTCACTGCATAATAACACTGTATACGCAACAACCAAAAGTATATAACGCCACAGGAGCACAGGCGCATCCCGGGCCAACATCCAAAAGTATACAAAAGTAATTCACATCCTAGGATCTAGAGCCACTCCGCTTCTTCGATCCTCATCCTGCAGTATAAAAATATGGATCCCCCGAGGGGGTCAGCAACCCTTGGCTGGTATGGCTAACGCGCAGCCCATCGGCTACCGGGATACGCGCAGCTACTTGTCATTATAACATGGCATTCAATTATATACATAGCATAACATATGGCTTAGCATCAATGGCGCATAGCACAACAACACATACACAGTGGATTTTCACTCCACGATAACAAACCACAAGGGTCAAATAACATAAGAGCCTAGAGAGTGATTCACTCTCATGTTAAGCTCGTTAAACACACTCATTACCGTTCTGTTAGGCGAACGAGTAACTTAAGTCACAGATGGTTCGGATTTAGTGACCCGAACACACCACACAAACACAGGTTCCCACTAAACCGATCATAAGTCAGAATAGGTAAGCTTTGGAAGAAGCTAGCGGGAGATCGAACGCCAATTTAAGGAGAACAATCTTAACAACATAAGAGTCGAATCTGATTCAGATATCTACTCTTAACTTACATGCATGACCGGACAACCGGATTCCTCACTTCCCAGTTAACACTTGTTAGAAGTTCATAGTGGAACTTAACAACCATCACACAATAGGTGGTAAGTCATGTTAGACACACACAAGGGAATTGAGTCACAACATTACATCACAATAATAAGAACAACTGTAAACTCATTACATGTTTAAATCTTATAACGTTGTAAACACACAGAAAACATACAACACACAAACCGGTGTAAACCGCTAGACAACAGACTGCAAGAAAACCATACCTTGGTCCTTGCCTCGTTTGGTTTCCTCCGTAAGTCACTCCTATACATAATTCAAGAACGTCGGTTAATTAACTTACTTACCTCCGAATTTACTAAGTGTTTAACATAATTGTATGACATGTTTTAATGTCTATCTTACCCTAGGTTACCTTCATTATACACCCTAGGGTTAACTACATAAGTCGCATTTTTTTTTTTTTTTTTTTTTTTACAAGTTTAGGTCCGACCGGACTTGCCGACCGGACTTGCCTAAGTCCGGTCCATTCCAGTACTTTTTACCGTTGGAAAATCACTCCGACCGGACTTACATGTCCGGTCCTATGTCCGGTCGATTCCAGAGACTTATAACCCGTACAAAATTCATGCCGACGGACTTGCAAGTCCGGTCCCATGTCCGGTCCATTCCAGAAACATTTTCCCTCTCACAAAACAAGCCCGACCGGACTTGTAGGTCCGGTCCCCCAAGTCCGGTCGATTCCAGAAACATTTCTCGGTAGTGTAACAGGGCCCGACCGGCTTGCAAGTCCGGTCGCAAGTCCGGTCTGCCCAAATCCTTATTTTCCTTTTCACATTCAACTCCAAACTTACCCCATATAACCTAGTACCCCCTAACCTCATTTGGGCACTTCAAACACAACTTAAATCATCCTTTAACACTCACAAACTCTTTTCTAATTCCTTAAACCTTTACTTATTCTTCACAAAATTCCTAACACTTACAACATTTTACACTAGGTTTCTAAATGGTGTTTCTCACCTATGATAACTACTATCCCAAATGTTTCTCCATATCTTAACATCATCTCCCAAGCATCATCTCTCACACTACTTCCTTACATCCTTCTTGAAACTCTTTTTCCTAGTGTACACTTCTCCTTATTTTGCCAAAGTTTGCCTAAGTCTTTACCTAAGTCCCAAAATGACTTTGGTACATACTAAAATCTCAAGCTCATGCCTAAGTCCTTGTTACATCCTAAATCACCTTAATGCATGTTTCCTACACAAGAACAACACTTAACCATTTTAAATACTCCTTAACTTATCAAACTCATTTTAACACTTAGAACTTCACATTTGTTACCCAAATTTCGACATAGGTTCTCCTAGAACATTACTAAACCAAACACATTGTTTTTTACCAACAAACAACCAAGAACACTAAAATCCATCAAGTACTTATTATACACAAACTTCACTCACAAAGCACTACATCACAATATAGTGCACAATTTAAATTGCATGGCACTTAGGCCCTTAAATGACATGGCTCTTAGGCCCTTAAAATGCACAAATCATAAACACTGAATTTCCACAATATATTTGCCTTTAACCTGCAAATACACTCAACAACACATATGCCTTTTACTAAGCTCTTGGGAACACTTTACTAAGTCATTCACCATTGGCTCTTTAGGTAGTTTTAATAAGCATTTATAAGCTCATTTCTCCTAAGGCATTAAAAACAACATTAGGTTAGTAGATTTACCTCTTTGCAAAATAACTTCTTTCTTGTTTCCTTTAGAAAACCGATAGAGTACTTGATTCTTTGACAAGTTCTAAACAATATACACACATTATAATGAGTATTCAAGCTATAAGCTCCATCTCATTGTAAACCCTAGTTTTACATTGTTTCAAAAATTAATGTAGTTGTTTTACCTTGCTCTTTGAAGAGAGTTTGAATATCTAGCAAGAGAGGACTCCACCTAGTCCATGAAGAGTTGGAATGAAGCTAGAACAAAGTCACATAAAAAGCTCCTTCAATGTGTATTTTCGGACATGACAAAAACAAGGAGGAAATGAAGTTTTTATTTGAGATTCCTTACCTAGAAGCCAAGGAGAGTAACAATATGTAAAAATACAAGCTCAAGCTCCTTCAATGGAGAAACTCCATGGCACCGAAATGGTTGTCTTGGACTTTGAAAGATAGGAATGAAGAGCTTGATGAGAGGAAGAAGATGGTGGTGTTTGTTTTTGATTTGGACAAGTGAGCAAGGTTTTACAAGAGGTCAAAGCTTGTGTTCTAATGGTGGTAGGGTTTTATCGTGAGAGAACAAAGAAGGGAGAGAAGAGAGGTGGGAACCGTGTGAGCAAGGAAAGGAAATGAGAGAATGAAGATTGGTTTTACTTTAGAAGATATTTGTAGTTTAAACAAATAGTACATTCTTAGTCATCATTATTTACTTAACAAATTAACAAGAGGGTGGTGAGTCACCAAACCTTAGAAAACCGGCCCCTAAGTATAATGAGGGTAATATAATAGTCTTTATTTGTCAAATTTAATTACTTATCCAACGATATGTTACAAAATAGCTTATAAAATCACTATTCATGAAAACAAGGCACATAGAAGTGAAATTTTTTGATTTCCCATTAATGACAAACCCAAATGGTGATATATATAGTACACATAATATTTAGAGTAATGATGGACATCTAGCCACTCAAACTCATTACAAGACATTTTTCAAAAATGTGCTTTAAGACTCCTTAAAGCACATTTTGTGTTTAAAAACTTGTTTTCAAGCTTGGTTTTCTTTGGTAATTGATTTAATATGTTCATTAGTGTATAAATGAGGTCTTGGTAAGTTCATTAGGTCTTAACCAAGTTTATCCCAAGCTTAGAGCACATTTTGGCTCTATTGATTGACTTAAAGCACATTTTGTGTTTCCTTTTGTTTAAATTTGTTTACTAATGTTTCTAAGACCTTTTTAGTCTTAATACACCATATTTAAGTGTTTAAAAACAATATATTAAGGTTTGGGGTATTTCAATCTACCCCCCTTAAAAGAACTTTGCCCTCAAAGTTCATACTTCCACATATCCTAAATATTAGAACACGGGAACACTTATAAACAATACTTCCATACATCACTACCACACACTTACATAACATTGGACACCAGGTCCATACAACATAACATCGGGTACATACATTGGACACAAGGTCCATACAACATTATCCACATCATTCAGACACAGGTCTGTAACATAACAACATAACATAGACGATGTATTCAAATACACTCGTACACACATAACCGAAACGGCTCTACCCCCCCTTAAAAGGGTTACGCCCCGTACCCTATACACATAAGTACTAAGAAGTAAACAATGACGGGTACTTCGCCTTCATCTTATCTTCCAGCTCCCAAGTGGCCTCCTCAACGTCCTGGTTAGACCAGAGAACTTTCACCAGTCTCACGACTTATGGCGAGTGTCTCGAGTCTTAGCATCCAGAATCCGTACCGGAGTCTCCACTGATCGCATGGTCGGCTCTAAGGTTAGCCTTTCAGGCTGAAGCACATGAGACGGATGAGACATATACTTCTTCAACTGGGACACATGAAATACATCATGTACCTTGCCCAGCTCGGCGGGTAGGTCTAGTCTATAGGCTACCGGGCCGATCCGCTCCGTCACAACATAAGGCCCCACATACTTTGGGCTCAACTTGCCCTTCTGGCCAAAACGAATACTCCCTTCATGGGGATACTCTCAAAATACCTGATCGCCCACGGCGAACTCCAGGTCACGTCTGCGCACATCTGCGTACGACTTCTGTCTATCCTGAGCTGCCTTCATGTTAGCCCGGATTGGGCGAACTTCTGCCCTGAACTTGTTCAAGATACTCTGGTCCTATAATGACCGCTCACTCGACTCATCCCAGCATAATGGCGTGCGGCATGGTCTACCGTACAAGGCCTGGAGGGAGACATCTTGATCGAAGCATGATAACTGTTGTTGTAACTAAACTCGATCAGATGTAACTTATCAATCCAGCTGGTCTGAAAGTCAAGTGCACAAGCACGTAGCATATCCTCAAGTGTCTGAATAGTGCGCTCACTCTGACCATCGGTCTGTGGTGAAACGCTGTACTCAATTTCAGTTCAGTACCCAATGCCTCTCGTGTGGACTTCCAATATCTGGATAAGAATCTGGTATCTCTGTCAGATACAATCGTTTTCGGTACACCATGATGTCTTACAATCTCTTATCAAACAGTTCTGCCAATCTTGCCACTTTCCAAGTGTCCTTCATCGGAATGAATCGGGCCACCTTGGTCAGTCGGTCAACTATCACCCATATCATATTCAGACCTCCCCTTGTAGGCGGAAGCCCTACTACAAAGTCCATGGAGATATCATGGAACTTCCACTCAGGCACTGGCATTGGCTGTACCATACCACCAGGCCGTCGGTGCTCAAACTTGACCTTCTGGCAAGTGAGACACCTCAACACATAATCACTAACATCTTTCTTCATTCCAGTCCACCAAAATACCTTTTCATACTCTTGTACATCTTTGAAGCTCCGGGGTGAATCGAAGTAGTAGAACAATGGGATTCACTCAATATGCGCTCCTTCAACTCAGCGCTACTCCTAGGTATACACAATCGGCCATTCAGCCTAATCAGGTCATCATCGTGGAGTCTGAAGTCGTACTTCTGACCCTCGAATGTGCCATCAATAAGCTTCTGCTGGATCTCCAGCATATACTGATCCGTCATCTGAGCACTCCGCACCTCTTCAACCAAGCCAGTATGAGAGACTAGCGAATGGAGAGAGTGTGCTCGGCGACTCAGTGCGTCAGCTACCACATTTGCCTTACCCTCTTTGTATTGCAGATTAATATCGTAGTCATTCAGAAACTCAACCCACCTTCTTTGCCTCATGTTCAACTCTTTCTGAGTGAACAAGTACTTTAAGCTTTTATGATCAGAATAGATTGTCACACTTACCCCATACAAATAATGTCGCCATATCTTCAATGCGAAGACAATGGCACCCAATTCTAAGTCGTGGGTAGGGTAGTTCTCCTCATGCTTCTTCAGCTGACGGGAGGCGTATGCTACGACCTTCCCGTGTTGCATCAATACACAACCCATACCTCTACCTGATGCGTCGCAGTAGACCTCAAAACCATCTGGACCGTCTGGTATAGTCAGGACTGGTGCAGATGTCAGAGCATCCTTGAGACTCGCGAAAGAACTCTCACAGTCGACTGTCCACTCGAATGGTGCATCCTTCTTCATTAAGGAAGTCATCGGCTTCGAGATACTGGAGAAGTCCTTCACAAACCTCCTATAATAACCTGCCAGACCGAGGAAGCTCCTGATATCAGTGACTGTCTTCGGCCTAGGCCAGGTGCGCACTGCATCTATCTTTGCCGGATCAACAGCGATCCCGGCCTCAGAAATCACATGTCCAAGGAAGGATACTTGGTTCAACCAAAATTCACATTTCGAAAACTTTGCATACAACTGGTTCCTCCTCAGAGTTTGTAACACATTTCTCAGGTGGCTTTCGTGCTCACCTCTTGATTTAGAATACACAAGGATATCATCGATGAAGACTACCACTGATTTGTCCAACTGATCTTGGAACAAACGGTTCATTAAGTCCATGAACTTGCTGGTGCATTCGATAAGCCAAACGGCATAACTGTGAACTCATAATGCCCATACCTCGTTCTGAAAGCTGTCTTTTCGATATCACTATCACGGATGGCAATCTGATGGTATCCGGAACGTAAGTCTATCTTGGAGAATACTGATGCACCCCTCAGCTGATCAAATAGATCGTCGATGCGTGGTAAAGGGTAACGGTTTTTCACCGTAACAGCATTCAATCCCGATAATCAATACACAGGCGGAGGCTACCGTCCTTCTTCTTCACGAAGAGAACCGGCGCTCCCCATGGTGAAACACTAGGGCGGATAAAGCCCTGTCGAGTAGGTCTCTCAGCTGCTCCTTGAGCTCTGTCATCTCTGCTGGAGCCATACGATAAGGTGCTTTCGCAATGGGTCCAGTGCCCGGAACTAGATCAATCTCAAACTCAACCTCTCGTGCTGGCGGCATGCCCGGCAGTTCCTTAGGAAATACATCAGGAAACTCCGACACTACCGGCACATCTGGGCTAAACTCAGGGTCTCTCTCTATGTCCTGGATAGCAGAGGTATACATCACTCCCTCGTCGTAACTCACGATACATGGCCATGGCGGTGATGATCTGTGTCGAAGGCTCCCTGGGCCTCTGGCGGTATGATATGGTACCCCAGATGGACTCCGAAGAAGCAGTCGATGCTCGGCACACAGGATTCTGCCCTTGTACCGCTCCAACCAGTTCATCCCGACAATCACATCAAATCCAAGTCCGTCGAACTCTATCAGGTCGATCGGGAACTCTTCACCTCTGATTCTTACAATGACATCTCGGTGGTAGCGGGTACACCTGATCCGCTCTTTCGATGGGAGAGTGACCAAGAAGATCTCCTCTCCATCTGAATTTCTGGTAGCCTCTTCGCAAAGATAGCGAAACAAATGTGTGTGAGGCTCCAGAGTCGAACAAGATCGATGCATCCACGCCATTCACTGGAAAGGTACCGGTGAGGATTGTGCCGCTCTTGCCGGCTTCTGCCTCATTGCAGACACTCAATGTACCTCCCGTTCCGAGTGCACAGCCTAATTCATTGGCAAACTAATAAGTACTGGGTAACAACACGGTTGATATACTTCAATAACTCCACTTTATTCATTAACACTTCCTCTTTACAACATTGTTGGTTTACATGGTTGATATAACTTAACACATACATAACTCCCTTAACATATACTGGCTTAACACATTACAAAGTATACAAGGCTTTAGAATTGTCTGAAGGTCAAATTCAAACGTCCGGGTTTCATGTGTGTGGCATTGATCACTGCCGACGGTGCGGTATTCAGTTTGATCTTCCTGATGCCATGATATAGCATCCTTGACTGCCCACCCATGATTAACACATCTCCTGACTTTAGTATTAACTTCCTTTTGCGAGATCAGCACGCTTCTGCTCGCCATACACAAATACTACGCGGTATCACCAATGGACCAAGACACCACGGGTACTCCCTTACTTAGAGACTCGGGTGACTCGTCCTTATCTTGGTGTAAACCTAACCGTCCACCTTTCTGGTAGAAGTTCACAATACACAAATCTGCTTCCACACTTGGAATTGAATCCGTTTCAACTTGTTGAGCAATTCCCACGGCGTGATTAACGACCGCACGGAACTCCTCAGGTATACTTGGTACTATTGCTCCATCTTCAGCTCGCACTTCTTGATATGACTTGGTGTAAGGGTTCCAGTCCTTACCCATGCACATCATCTTCAATTGCATTCTTGATCCGTTCGGATATTCAGGTGTGTAGAAACCTCCAGGTTTAGCTCCAAGTTCGTCGCATCGTCTGATGACATGGACTTGTGCTTCCGGTGTCAGGTATCCACTTAGAGTATCATACCTGGCTGGATAACCTGACATTGCTCCATTGGGAAGTCGGTGATGTTGATGGTGGTTTCTTCAGGGTTTGGTGTGGGTGGGATTGGATAACATATATTGAAGGTTCCTTTAAGTTTAGAATTATCTAATTAGGTGTCTTTCACACTACACTTTAACTCCTTACTCACATGATAATACACTTGAACTCACTAATACACATAAGCATGAAATGCGGTATGCAATCACTTATTACATTCAACAGTTTAGGCGGTACCTGGTCTAGAAGAGGGCCCTGGCGCCTCAGACCGGTCCACCACATTCAGGGTGGCCTTGCTAGGTCCCGACCCCTTCCCCTTCTGGGAATCAGTATGCCTCTGATCAGTGGGTGGCTGGTTAGCCGTCTTCGGGCCATCAATAGCTGCTGTGGCCTTACCCTTCCACTGCCCCTTGGGCTTGTTGACTCTGCTGTTGGGGTTCCGGTAACACTCGTGGTCACGGTGACCCCACTTCTCGCAGTATCGACACTGCACCTCATTCCCTTTGCAGTCCTTGCCGGGTGGTCTCCATTGCACCACTTACAGTAATAGTGGCGCTCCGGTCCAGAGCCCGTGCTAGCTGCTAACACATACACACTCAGTACTTGTTTCACAACTTATCATATACACATCAACTTATCACACAAGATTAAACAATTACCCTTTGGTGGGTAAGAGCGTAGGGGCTTCGCCGCATAAGCATATGTGAGCTTCAGTGGCTCCTCAGCTGTGGTGGTTTGGGCTTGGCCCTTGTCACCCTGGTGCTGACTCTTCTGGGGCTGGGGATAAGGTTTCTTCTTCTTCTTTCTTCTCTCCCCCGTACCCCTGCGAACTCTGGCCCTCGCTCGTGGCCTTGCGCTTGTGCGCATTCTCCTCGTCCCTCAGACGGACGGTGATCTCCACCTTAGCAGCGGCATGATAGCACTCCTGAATTTAGGATGGTCAGTCATGCCCCGCAATACATACTCACAAACTCACATTATTACTCACTTGTAGACTATACATATTCACAATCACTCTTTACTAAATTACCTGCAAGGTAGTATACTCAGCTGGCCCCATCCCATAGCGAAGACGGTGGCTGAGACCGTTGTAGAAACGGTTTACCAGCACCCGGTTCGAGTATCCCAGGTCCGGTAACAGGTGGACAAGGCCGGTGAAGGCAGTGTAAGTACTCATCAACCGACACCTTGTCCCCCTGCCTCAGACTATCCAGCTCAAGGCGCTTGGCCTCTTGAACGTGCACAGGTAGTATTTGGCTCGCAGCAGAGCCGTGTACTCCCTCCAGCCAAACTGAGGATCCGCCATCCGGTCCTCTCTCACAAGCTTCCACCAATTCTGTGCCGAACCCTTCAGGTAGTAAGCGGCAAGACGGACCTTAGCCTCTGCAGGTACAGCCAAGGTCTCGTAGGCGGTCCCAACTCGGAGATGTACGCCTCCAGCTTACGTGGGTCGGTCTCCCCATGAAATGAAGGGGGTCTCAGATCTGCCAATGCCTTGACCCAGTTGGTCTCTCGTGGCGGTGGCGGTGGTGGTTGAACTCCGGGCATCTGCCCCTGCTGGATCGCAGCTACAAGCTGGGGTACCATCTGGGCCACAGCGGCTGCTACAGCCTCAGCCATAACCTGAGCCGTAGTGTTCTCACCCTGGTCACCCCCAGTACCAGTACCACTTCCGCGGCCTCTACCGCGCGGTCTACCTGCCATCTGTATTTACATGAATATTCATTAGCAATATGCTTGCACACTTATCGGTCCAACGGTTGTAACGCTTCCCGACAATAAGGTATCTCCACACTTAGTTAGTGGTTAACCTTTCCATAACTGATCACTTAGGTAACTGTAGTTAGGTTTCCTAACTCGGTATATTCCTAAGCTCGGTATTCTAGTCATCAGAGCGATACTTCGCTCTGATACCACTTTTTGTAACACCCCTAATACGCACATCAACATACTAAATGAATCGCAGCGGAAATAAATAACTAAACAGTACTAACGCTTTGGTGCTACAACGCCGTCAACCACCCACGTGGTTGACAAGGCAGAATGAATACAATTGTACCGGTCTGATGATCAGACTCCCGAGCATAAAACTAAACCATAAATACATCATATACAATACCGAGTGTTTACATATCCTTCACTGTATAACATCACTGTAACTGCAAACAACCAAAAGTATATAACGCCACAGGAGCACAGGCGCATCCCGGGCCAACATCCAAAAGTATACAAAGTAACCACATCCTAGGATCTAAAGCCACCCCGCTTCTTCGATCCTCATCCTGCAGTATAAGAAATATGGATCCCCCGAGGGGGTCAGCAACCCTTGGCTGGTATGGCTAACGCGCAGCCCATCGGCTACCGGGATACGCGCAGCTAATTGTCATGATAACATGGCATTCATTTACATACATAACATACATAACATGGAGCATAGCATCAATGGTGCACAGCTCATCATCACATACACGGTGGATCTTCGTTCCACAATAACAAACCACAAGGGTCAAATAACATAAGAGCCTAGAGAGTGATTCACCCTCATGTTAAGCTCGTTAAACACACTCATTACCGTTCTGTTAGGCGAACGAGTAACTTAGTCACAGATGGTTCGGATTTAGTGACCCGAACACACCACACAAACACAGGTTCCCACTAAACCGATCATAAGTCAGAATAGGTAAGCTTGGAAGAAGCTAGCGGGAGATCGAACGCCAATTAAGGAGAACAATCTTAACAACATAAGAGTCGAATCTGATTCAGATATCTACTCTTAACTTACATGCATGACCGGACACCGGATTCCTTCCACTTCCCAGTTAACACTTGTTAGAAGTTCATAGTGGAACTTAACAACCAACAACACAATAGGTGGTAAGTCATGTTAGACACACACAAGGGAAACGAGTCACAACATCACGTCACAATAATATGAACAACTGTAAACTCATTACATGTTTAAATCTTATAACGTTGTAAACACACAGAAAAACATACAACACACAACCGGTGTAAACCGCTAGACAACAGACTGCAAGAAAACCATACCTTGGTCCTTGCCTCGTTTGGTTTCCCCTCCGTAGGTCACTCCTATACATAATTCAAGAACGTCGGTTAATTAACTTACTTAACCTCCAAATTTACTAAGTGTTTAACATAATTGTATGACATGTTTTAATGTCTATCTTACCCTAGGTTACCTTCATTATACACCCTAGGGTTAACTACATAAGTCACATTCTTTTCTGTTTTTTTTTTTTTTACAAATTAGGTCCGACCGGACTTGCCGACCGGACTTGTCCATGTCCGGTCGATTCCAGAGAGTTTCTCCCCTTTGGAAATTTAGCCCGACCGACTTGCCAAGTCCGGTCCTATGTCCGTCCCAGATCCAGTAAATCATCCGTACCAATTTACAAGCCCGACCGACCTTGTAAGTCTGGTCCCAAGGTCGGTCCATTCCAGAAGCCAATTCTCGCAGGTTAACAGGTCCCGACCGGGCTTGCAAGTCGGTCTGCCCCAAATCTTTGTTTTCCTTTTTACATTCAACTCCAAACTTCACCCACATAACCTAGTACCCCCTAACCTCATTTGGGCACTTCAAACACAACTTAAGCCATCCTTAAATACTCACAAAACTCTTTTTTCTAATTCCTTAACCTTTACTTATTTCTTGTAAATTCCTTAACACTTACAACATTTTACACTAGGTTTCTTAATGGTGTTTCTCACCTATGATAACTACTATCCCAAAATGTTTTCTCCTTATCTTAACATCATCTCCCAAGCATCATCTCTCACAACTAACTCCTTATATCCATCTTACAATTCCTTTTTCCAAGTTCATACTTTCTCCTTAATTTACCAAAGTTTGCCTAAGTCTTTACCTAAGTCCCAAAATGACTTTGGTACATACTAAAATCTCAAGCTCATGCCTAAGTCCTTGTTACATCCTAAATCACCTTAATGCATGTTTCCTACACAAGAACAACACTTAACCATTTTAAATACTCCTTAACTTATCAAACTCATTTTAACACCTAGAACTTCACATTTGTTACCTAAATTTCGACATAGGTTCTCCTAGAACATTACTAAACCAAAACACATTGTTTTTACCAACAAACAACCAAGAACACTAAAAATCCATCAAGTACTTATTATACACAAACTCCACTCACAAAGCACTACATCACAATATAGTGCATAATTTAAATTGCATGGCACTTAGGCCCTTAAATGACATGGCTCTTAGGCCCTTAAAATGCATAAATCATAAACACTGAATTTCCACAATATATTTGCCTTTAACCTGCAAATACACTCAACAACACATATGCCTTTTACTAAGCTCTTGAGAACACTTTACTAAGTCATTCACCATTTGCTCTTTAGGTAGTTTATAAGCATTATAAGCTCATTTCTCCTAAGGCATTTAAAACAACATTAGGTTAGTAGATTTACCTCTTTTGCAAAATAACTTCTTTCTTGTTTCCTTTAGAAAACCGATAGAGTACTTGATTCTTTGACAAGTTCTAAACAATATACAAACATTATAATGAGTATTCAAGCTATAAGCTCCATCTCATTGTAACCCTAATTTTACATTGTTTCAAAACATTAATGTAGTTGTTTTACCTTGCTCTTTGAAGAGAGTTTGAATATCTAGCAAGAGAGGACTCCACCTAGTCCATGAAGAGTTGGAATGAAGCTAGAACAAGGTCACACAAAGAGCTCCTTCAATATATATTTTCGGACATGACAAAAACAAGAGGAAACTTGATTTTTGTTTGAGATTCCTTACCTAGAAGCAAAGGAGAGTAACAATATGTAAAAATACAAGCTCAAGCTCCTTCAATGGAGAAACTCCATGGCACCGAAATGGTTGTCTTGAAGTTTGGAGAAGATAGAAATGAAGAGCTTGAGGAGAGGAAGAGATGGTGGTGTTTGTTTTTGATTTGGACAAGTGAGCAAGATTAACAAGAGATCAAAGTGGGAGTTCTAATGAGGTGTGGTGTATTACCGTGAGAGAACAGCAAGAAGAAGGAAGAAGAGAGGTGGGAAACCGTGTGAACAAGGAAGAAATGAGAGAATGAGATAGAATTTGCTTTTGAAGATATTTATACTTTTAAAGTAAAAAGGTACTTAAGTAGTTTTTTATTTTCTTACAAGCTAACAAGGGGTGGTGTGTCACCAACCTTAAAAAACCGGCCCCAAATAGTAGTATGAGGGTAATATAGTCTTTATTTGTCAATTTAATTACTTATACACATATGTTACAAAATAGCTTATAAAAATCACTATTCATGAAAACAAGGCACATAGAAGTGAAATTTTTGATTTCCCATTAATATAGACACCCAAATGTGATATTATATAGTACACATATATATTTAAGAGTAATGATGGACATCTAGCCACTCAAAACTCATTTACAAGACAATTTTTCAAAAATGTGCTTTAAGACTCCTTAAAGCACATTTTGTGTTTAAACTTGTTTTCAAGCTTGGTTTTCTTTGGTAATTGATTTAATATGTTCATTAGTGTATAAATGAGGTCTTGGTAAGTTCATTAGGTCTTAACCAAGTTTATCCCAAGCTTAGAGCACATTTTGGCTCTTGACTCTTATTGACTTTAAAGCACATTTTGTGTTTCCTTTTGTTTAAATTGTTTACTAATGTTTCTAAGACTCTTTTTAGTCTTAATACACCATATTTAAGTGTTTAAACAATATATTAAGGTTTGGGGTATTTCACCTATATTTTTATAAAACGATTTATTATTGCCGCCGCATGGGCACCTATAAAAACATATTCTTTTTCATATACCATAGTTTCCTTTATTTACAAAATCACCCCATAATTTATACCATGTTATATATACCATATAATATAACATTTTAAACCTTAATATAATATAACCTATGGTTATATATATATATTTAAAATTACGAACAGACCCTAGCTGTTACATATTATTTTTCTAACCCACCAAGTTTCTATAATTGTCATTTGGCCCAATTTATAACATATAGTTTTTATCATATCTTTAAAACTATATATATACATATATCTTCTTAGTACTCTTATATAATTCTAAAAATCACCAAATTTCACCTAAGGGTTATAATTACCCTTATTAACCATATACTCTCGGTATATTACATTTCCACCCCATCTTTTATTCCAAAGTGTCATAATGACATATAACTATATATATACATATACAGTTTATTTTAATTCCAAAACAACCAATAAATTCCTAATACCCATGGGTGTTTATAATACCATTATACACCCTCTTTTTTCGGTAATAACATATATACCACATATGTTATGAAATTGTTACAATTAAATACTTATCTTATAGTAAAACCTTAAATAAGTTATCTAACTTATTTAATTTGGTCACACCTACCATATGGTCAAGTTGACCACCTTAATATTTCCTTGACCATTAATCTCCACATATTACGGTTTATACCCATATCTTTTCAGAAATTACAATTTAACCCCAAAACTTTATATAATCTTATAATTTTTATATAAAGTCATGTAAACCTCTAAATTTCGGCTATATTATTTTATAGCCCCCAATTTAATTTAATTACACTTTAACCCCTTATAATATGCGGTAATGCATATATACCACCTAAACTTAAATAAAACCTTATAAATGCATAAATAAAATGGCCTAAAGTACATGGCCTTATTACAAACATTAGCTTATAAAATAAATTACACATAAATGCCCAAAAATGCATTAAACTCTCGGCCTTACACACATCTTTTCCTTATTTACCAATTTTCCACATAATGTCTTAAATTTGACAATTATGTTAATTAATTAGTTATAAAATTTACTAAACCATTTCTTAATCACCTAAGGTCATAATAAGACCTTAATATAACCATTCACTCACGGCACATTTATATACATATGTATACACATATTAATATACCAAGTGTAGGTTTAAGTGATTTATACCTTATTTTTGCCAAGTATAGGCCTTGTTTGGCCACGGCTGTATGGAGATAATTTTTCCACAGCTTAGTTTTACATGTTTTCAAACAGCAATTAAGGCATGATTAGTCTCCAAGCAAGATCTAGCCATAAGAAGTGTTTAATGTCAATTTTCAAGGTAAAATTTACCTTAGAATACCAAGGTAGCCAAGGTTGTCTTCGGCCTAAATTTAGAGAAGTTAAAGAGAATCAAAAGAGCTACTAAAACCAAGCTTTAAACTGGTATAACTCAGATTAGAAGATGGCTAATTTTTACCTTGTTTAAAATGCCTAAAATGGTGTTTTTGGCTTGGATCTGGCTATACCTTGAAGCTCTTGATATAGCAACTGAATAAGTATGTTAAGATGAATATAATAAGGCTAGGAACAAAGTTTCAAAGCCGAATTTGAAGGGAATCAAAAGATATGTGCTTAAAGCACATTTTTATACCTTAAGAACAAGATTAGCTTTCTCCACCTTCTTCCCTTGTTAATGCCGAGATACACCCTCCAATTAACCTCCAAAACAACCTAGAAACATTGATGGAAATGGTTGATGCTTTGCTCCATGGAAAGAGGAAAGAATTGTGAAGAGAATGAACATTTAAAGGCTTAATAAGCTTACCTAGGTAGCAAGTGTTCTTCTCTGAACTTGGAGTGTTAGCCACGGTTTAGAGAAGCAAATGGAGAGGATGGAGCTGCTGTGTTGGCAGGGAAGAAGGCAAATGAGGTGAGAATGCTAACTTTGCCTTATAACTTACTTTAATGTTACTTTTGGAATAGTATTTGATGAGTCATTAAATTAGCCCAATTTCTTGGCTACAACCACCTGTAGCTATAGATAGCTACATACATGTACATTTGGTCATTGAAAACTGTACATGTGATCATTCAAAACTGTACGGATGTATATGTACATGTATACAGTGAATTATGATATTTCGGAATTTGTACTAAATGTACATACTAACTTTATAAACTGTACAACAAACTTATAAAACATGTATATTTACTCTACACAAACTGTACCATGAAAATGTAACCAAAGATGGCTACATATGGTTGTAGCTAAGACTCATTGTTAAATTAGCTGGCTGATTGATTAGAGATGATTAATAAGTGGGCATGCCAGCACATTGAAGTCGGCAGCACATGGTCAAGCCAAAGGAGATGTGTTGACTTGTAATTTGATTTAGTAGTTAAATGTTATTTTTGGGTACTATTCATACTAAATTGCCCATTTTGATTTTATTTTCAAATTTGATTTAGACTTTATAATATAGTCTATCATGTCACAAATGTTATAAGAACTTAATATAGTCTTTACAGTGACAAAAAGTCATTATCTTAGAGCTCATACACAAAACGTGCTTTAAGGAATTTTAGTGCACATTTTGTGTCGCAAGGTGTTTCTGAGCTCATTTTCTTTGAGAAAAGTTTTTTTGTGTCCTTACATGATATTTGATCATGGAATCCAATTTTATATCATTTAGAGGTCATTAGACCTTTAAGGTTTTCTTAGAGCACATTTTTGCCCTTCTTGACCTTGAAGCATGTAAATGCTTGTTCTTTGTGTTGGAGTGTTTTCCATCAATTGTAATATGTTTAGTTATGTATTATAATGCTTAGGACAAAAGTTTTAGGTCCTAAGAAGTTCTTTGGGTATTCATTTGCCCAAAACAGTCAAAGGGTGCAACATCTTGCTTTGTGTTGACCACTGTTTTCTCAATTGACTTTTAAGGCATGTTTAGGCCTTAATTAATGTGATTAGATGTTTAATCCATGTTTTATTAGTTTGGGGTATTTCAATTATTATCTTAATTCTCACACCAACTTCATTTTTGGATTTTATATTCTTTAATATTCACTACATGAAAACACCTGCAACACATCCTTAACCCGTTTTAACTTTTAATATATTTACATGTACCTTACACTGAAATTTTAAAAAAATTAAGTAACAAAATTGTTTAATTTATGAAAGATAGTTAAAATACATCCCACTATAAGAATTTATTTTATCATATTATATATACACATTAATCTTTGATCTATTTCAAACTTGTCCGACATATTAAGTGCATTTTTCATACTTATAATACCAAACATTCAATATATATAGTTTGGGTATATGTAATGGATATATATATAGTTTGGGTATATGCAATGGATAACTACCATGACAAAGTGGTTAAGATTGTTTATGCTCATATGTCGCGGGTAAGATCCTTGAGGTGTTCACATGTAAAACTTTAGTTTGAATTTAAGAGTGGTCGAGTATACGATACATCACGAGTTCGATCCTTGAGGTGTTCACATGTAAAACACTTAGTTTGAATTTAAGAGTGGTCGAGTATACGGTACATCACGAGTTCAATCCTTGATGTGTACGCATTTAAGCACATTAGTCTGACTTAAAAATGGTCTGGTTGCGTGTAACCATGACCCGCACTCCTCGTGGAATTGTGAAAGGTTCGCATCAATTAAAAATGCTACTACATTTTTTATAGTGGTAAGAGAAAAAGCATCCACTAAAGCTTGTAGCAAAAGCAAAATATGCTATCATATTTCTTGGTAGCAAAACTCAATAATTGCTACCGGATTTCTTGGTAGCAAACTAAGCTACCACACATTATCGGTAGTAAAATTGCTACCGGAAGAAACAACAATGGCGGTGTGGCAGTAAAATTGCTACCAAACCAGCAAACGGTAGCAAATTGCCGCCAGGGATTTACCAACCATCAAGACCTCGGAAGCAATGGCAGAGACGTGTTAGCCCATTCGATTTGGCTACCAATTTTTATATTTTGGCTACCAATTGTGTAAGTAACTAAACACTCTTTTTTCTTGTAGTGTATATAGAACGGGCTACCACTTTTCTATATTTGATACCGCAGTCTTCCGGTTGGTAAACCCTTGGTGGCAATATTGAAGTTCACTACCGTTTTTTGATTCGATAGTAATTTTGCTGTCACACCTCCACTGTTCGTTCTCCCAGAAGCAATTTTTTACCGATAATGTGTGGTAGCATTTATTTAGTTTTACTACCAAGAAATCTAGTAGCATATTTCTTTTTAGCTACCAACTTTAGTGTTTGTGTTTCCTCTTTCCACTGTCAACAATTCTGGTAGCATTTTTATTTTGAGAAAATTCATGAGATATCACTAGAGAGTTTGTTAATTCACAAATACCACAATTTTTTAAAAGTTTATCTGATACCATAAATAATAAGTTTAATTCACCAAATACCACTAATTACTAACCCTAAAATTTTAAAACCAAAATACCCCTACTATCAATAAACATAGCTCACATTATGCCACATTAATATTTTTAATTTACAAGAGATACCAAAAATTTTAATTAAATATATTAAAACTTTAAAAAATAATAAGCATTTAAGTTTATTAATATATTTGTTAAATTGTATAAATAAAAATTCCATATATATAATTATCAATCTCTAAAAATATAAAATTATTTTATATTATTTGAAAGCTAAGAGATTTGACTAAATTTTTTAAAAAAAATTAAGAGAATGATAATTTCAATTTTTAATAATATGTTTACTCTAATTATTTTAAATAATATTATAAAAATTAATTTATATAAGTAATATTATAAAAAAATTAAATTATCATTTTTGCACTATTTTTTCTATTTAATAATCAAATTTGTGGCTTCTCTAATATAATGTAATTTTTCTAATTTTGTATATTTACAAGATTTTTTTATTATATATATGATATTTTTTTATTTTTTACAATGTTAACCCATGTATAAAGAAAGTTAAATTTTTACTAGTTTTTTCCTATATATTTTTATTAATTTTAATGTTAAATTTTTAGCTTTATATAAAATTTGTGAATTAATAAACTATTAGTTGTTACCCACTGATTTTTCCTTTTATTTTTTGTTGTTGATGTTTTTGATTAGTCACTCTGTGTAACATACTGTGTTTGAGGTAGACGTCAGAGAGAAGTGAAGAATGCAGATTACGTTCAGGAGAATCTTTGCTGGAGTAATTTTAGGGAGGTTTTTTATTCTGAGCATTAACAAATATAAAAGCTGGTAAGATTTTATATTCTTATGCTTTAAAACAGCTTTTATCTTTTAGGTGAATATCTTACCTAGAGATAAACTACATCATCTATATAAGTAATATTGCTTGCTGAAGCAAATTACATTTTTTCCATCAAGAGAAAAACAGAGATTGAGAGAGAGCTCTCGAGAGAAATTGTAAAATCACTAGGTTGTGAAAGGATCTAGTTTTATTACATGCAAGCACTTGGAGAGGATGTTCTCCTTGTGCGTATAGTTTGTATTGTGGTTGCTACGTGTTAATGGAGTGAGGTTCCATGTGATTTCAAGTCTCTGTTTTATCTTTAAGCTTTTCTGGGTTGCTTAGTTCGTCGTCAGTCTGTTACTCACAAGCAGATATATCTTGAGTAACAACCTCACTAAGAACTGCTATTGTAAGAGCCTACAATTGGTATCAGAGCAGGTTCCCTTTTTCACTGATTTAGAAGAGAAATCTTCCAAGGGTGATCGATATGGGTTCTTACAACGTCAAGGCACCCAAGCTTACCAAATTCAACTATGCTTGTTGGTGTGAACAGATGGGACATCAACTGATGTCAATCGACTATGATATGGACTGTTGTCACTGAAGGAGATCTGGTACCATAGATCACTGAAGGAGGAGTCACCAAGCGTAAAGAGAAGAAAGATTGGAATGATAATGATAAGAAGCTACTCGACAAGAACAAGCAGGCCTTGAGAGTGATTGTCTCATCACTTTCAGAGGGTGATCAGCAGAAAGTTCTTGGCATACTAACTGCTAAAGAAGTTTGGAACTTTCTGAAAGTTGCTTATGAAGGAACAGAGTCGATCAGAAAGGCAAAAGGAAAACAGTTCAGAAGACAGTTTGATAATTTCAGAATGCTAGAAGGTGAGTCTGTTACACAGACGCTTGAAAAGTTTGACAAGATACTGAGTAATATGAAGATGTGGGAGTCACACTGGAAATCAAACTATCAATGAAAGGTGTCTTGACAGTCTTGGAAAGGATTGGCTGCACTATACAACTTTGCTAGAAATAACCAAGGATTTGTCAAAAATGTCCCTCGAGGAGTTAGGCTCTGAGCTGATGGTCTATGAAGGTAAGATGAAGGGATCGCCAACAACATGCAAAGATCTGGCCTTGAAAGCTTGGAAGAGTAATGCTGGAACAGATGAAGAGGAATTGAGTGAGGAGGAAGAAATTATCAAGATAGCTGATGGTATTCGAAGGATTTTTGGAGGACGGCGAGGTCAGAATTCCAAGTTTAATAGTAGCAAATCAAAGAAGGGTCCAATAATCTGTTTCAGGTGCAACAAACCTGGACATGAGGTCAAAAATTGTCCCTTGCCACAAAGGGATAATTTTCAGGAGAAGGTCAAGAAATTCTCAACAACAGCTGTTGCGGCTTAGGGAGAAGATGGTTCAGGAACAGACTCAGAACCAGAGAATGAGGATCAAGTATGCATGACGGCTATTGCTCAAGAAGATGAGTTCAGTGAGGGAACAGAATTTTGTTTTATGGCCTTGGAAAAGTGGAAGAAGACTCTACCAGGTGATGAGGTAAGGTTATCTCATGTAAAAGAATCTCTTGAGTCTATGTCTAAGAAACATTTGTTTGAACTCTTATCTGAAGCTATGTTAAAACTTGAAACACAAAAACATGAGTTTGAGGATAGGATAGATGGATTAGAAAGGAAAATAAGAGAACTCGAGTATCCTAATATCTCTGAGATTTCAAATAGTTCCAAAATTCCTCAAGTTACTTTTGTTAGTCCCTTAATTTCTAGAGTAGCTACACTGCCAAACTGGGCACAAACTGAGTTTAAATCGTTGATTGATCGAAATGAAAAACTTAATAAAGAAGTAGATTCCCTCACTGTGGAAGTTCTTAAGAAAAACAGAGAAATTGAGTTGCAGACTCAGAAGAATCCAATCTGGTATATCGGTAAAATCAATCTCTGTAACATGCTAAGCAAGAAAAGAACTGACAAAGAAGGTCTAGGTTACCAACAGAACAATGTGAAACAAGTCCATCAACGAAATGATCAGAATCATGTGAAGCGTAGAACCATCTGTAGTTACTGTCGTCAACATGGTCATTTCATTAATCATTGTTTCAAACTTAAGGAGAAGAATTCTAGAATTTGGCAATCTCTAAGCACAACCTCAACGTTGATTCATAATAAGAAGAGATTTACTTCATACACCACAGGGCCCAAGCAAGTCTGGGTACCCAAAACTAACCTTTCTATTTAGTCTTTTACAGGAACAAACTGAGTCACATACAGAGCATTGGTGACTCATGGATAATGGGTGCTTAAGGCATATGAGTGGTGATAGGAGAAAATTCAGTTCTTTTACCGAGCAAAATGGAGGCAAGGTGAAGTTTGGAAACAATGGAAAAGGCAAATCGTAGACATTGGCACAGTTGGACATGCGGCGTACTTCGATCCAGTCTGTCTTATCAAAGGATTAGAACATGATTGGCTTAGCGTCTTTTGAGTCTGTGAACAAGGACCTCTAAGAAGATAGACAAGCCCTCCGTGCTTAGTACGACAGACTTACGAAAATTTCTGTTTTCCGCAAGAGTTCAGTAGAGACACAGTAGCTCGTACACCGGAGCACTTCACCTACCTTGATGGCTTATACTGCCGCTGTTTTTGGTGGCTAATTGTCTGATCGAAATAGTACATCTGGATTTACCAATTGTCAGGGTAACAGTCTCATATCATGATCATCACGAAAGCAAGTTGCTATCTTCATCGTCTCACGAACACACAAATAGATGACATCTTCACCAACTTTTGAGTCAGGATCAAGCTCACTATCTCTGTTTCGGGCTTGGAATGATCAACGTTCCGTAAGGTATGGTTCCTGCATTCTATTAATTTCTTTCTTTTGTTGTTTCGAAAGATGTGTTTTTCATTGGTCAATTAGTTTTGGTATACGTTTCAGATTCGGGTGTTTGTTACTGGTAGTTCCACAATGGTCTGGCAGCCATCTCTTCTAGTTATTTTATTTTGTTCATTTTCTTCCGTCTTTTCCTTACGGTCTGCTCTTATTTTTAAAAAAATAAAAAAACAAAATAAAAAAAACAAAAAAGGGAATACGAGCAGACTTCTGGTTGTCTCTTTTCTTTTTCTTTCCTCTGCAGCTTTGAATTTCACCAATTGTTCTTCTCACTGCACCCCAAATTTTGCGTTCTTTTCTCCGGCACCTTGCGCATATTCTTGACGTACCATTGGCTGGGTTAGCTGAGTTCCACTCTCAAAAACTTGATGTGGTACCTCTTAAAGATGTTCATAGGCACTATGGTCTGACAAATGCCAGTACACGACTGAGAAATCACTTACAGCATGATTTTGGAGTCCACCCGAGATTGCTTCACTTGTTTGCTTATCGGGTCCTTACTCCCCGCAATGACATGAGGGAGCGTGTCAATCCGGCAGATTTGGCTTTGATGCGGTGTCTTGAACACAAGCTGGACAAGGTCTGGCTGAAAAGGTCCTTCGGTTCTATAATATTCCTCTGGACCCATGAAAAGTGTCTCAATGAAGGGTTCTTACTACTTAGGGACTCACACACTAGCCAAAATGTTCACCAAGCATACTTAATCCGGTTGGCAGCTTAAAATTCCTCCATCCAGCAAAAAAACTTTTTCATCTATTAATTTCTTTTTGCTCCTTTTGTGTTTTCTCTTCTGCTGCCTAGATTGTTGTGGTTCTGCTTTGTCACAGACTTATGTTTTTGGATTGTTGCTAGGCTTCTTTTGACTTGTGATTCTCCTCTTTTGATTCGGCAAAAGAGGGAAGTTGATATGTGTGTCTGGAACTATGCCTGGAACTATGCTTATGGCTTACTGTTTGATCGTTATCTATGGTATTTCTAATGACTTTTCATCCTGTTACTGGATACTTCTCGTACGCACATAAGAGCATATATTGAGAGGGAAGTTTTTTTTCCCGTATGTCAAGATTACTGCAGTTATTCAGGGGGAACAACACAGACACACTATACAGAGTTTTCCATAATCAAAAAGGGGGAAATGTTGATGTTTTTGATTAGTCACTCTATGTAACATACTGTGTCTGAGGTACAAACCCAGTAATCTGACGTCAGAGAGAAGTGAAGAATGTAGATTACGTTCAGGAGAATCTTTGCTGGAGTAATTTTAGGGAGGTTTTTATTCTGAGCATTAACAAATATAAAAGCTGGTAAGATTTTATATTCTTATGCTTTAAAACAGTTTTTATCTTTTAGGTGAATATCTTACCTAGAGATAAATTACATCATCTATATAAGTAATATTGCTTGCTGAAGCAAATTACGTTTTTTCCATGAGAGAGAAACAGAGATTGAGAGAGAGCTCTCGAGAGAAATTGTAAAATCACTAGGTTGTGAAAGGATCTAGTTTTATTACGTGCAAGCACTTGGAGAGGATGTTCTCCTTATGCGTATAGTTTGTATTGTGGTTGATACGTGTTAATGGAGTGAGGTTCCACGTGATTTCAAGTATCTGTTTTATCTTTAAGCTTTTCTGGTTGCTTAGTTCGTCGTCAGTCTGTTACTCACAAGCAGATATATCTTGAGTAACAACCTCACTAAGAACTGCTATTGTAAGAACCTACATTTGTCACCAATAGTTGTTGTGGAGTCCTAGTATGTTCACATGTGTGGTTCTCTGAATGATATGTTGTAAGATGCACGCCACTAATGTACTTAAATGCACACACCAAGGATCGAACCTACGACCTATGGTATAAATGATCTTGACCAATTTGTCTTATTAGTTATTCATAACATATACACAAATTATATATTATATGATAAAATAAATTATTTTAGTGGTATGTAGTTTTAATTTTCTTTCACAAATTAGATAGGTTTTTTTACTTATAGTTCTCTAGTAAATTTCAATAGCTAAAAGGTATAAAATATATTAAATGTACTAGAAAAACTATAAAGTTTATAATATTTATATTAGAAGATAATATATCTACTATGGCATTAGTTGTAATTTATATATTTTCAATTGGCAGTATCTAGATTTTATTTATTTAGCAAATTAACCAACAATAACTTGCCATATTATTCTTTCTATTTATTTAGGGTAATCTCATAAAATTCTCTCTTTTTCTTCATAATTATACATGGGTTTGTATTTTGAATTCTATACTATTTTGTTACCCTTTTTAAAGAAAGTGGGATTTGAAAGTATTCTTAATCATATATAGTGGCATTTTGTGACTTTCTTGTTTTTTAGTGTCATTTCATGAATTAACCAAAAATATAGTGGCATTTCATGAAATGTGTCTACTTTTTTTACTTTATATACAATTATTTAGGGTAATTTCTAAAATTTTATTTTTTTTCATAATTATAAATGTGTGTATTTCAAATTATATAGTAATCACATATCCAAGTTATAGGACAATAATAATTTTGCACTACTAGTTATAATATTTTTTCCTACTATTGCTCAAATAATAACACAATAGCTATCATGATTGAACTAACATCAACCATTGGTAGCAATTACTTTATTTCACTATCTATATTGGTAGACAAATAATTTTTACTAAAAGAACCAAGATGAAAGATAAATTAATAGCCATCATCGATGGTAGCAGTCTACTAAGACAGTAGACATTTGGCTACTGGTTAAAGAATTTAGCTATCATTGTCATTATGGTAGCACAATATTAACCACTTTGTTAAAAAACATTAAAAAAAATCAATAACAACTTCTTTATTTCGATACTAATATATGTACTAGCAATTCATCAATAGCTAAAACAACTTTCTTGTAGTACTTAATTCTAACCATATCACGTAGGCCGTTTGATCTTCCTTCCTTGGGAAGGAAAACTTGATTCGTCATGAATTCTCTATTAGTATCAATGTAATAAGTAAGCTCTATGATTATCGAAGAAATAGGTAAAATAGAATACACAAAATCCTTCTGGACAAGGTTCATTGTGTTCATTCCAAAGATAGATGAGAGATGAATAGAAGATAAATGAGAAACAAGGCAAAATTGGCGTTAAGAATGGTGGACCCTAGTTGAAGAAAGAGAAAAAAAACAAATAATAAAGAGATAAAAAAAGAACGACAAGTATACCAACTCTTATCGAATTTTCGTGTAGGTTGTACCTGTTCTCCCAGCCACCTATAAGAAAAAATCCTCCTTCACATACAAACTTGCATTCGGAAAAGTTGAATTTCACTCATCCAATTCCTGTATAACATATGCAAGAAACCATCTTTCATTTGTACCTTCAACCTGAACCTCTGTTAAACTTTGTTGAAGAGTATGATAGAATTACTGCTACATGGAAGCAATACCGAATCAAACCTGGATTCCTTCAAAGCTCTGTGGTGTGGCTTTGCTGCTCCAAGGACTGAAACATTCATCTGATTTCTAATTTTTGGAAAACTCTACACTAGAGACGTTCTGCTAGCCAGGAACATCATTAAGGAGGAAGACAGCTGTTGCCCATTCTGTAATCAGGTAACGGAAACGGCGAACCATATTATCTTTCAATGTGAGGACCCACGCTGTGTATGGATCCAGATAGGAGAATGGTGGAATCATACTATAGATCTAAAAGAATCACCTCTTGAGATGTATGAGGAACGGCATGCAAAACGATGGAAAGAACGAAACAAGCATGGATGTCAACCTTTTATTACTGCTCTTGGCATATATGATGGGCTAGAAATGAACTGATATTCAATGGCAAGGCTTTGAACAGGGATGAAACACTAAGGCAAGTAAAGTTGGATGTGTGGCGGTGGACGAAATCTTGGTGGAAGCAGCTCCCGATTCCAGCGGAGCTATTTGTGAACAATGGTAATGTTGCTGAGCTACTAAGCAATTGCACCTAATCAAATTCCTCTACAACAGCTGATTAGAGATGGAGAATATGTTAATGGGTGCTACGGTGGTTCCTGGAAGTATGATGATAACTGTTGAAGAGTACCGGGATTAATACCACACAACTGACGATAGTAGGGATTGGGACGTGACAGAAGTCAACAAGATTCCGGAGTCATACCTACTCCTTTCATCTCCGACACTGCCAACATTCCCAAATCACTACAGCCATGTGCGAATACCCATCGACATCTTGAACGCTTTGAAGACACTGGCTATTTAAAGATGTTTGTAGAATTAGGAACGACATCTACAGGATACCCATTCCAGTAGGAATTTTTGAAGGAGTACAGTTAGGCATTGTGTTATGTTTATGTATTGGGAACCTCGGAACCGTTTTTATGTTTTGATTCTTCATAGTTGGATGATTAGGCTTGTAAACGGACACGGTGGGTACTCTTTTTCCTTCTCAAGTTTTTTCCCATGGGGTTTTACTTGTGGAGGTTTTAATGAGGCCCATTACCGGTCCGCCTGTTTAAACAGGATCTTTTTATTTAATAAATCGGCTATACGCCCTAATTATCAAAAAAAAAGCTACAAGATAGGCGCAAGACTAGAACAGGAAAAAAAGAATTATTACTTTCTGATGTCTTGAAACATTACAAAGCGGGTCATTAACCTCATTGTCTTTAAGACAGTACACTAGACTATTTATATACCCTTATGTCTAACAACTATGAAATGTAATTCACTACCTGAAGCTGTAACATACTATATATCACCTCTATTACATAACATACAGAGGGCATGTATTATAACCTCAACATAAGGACTATACTGTAACACCCCTACTGCTAATACTGTCATTACCGTCCAATCTCTCATACTTCCAGATTCACGCAGCGGTACATACTTACATACGATGGGTGATACAATGCCGTTAGTCACCCACGTGACTAACAGGGCTACTGCTACTACATACAGCATCGGTCTGATGGACCGGAATATCCGAGTGCTACACAAATACAAGCTTCACTACAATTACCAATTAGGTATTACAACTTCCCATTCAATACAATACTCCGTAAGTTCAATACATGTTAATATACCGAGTTTACTAAGATCCTTATACAAGTAGAATACCTCTTTCAATTCCATACATACTCATTAAGAGTCTAACTACTACCCATTCCTCACAAACTACTTACTTCCTAGGTACAAGGGGAGTACTACTTAGTACACCTCTACATTCTACTACTAGCCGTCCAAGTGTGGCCCCCGGTCTCTTACCTTGACCATATCATTTTCGAGTACCTGCACACTAAAAACGTTCCCCGAGGGGGTCAGCTTTCGCTGAGCATGATAACCGCATACCCCGCGTACTAGTGAGGGTACGCCGACCACTTGGTCGAATACATGCGATTGATTTCATTCAAACATACATGCATACATGCTCTTATACACAATGTTACAATACATTACACAATGAATACATATATACACTTCAATGCATACTCTTCAATACATACATGGTAAATCATACAAGCCATCAGATACATACTTACCTTTCTGAAATCCGCAATACACAATACATATACAGTACATACGCAATACATACACAATCCACCATACTAGTTAGCTCATGTTGGTCCACCCGTGTTAATCAGGTGGAGATTACTCTTTTACTCGTTCCACAGTACTTACGCATACATGCTCATACTCATACATACTTACTTACTTACTCTTACTCATGTTAAGTCGTCGGGACCTCCGGCCCGGGACTACTCCGTCCCACCACCGGGATTTACTTGACTCACCAATCCAGGATGCTACCCATTTAAGGGGTTTGGGCCGCGGACCAGTTTAAGAGTCAGGAATCGGATCCAACCTCTTGTGTCTCCTCATCCTCACGCGTGGCCGAAGCTATATCGGACTTCTACTCATTCCAATTTACTCACTTAAGTTAGGAGTTAGGTAGTTAGGAATTAGTAGAAGTCAACATCCAAGCCACATACACATTTCATTGTTCATATACACCTCCGTACACGATACAATACAATATATAAGTACACTACGAGATACAATACACTTCATCATTATTCATATATTTCATGAATTATACAAACTAGTGTTCAAGACAATAAATATCAAGAACAACATAAGTCGAGCACAGGTAAGTGCAATATAGTCCGATTCATGCATTTATCTTATTTAGGTGATCAAATAAGCACACAAATCGGGGTAACCAGATTAGGATATAGGGCATGAAGAAATCATACCGTTCACCGTTGTACTTGTATCCGACGTTCCTCCGGTGTTCACAAATCAAGTCCTATAGTACACATATAGTCGAGTGATTAACTATCTATAATTAACTTAACTCGTATTCCCATTACGTTTCCTAACTCGTACTTACTATGTCCTTACACTTCTTACTCTTACACATTACTTACTTACTCTTCATTACTTTAAGTTTATTTCCGTACTTAACAATGGTATACTTACATAAATATGGACATATTTATATGTGGGTATACATACATATATATATACACATATATATATATTGTTATAATTTAATTTAATTTTTTTGTATGACTCGACCGACCTTACAAGTCCGGTCCCAAGGTCGGTCGAAGTTAGTAGGACAATACGCTGGGAAAATTCCAGGGCCGACCGACCTTGCAAGTCCGGTCCCAAGGTCGGTCCATTCCAGTGAGTTACGGATGGAAAATTTTAGCCGACCGACCTAGCAAGTCCGGTCGCAAGGTCGGTCCATTCTAGTAAGTTACATGACGGAAAAATTTGAGTCGACCGACCTTGCAAGTCCGGTCGCAAGGTCGGTCCATTCCAGTAGGTTACATTACGGGAAATTCTTCTAGCCGACCGACCTTGCATGTCCGGTCCCAAGGTCGGTCCATTCCAGAAGGTTTCCGTCCTTTGTAAATCTGGGCTCGACCGACCTTGCAAGTCCGGTCCCAAGGTCGGTCCGGCCCAGCATTTGCATTTTTATTTCTGTTTTCAGCCCCTCTTCTTACCCAATACTTCCTCAATCTTCCTACATGTAATCCCACATGTTTTAGTGCCATCTAGGCTTCCTAATATACCTCAATTCATCCACCAATCCCATTACTAAATCCATCAATCAACTTACACAATTTCCTCACTTCTTCTCCCACAAATGTAACAGTTTTTGTTTTACTTATGCTAGATTTTTATTACAACTTCTACCATTCAATACTTCCTCTACCAATGTCACTCCTAGCATCCCAAATACATTTCCAAGCCATTACACTACCTATACCCAAGTCCAACTCTCTTCTTACCAAATTTTGCACACTAATTCTTCCTAGTTCCACAATGCATTTTGATGCCTCTTTGCTACAGATTTTTACATGCTCTACCCTCATACTCCAACTACCATTCTATGGTCATTAACATCTCTACTATCCCCAATACACACCTTGGTTCTCCCATTCACCAAGTCATTCATACATGTACATATTCCTACCGAAATTTTGCCATAGTTCATCTACTTTTCTTACCTAGCCACACATACACATTCTCACCAAAATCATTCCTATTCTAGCCACACCCATACAAGGGTCCTACCAGCAATACAAGAAATCTTAATACATCTTTACTTCCTCAAAACACAATATCAATACACATACACAATTCTTTGGCTCTAAGGCCTACGATCCACATACTTGTCCACAAATACCCAAACTTTCACAACTACAATTCTAATACATCATTTTGGTTTCTTTAAATTGGTTTACCCATTCCCATTATTCTAATGCATTAAAACTTAGAATTAAGGAAGATCTCTTACCTTGAGCTTATATTCCCTTCATTTCTTTTCCAATTCTTCTTCTTCTCTTTTTCTTGCGAAAATCGGCCATGTGGGGGATGGAGTTGCCAAACTCCATTCCAACACCCAATTACATAAAGAGAATATAATTAAACTTCTAATCTCTTAAAATTTCACTAATTCAATGAAGGGTTTAAATTACCATTAGTTAGGGTTTTTACCTTGGAGCTTTTAAGAGAGGTTTTCAAGCCTTGAAACAAAGGAGAGTTCCTCCACCATTGGAGAGTTGAACCAAGCTCAAACAAAGAAGGAGACAAGGCATTACAAGAAGGGGCAAAAATCGGCCACTCTAGAGAATGAAGAAAAGTTGGATTTTTTCTGAAACTTTTTACCTTAGGGAAGAGGAGACTCCATGCTTCGAAATGGTGTCATTTATTCTTCAATGCTCAAAACCCATGGAGATGAAGTTGCTCATTTTCGGATTTTGAAAAGATAGGAATGTAGAGCTTGAAGAGAGGAGCAAGAATATGTACTTTTTTCTCATTTGGAGCTTTAATATGGCTTGAGCATGAGGTAGAAGAAGGGAAGCCATTGAAGCTCCTTTGGGGCTTCAAAATCACCAGCAGCAATGGGAGAAGGAGAGAGAAATCACTGGGAGAGGAGGAGGGAGGTGAGAGAATAGAGAAATGAGGGAATGGGAGGTGAGAGAAAAGGTGAGTTGCTTTTTACCTTTTATTCTTTTTTTGCTTTTTGACTCATTATTTTATTAGCTAGTGTGTGTGAGAGAGGGGGTTATTTAACTGTTAAAACCGGCCCCCCTACAGTATTACTAGTCGGAGCGTTTTTCGTCTTTTACAGAAAACGCTCATTAATTTACCCGGTTTTGGTACTATTCACTAACCGGGCCCGTTTTCCGAATTTCCTCGTTTCTTTATTTTTATTGGATATTAAGCTTCCATTGATGCTTAATTATTGTTATTTATGATTTATAATTTTTACGGGTCCGTTTGACCATTTAAGGTCACGTTTTCGGGTTTTCTCGAAAGACGTGCGCTAAAGCTCTATTAGCGTTTTAATACATTATTTGGATCCGTTTTCTTCGGGAGTTGTTCCATATATTATTTAGATCTTATTAAACCTTTGAATCCATATAATACGCTATCCGGGGTCTCATACCTCCTATGGTTATTTAATGCTATTTAGTGTTTTTCCGCTTTTTAAGCGTTTCTTTATTTCTTTTGGATTTATTTTTCCTCACCAATACTACTTAAGCATTATTAGGCTCTTAAACAAAGATTAGAATAATCTTAATCACTATATTTAAGTTTGGGGTATTTCATATACTGACATGTAATGTGTAACT
Organism: Limonium bicolor; assembly: GCA_023374045.1. NCBI lineage: Eukaryota > Viridiplantae > Streptophyta > Magnoliopsida > Caryophyllales > Plumbaginaceae > Limonium > Limonium bicolor. Next base: position 21,863,686 of record CM041782.1, read on the forward strand.
CTAACATCCCATCTCAAAGCTTACAACCATGTAAAGCTTTGCAGAAATTCACTCTTTTGTCTGTGTGGGGACTCTGAACTGTTGCATCCCTAGTTGCTTTCTGACTTCTACATAGTCTCTCCCAAATAGAGTTTTTGTAAGAACATCTACTAATTGATTGTGAGAGGGTACAAATTCCACTTCAATAAGGCCTTACTGTATTATATATCGCAAGAAATGGTAGTCTATATCTATGTACTTCGTTCTCTCATGAAATACTGGATTTTGTGTGATATAAATTGCTGATTGACTGTCTAATTTAAGAGGAATTGACAATATTTCTTTCACTACAAGCTCGTGCAATAACCTTGTTATCCAACTGATTTCTGTCGCCTCATTGAGTGGTATTCTGCCTTTGTAGAAGTGAGGACCACGGTACCTTGCTTCTTTGCTTTCCATGACAGGGGTGAGCCTCCTAATTCAACATAGAATTCGTTGATTGATCTTCTGGTGTTGGGGCATCCTACCTAGTCTGCATCGCAATAAGCATTTAAATTGAAGTTAGGAGTTTTATTAAACAATAAACCATACCCTGTTATCCTTTTAATATATCTTAGTTCATGAATTGCTGCCTTCCAGTGTTAATTTGTAAGTTTTTATAGAATTTGGCTTAAGGTGTGTATGGTGAAGCAGAGATCAGGGTGTGTATGGGCTAGAAAACTGATTTAGTTTTCTATACATAAATGGTTCTGATAGAAAATTTCCTTCATCCTTTAACAGTTTAGTGTTTAGCTCTACAGGTGCCACAGCTGTTTTTACATCCTCACTCAGATACTGTTTAACCAAGGCTTCAACATATTGTTTTTGAACCATAGTTATTCCTTCTTTCCTATGTAAAAACTGCATCCCAAGGAAATTGTTCACTACCTCTAAGTCATTGATTTTGAACTCATGATTGAGTTTATGTTTTATTGTCTCTATCATGTGGTTGTCATCCCCTGTTAAGAGGATGTCATCCACATAAGCAACCAGAAAAACAGAACTGTTTCATATTTTCTCACAAAGAGAGAATAGTCATTTAGGGATTGATTAAATCCTAGGTTTATGAGGAAAGAGCTAAGTTTTTCGTGCCACTACCTAGATGCTTGTTTAAGTCCATAAAGGAATTTTATAAGTTTATAGACCATGTCATGTCCCTCTATTTTATAACCCAAAGGTAGTTCCATATAAACTTCTTCTCTAAGTTCCTCATGCAAAATGCATTATTTATGTCTAATTGTTGACCTATCCAGTTGTTGTTGCAAGCTACTGAAATGAGAGCATGAATAGTGGCAAATTTGAATACCAGGGAAAAGGTCTCTAGGTAATCTGTATCGTTCCTTTGTGTGTAACCTTTTACCACTAATCTAGCTTTGTGTATCTCTCATACTCCATCATCCTTATACTTCAACTTATATACCCATTTGTATCCAATAACATTCTTTTCTTTGGGTAATTCCACTACCTCCCATGTCCTATTTCTCTCTAAGGCCTCAAACTCCTCCTCCATTGCCTTAATCCACTCCTCACTCTTAATAGCCTGATAGAAATCTGTAGGTTCTGTTTCAGTTGCAGCTAAATGTCTATCAGTGGCAAAATTATAGACTACAAGTTCAACTTTAACAAGGTAGGTCAGTCTCTTAATGGGCTGCACTAGGGAGCATAAAGAGTCATTTATTTCTTCTTTACTACTATAATTTCCTTTTCCAACTACAGAAGTGTCTCTATTGCTAACATTACTCAATCTATCACACCAAATAGCAGAGAAGGGGTCCAGTAAATTAGCTGGATTTGGTCCTGGTTTCTTTGATTCCTTGTTGCATTTCCGACCACATAGTCATCCAAGTGTCTGGGCATCCTTCTGCTACTCTCTGTTCTACTGACAAGTTCTTGCCCTATTGGATTTTCATTTAAGGGCATGGCTGGTTGGTGTTCTTTCTATGCATCTGAATCAGAATCCTGTACCTGCTCTTTTGTATCCTCAGAATCATGGTTAGTTATAGGACAAGAATAAGGTTCAACAGGAAATATGGGGATTTTTTTTTATCATGGTCTGCATCATTTAACATTTCCTCTACTGCTCCCCTTTCCTTTCCCTTTTTGAAGGGGAACACGTTTTCATAAAACTTTATGTCTCTATTAACTTGAACTTTATTTATATCTAAATCAAAAACTTTGTAACCTTTCTTATCAGGTGCATAGCCTAAGAAAATCCCTTTGAAAGACTTTGAACCAAACTTTTCATGAAGATCATGATTTTTGTGTACAAATATCAAGCTTCTAAAGCATTTGAGGTCATTATAATTTGGTTTGTTGTTGTATAGCATTTCATAGGAAGCTTTTCCTGAAATACTCTCTAGAGGCATCCTATTGATGAGATACATTGTTGTTAACACACTCTCACCCCAAAATTTAAGTGGCAAAGATGCATGAAACATTAAACTCCTAGCTGTCTCTAGAATGTGGTGATGTTTCCTCTCCATAACTCTGTTCTATTCAGTTGTGTATGCGCAGGTCAGTTGGTGTTTTATTCCTTTTCACTTTAATAATATGCAGTCAATTTAGAGCTACCCAACTCATAGGCATTATTATTTCTTATGTTTTTAATACTCTTACCAAAATGAGTTTGAATCATGGTTATGAACCTGGTAACATATTTGAAGGCTTTAGATTTGCATTTTATTCATTGCACCCAAGAAGCCCTTGATTTGTCATCAACAAAAGTAAGGAAATCAAAAAACCCATCATGGGTCTTAACTCTATATGGATCCAACACATCTATGTGAATCAAATCAAAGATTTTTGTGACAGAAGTGCTTCTTTTAGGAAATGGCAATCTATGACTTTTTCCCCTACAGCATGACTCACATATGAACTGTCTCTAACATAGATGTTTATCAACCAAATTCAAAGAATGTATTTTTATTATAGGCATATGGCCTAGTCTATGGTGCCAAAGACTAAGGACATCAGTACAGTCAAACCCTGTCACAACTTTCTCTATAACACAACAAAACACAGTTCTGTTTTCCGCATCATTCTTTTCACAACAATCAAGCAACTATATCCTAGAACATTGTATCCCTATTTGATACTCAAGCATGCTTCTATATCCTGAAACACGCAATAGTTTCCATCAAAATAGAATTTTCCAGGCATATCCTTAGCTAGTCTAGCTACTGAAATCAGGTTGAATATAAAAACAAGGCACAAACAGCATGTTAGGTAGAATGATTGAGTTATTCCGTTTAACTGTGCCAATGATGTCAACTTTACGTGGATGCCCATCAGGTGTACTCATTGTATGGCTGTGGTTCAATTATTTATAACTTTCAAATGTTAGCAAATCACAACACATGTGCTCAAATGCACCCGAATCAATTATCTAATCAGAACTAGTTCTATGCCTAGAGTAATCAACATTGCAGCAGGAAATTCCATTGTTAGAAAGTCAAATCACTGAGTTTAGATAAGAGTTACCAACAAAATTGTAGCTTAGAGATGGCAATAGGTGACGGGTGCCCGTTTCACCCGGCCGGCTAAAACGGGTGAAAAACCCAAAAAAAAACGGGTGAAAACGGGTGATGGGTGAAACGGGTGCAGGTGACGGGTCAGGTGAAAATTTTTCACCCGGTCACCCGACCCGTTCACCCGACCAGTCACCCGTATGTATTATCTTAAGTAAAAAATATACTTTTGTTAAGATATTTTGGAAATATTTTGATTAATACTCTATTTTTTAGTATGTTGTTGACATTAATTGATGTGGTATGTATTATTGAACAAATATGAGTGTATTTTTTTGAAAAAATTAAACCTATATAAGGTGTTAAATTATAAAAATGTTGGCTGGAAAATTGAATAAAATGGGTGACGGGTTCACCCGTTTCACCCGCGGGTGATGAGGGAAACGGGTAGCGGGTGATGAAGTTGCGAGTGACGGGTCAGGTCAGGTGGTGCGTGTGAAAAACGGGTGACAGGTCGGGTGGAGCGTCACCCGACCCGAACCCGACCCATTGTCATCCCTATTGTAGCTTGTGTTGCTTCTGGTGGCTTTTTCTCCTCCTTCTACTCTATTCCTTGCTACATGTTCCAAAATCTGGTTTATCTCTTCAACAATAACCATCCTTGCTGTAGATCCTGCTTCTATGGCATTTGACTTCGAAGTTTCCTCTTGATTCATCCCCTTGTTGTCTATCGCTACGGCCGCACTAAAAGACCTTTTTCCTTTTGGAAACCTCCAGTTGGGTGGGTACCCAATCTTCTTGAAGCACTTCACCTCCGTATGCCCCATTTTATGACAGTGATTGCACTGCAGGTTGCCTCTTCGTGGATTCTTTGGTTGTGTCTTGCTATTGATTATACTCTTTCCACGGAAATCTGTGGCGAAAGAGACTGTGTTTTCTTCCATTCTTCATTCTGTTCCGACACCCTTTCGTCGCTCCTCTTGTATGAGAAAAGAGTATACTTGTTGTACCGACAGTAAGGGCGACATCATCAATACGTTTACTTTCACTTGTGTAAATCTAGGGTTTACAAACATCAAGAACTTTATAGTGCACTGTCTTCTAATGTATCCCTTGAATTCGTCATTCCTAGAACAATTACAGGTCGGAAGAGTGTCGGTGGAATCTATCTCGTTCCAAATCTTTTTGACCTTGGTGTAATAGCTTCGAATTGAGTCCTTCCCTTGTTTCACTGTCGTCAATTCTTGTTTCAAGGTGTAAAGACGCGCGATGTTTTTCTCTACGAATCTGGAGATCAATTCCTCCCAAATTACTTTCGTAGGACTGTTGAATGCCACACTCTCCACAATATCACGCTCGAGTGCAGAAAGAAGCCATGAGAACACCATGTTATTGCATCGTCTCCATTCTAATTCACGAGATGTAGGGAATTTTTCTCTCCTCGTCATCCCATCCACAAAGCCAAGCTTACTTTTTGCACTCAGCACTACTACCATGCTCATCTTCCAAGCTGCAAAAATAGTCGCACTGCCGAATTTAGTTTCAATCTGAGTTAGGTAGGAATAGTGGACCGTCTTTGAGTTAGGTATTTCTTGACTTCCATTGTCTTCTTCCTTGTCATCCTTTCCGCTTCCTCCAGCCTTCTTCTTCCTAAGTTTCCCCTTCGATTGATCTTCGACGTCAGTCATGGTCAGCTTTGAAAGCAAAACTCAGGTGACAACAAAATAAAAAAAAGGACTATACTGACATGTAATGTGTAACTCTAGCAACCTCATCCTTTCCCTCCATGCATGCCCTTCTCGCCTGGCTTCTTTATCTCTCTTCCCCGCCCTCTATTTGGATAAAGCAGATGGTTTACACAGTTAGACATTTCTCCTAACAATCACACGTAGAGCAAAAGTATAATCAAAAGAGCGTATATTGGGGTATATTTTTTGGGGTATATTATATTTTCCACCTTATGGTGTTAGTATCCATGCATGTACGTACTTTTATGGTATTTTGATTGGACGATGCTGATGCCTACAATGTCATCAATGAATCGTTCGCTCCTAGCGAGCAAAGAAGTTGCTTTGTTCGTTCATGCGAGTGGAATCTTAATGCACTTTTGCTCAAAAGTGATGAACAAATGTTAATATATTTTTTACTGCACATCTAACTATGATACACTTGTCAAGTTGATATTTATTGACTATAGTAAGATTAATATTAAAGCTTACAAGCTTTTGCCTAAAAAGTCCAAACTGATAGTCGACTATGGTTATTACAATAACCCGACACATCCTGATTTTACAAAACTTTGACCAAATATATATTGACACTTGTTCCACACATTTTTTGAAAATAGATTAAACTATAAATCACTCACAGTGGACTATCCGGTAAATTCATAGTATATTTATTGATAGGGGCATAGAACTATCGTCAATCGTCATCATCGTCATTTATTATCATTATCCTTACGAAATACATCTATCGCTCTCCAGGCGATTCCAGAGACGATTTTCCTCGTTCTCTTCTTCTCGCTTGATTTATCAACAAGATTCTACCCTATGCGGTGCGTCTGCTCCAGGGCCCTTATCCATTAGCCTTCCCTGATTCCTCTTCTCAGGTAGTTTCTTCCAGGTCTAGCTTCAGTTTCGCTCGAGCTCTCCTCCGCTTATCGTCTCTGTCTGGTTGCCGGTTTCTCTAGATCTTCTTGCGCGGGCCTTTTTCCGAGTGTGCTGGTTGAAGTATCCTCGTGTCTGCTAGTGTGGTTTGGTGCTGCTTTTGTTTTCAGTTCTTCTCGCTTCCTGTTTGGGTGTTCATTTGGGGCTTCTCTCTCAGTGTTAGCTAGGTTTCCCGGGATTCTTTCTGTCTGTTATTAGTAGGAGTTGTGAAGATTTGTGTGGTTTGCGAAGTGGATCTAGCTATTAGGGAGCTTCTTCATCGGCTTGGGAGTCGTAGTTTTGGAGTGTTATCTCAAATTATTTCCCTGTCTGATTGTTCCTGTCGACTGCTGCTGGTCCCTCTTCCTCGGGGTGACACCCCTGGTTTAATTTCCCCAATTCGACTTGGGCGTAGGCGGGGCAGTACCAGAGTGTCGTCTCCTCCTCTTGTTCTGGTGATTGCAGATTAGTATTTGCTATTTTGTTCTCTTCTGGTGGTAGGTGTGGTCGATTTGGTTAAGGGCCTGTGGTGTTAGCGGCGCCAGCTTGTTGGCTTCCCAGTGTATTGGTCTGTTTTTTGGGCAGTCAGTGGTGCAGGAGGTTGCTTCGGGTGCTGTTGGATCGGTTGATAGGTTTTGATTGCCTCAGCCTTTGGGGCCTTTCTAGTTGCTTTTATCGGATGAGTTGTTTAACTTTTAATTGCAGGGGTTTAGGTAAATCCAAGGCAGTTTATTGGGTGAAGAGTTTGATCCTAAAACTTAACCCGAACATTATCTTCCTCGGTGAGACTCATAAGTCTGATGTAGATATGGACTTTTTCTTTGGACATTTTCCTTGATATCTTGGGTTAGCGGTTTCAAGCAGGGGAAGAAGTGGTAGTCTTTGCCTCATGTGGAAAAACTTTATAGGATGTTCAATGATATCTCAATCAAGGCACCATATGTCAGCTATTATATCCCTCCCGGGTGATCTCCAATGGGTGTTCACGGGGTTCTATGGGTGGTCTAATTGGACTCTTAAGCATTTGTCCTGGAAGCTTCTCCGACTCCTTAGTAAGCAAGTCTGTCTGCCCTGGGTGATAGCTGGGGATTTCAACCAGATTCTGCATGCCTCTGAGAAGAGCGGGGGCAGAATTAGGCAAGAAGTTCACATGGCCCCGTTTAGGGATGTCATCAATGATTGTGATCTCCATGACATCGGTTATTTTGGAGAGAGCTCTACTTACACAAATTGTAGGGACGGGGTTTTCCATTCCCATAGTAGATTGGACAGAGTTTTCTGCTCCTCTGCGGGTCTTCAGGCCTTCCCTAATATTTCTGTGGAACATCTTCCCCGCGAAGCTTCAGATCATTGTCCTCTATTTATCAGGTTCTTTGGTAATCATAAAATCCCGGCTAAAGTTTTCAGGTTTGAAAATGGTTGGTGTTTGGATCCTAAGTGTGCAGAGATAGTAACTGATGTCTGGGGTAACAATTTTCCCAACATTACTACTTCTCTGGGTTTGTGTGCTCGGAAGCTAAGTGAGTGGAAGGGGTGGTCTATTTCCAAGATTAAATGGAAGATCAACAATAAGAAGAAAGAGCTAGGCAATATTTCTATTAGTGATAGCTCCTTGGGAGCCAGTAATAATAGAAAGAGACTCCTTCTGGAAATTGAGTTACTTTCTTTCCGTAAGGAAATCTGGTGGAAACAACGATCGAGAGACATGTGGATAAAAGAATGAGACAAGAATACGGGTTATTTTCATGCTAGGGCTTCTTCTATTAAAAGATCAAAAGAGATTTTTGGTCTTTTGGATTCTGGGAATACAATGCAATATTCTTGGCAGAGGATTGAAGTTATTGCCAGAGAGTATTTCCAAAATCTTTTCACTTCTTCTCATCCCTAGGCAGATAGAGACTTCCTGGATGCAGTGGAGGGTCGGCTCACCACCAGATATGCCTCCGAGCTCAATAGGCCTTATACCAGAGAGGAAATCTTTTCTGCGGTGAAACAATTAGGAACTAACAAAGCTCCTGGTCCTGATGACTTTAACGGTAAATTCTATATCTCCTTTTGGCATATCATTGGGAATCAGATCATTGATGCAGTCATGCCCATTCTTAGAGGTCATCCTCTCCCTGATTCTTTGAATGAATACTTCATCACTCTTATCCCTAAGATGGTGGGTGCGACCGATATTGATAAATTCAGACTGATTGCTCTTTGCAACATCGTGTATAAGATTGCCTCCAAGACCTTGGCGAATAGGATTCAGCACATTCTTCCCTATCTCATCTCTCAGAATCAATCAGGATTTGTGAAAGGAAGACTAATCACGGATAATATCATTTTAGCAGGCGAGCTCCAACACTTTTTAGAGAAAAACCAAGCTGACAAGAATGGTTTCTTTGCTCTCAAGATAGATTTCAGCAAGGCGTATGACAGGTTAGAGTGGTCTTTTCTCCAAGATGTTCTCTTATCTATGGGATTCCCTTTGAATTGGATTACCTCTGTCATGAATTGTGTTCGTTCAGTCAGATGCTCCATCCTCATCAACAGCAAGCCAGGTAACTCCTTCAGCCAGTCTAGGGGCATTAGACAAGGAGATCCGCTTTCCCCTTTCCTTTTCATTTTGGCCCAAGAAGCCCTGTCAAGTTTCCTCAATAAGTCTGATATTACTGGAGAATATCATGGGATTAAGCTCTCTCCCCTTTGCCCGTCTATCTCCCATCTAGCTTTTGCGGATGATCTTCTCCTTTTTGGTAAAGCCAATCGCACCAATATCACCCGCGTGAACCAAATCCTCACCAAATTTCTCCTGGCTTCTGGGCACAAAATAAATCATCTCAAATCTGAACTTGTGTTTAGTAAAAGATTATCCCTCTCCATCAAAGATAACCTCTCTAGCTTACTGAATGTCCAAGAGGTTCCCTACTTCTCCAAATATATGGGTCTCCCTCTTAAGATAGGTAGGAGGAAATTTGATCTTTTCACCTATCTTCTTGAATCTGTCCACAAAAGGGTTTCTAGCTGGACCAAACCTATGGTCCATTCAGCTAGATCTATCATGGTGTCTAGTGTGCTCCAGTCTAACTATACCATGTCCCTCTTTGCTCTTCCCAAGGGCATCATCTCCAAACTTAATGCAGCTTTCTCTTCCTTCTGGTGGAGTGGAAAAGTTGACAAAAAAGCTCTCCACTGGACTAAATGGTCCAAGGTCTGTGAGAATGTGGACCAATGAGGCCTTGGCTTCAGAGAAGTGGATAATTTTAACAAAGCTCTTCTGGTGAAACAGCTTTGGAGATTGCTTACAAATCAGGGGTCTTTAGTTGCGCAAGGTATGAAACATCTTTATTATCCACACAACAATATTAGAGAGTGCTTTCCTTCGGTTAAAGGTAGCACTATCTGGAAGTCCATTTCATCGGTCTTGGATTTGCTTAGAGAAGGGTCTCGGCTCCCTCCTACTTTGGGGGACGTGAGTATGTCTCCACCGACACATGACATGGCTAGTACTAATCAGTGGATCTGGGTTCTTTCAAAAGACAAAAAGTTCTCAGTCAAATCGACTTACAACTTTCTGGTGACTGCAAAAGGCGTGGAGAGCTCTTCCAACCCTTCTCATGTCATCGGGAGGGTTGGAAAGAAGATTACTACTTCTATCTGCTGTCCTAGAGTCAAGCTCAACCTCTGGAAGTTTCTGGGTAATATTATCCCTTATCAGGACAATCTGGCAAGACGAATTGGAGGAGATTCGCATTGCTTCTTCTGTGGGGATAAGGATAATTTGGCTCATTGTTTTTTCCATTGTTGTGCAGTTAGTGACCTATGGAGGGGTTTGGTTGATGTCCATGATGTTCCAAAATATGTGGAAGGTATATTAGACTGGTTCCTCCGAATGTCCGAGGTGTGGAGTGTGAAGAATCTATCTCTTATAGCTAATAAGCTCTGGGTCATTTACGCTTTGAGGAACAAAGTTAAGCATAATTCTGAGCTGTCGTGGTGGAAGGAAGTTGAGGTTAATAGCTCTTTTGTTGAAGCTTACATTTCGGTGATGAAGGCCTCTTCTCCCCTCTTCTCACATAGGATGTGGCAGCCCCCGCCCATGGGCTACCTCAACATTTGCACGGGTATGTTTTCTAGTCAGTATGGGGACCGGATCATAGCCGGACTTATCCGGGATGATCTCGGTTTGCCCATTGTTGTTTTCAATCGAAGAATTACCAGCACTAGTACTGTGCAGTATGTTAATATCAAAGCAAAAAAAATTGCCATAGAGCTTGCCATCTCGGTGGGTAGCCATAGCATTTGCATTGAGTCAGTTGAAAAGTATTTCGAAGATGTCCTCAGTTTGGGGAATATCAGAAGTGACAATTCTAGTTGGGAAGATATATTGTTGGTGAGGGGATTATTATGTAATTTTGCCAGTATTGTTAGGAGTAATTCCATTTTGTATGATAATCACTGGTTAGGCTTATCTGTAATTTGGGGAACCCCCTTCTTGATAGCAATCTAATTTGGTTGGGGGAGCATGTTCCCCCCAGTATCATTATGGCTTGTAAGTTTGATATGGACCTAGCATGACAAGAGGGCCGTTATTTCTTGTTGCTAGTTGGTGTATCTCTGTTATATTATATGGTTATCCAATTTTCATCAAAAAAAAAGATAGGGGCATAGAACTGTTGTAGAAAAGCACAACTGAAAAGCGCTCCAAGGCCCCAAACTCATAAAGACAATTCCCTGCACTCAAGAAAGTTCTAGTAATTACAAGACGTATGATTGAAAAAAAATTCTTGATGAATTAGAATCTAGGAAGATACTGGTCCAAAACTACTCAAGAGCTTACAACAAAGAAAGTTCACCAATGGTAATAAGAGGATCATCTTCAATGAAGAATCCTAATTCACATGAGTTCGCATATTTAATTGTAATTTGTCATTGCTGCAAGCTAACGTCAAATTTATACTCTATCGTAGTAGCAATAAATCTTGGCTACACCCATATGTAACTATTTTTTGCTATGTTAACTATACATGTGAGTATATAAAAATGAACATGAAAATTATACTTTGTACTAGCATCCCTAACTACATATTAGTGTAGACAGAATTTTACATTTTAGTTATTGCCCTGCTTTCGTTTTGTGATTCGTGACCAAGAAAAGTTGATAAAGTCCACACTTGAGGACCACGTTTTTAACAACATCATCCTTTGAGGTATCGCGTAGCAGGCCCGAATCATTGTATATTATATAATGGTGGGAAAATTTTCCCATGCTAAGCTGCACGTATGAACGCCTTGATTGATGATAATTAAGAACAAAAACCTCAACGGGTAGAAGAAGAGATTATGAGTTTAGGCCTATTTCTTTTTGTAATACTATCTACCATGTGATTGCAAAAGTATTGGTTAATATAGTTTGAGATGTTATGCATTATGTAATATCTCTGGAACAGGCAGTGTTTGTTAAAGGACGTCTTATAACTGATAATATTATTGTTGCTAATGAAGTTATACATATGATGAGAGGTTCAAAGACTGCCTAGCTTGGTACTTTTACATTTAAAATCTATATGGCTAAGCATTTGATCGGGTTGAGCGGGGTTTTGTTATTGATGTCTTGCGTAGTGTAGGATTTCATAGTAGTTGGGTTGCCCTTGTTGAGAAGTGCATATCTTCTGTTTCTATGTCGATGATGATCAATGGTTATCTGGGTCAAGTTTTTTATTCTCAAAGAGGGCTCAGGCAAGGTGATGCGCTACCTCCTTATCTATTTATCTGCTATATGAAGGTCTTATCTTCTAGTCTTAGATTGGCCTCTGAGGTTGGTCTAGTGCGTGGTTTTCGAATTCGGGGATTACCATATGATCTTACGAACATTCTATTTGGTGATGATTGCTTGGTTTTTGGTATGGCTACTTGTGATCATGGCCGTGCTATCTCGAATATTATTAACGATTTCAAAGATCGATGCTTCGAGGCAATGTACTAACTCTGGGAAATCTAACATTATGTTTTCAGTTGGTGTCTCTTCTAATGTTCGTGATTATATTATATCTTTGTTTGCAATAAAGGAGGTAAGAGACTTTGGGTTATATCTTGGCTTTCCAGGCTATATTGGTCGCAATAGGAAGCAACTTTTTGACTTTCTTAGAGATCGTGTGCTCTCGCGTATTAATAGTTGGAATAAGGTTGTGTCTTAGGCTGGTAGGGTGACCTTGGTTAAGAATGTTCTCCAAGCCATACCTACATATATTATGAGTGTTATCAGGCTTCCCCTTAATCTTCTCAATGAGCTTACCCACATTCTATCCCGGTTTCGGTGGGGTGGTTCAGTCGATCGCATGGGCATTCACTGGAAGCGATGGATTGTTTTGTGTAGAAACAAGTGATTTTGGGGGTTTGGATTTTGAGATTTAAGAAGTTTTAATCAAGCCTTGCTAGATAAGTAGTGCTAACGCATTTTAACCCAGTCGTCTTCCCTGCTCTCTTGTGTTATGAGATGTAGATTCTTTCCACGTGGTACTATTTTAGAGGTGCAGCTTGGTCATCGACCTAGTCCCATTTGGAGAGCCTTATGGAGTATTGACCTTATCAAAGTTGGGTTGCGAAGGGGCGTTGGTAATGGGGAGGATATTTTTCTTCATGATGCATGGTTACGTACAAAGCCTAGAGGTTGGCCTTTTCTTTACTGGCTTCCTGACTTTGCCAAGAGTGAAGGTAAAGTTGCATGGATTATTGATCCAGGGGCATGTGCATGGCGAGACTCTTTGGTTCGATCTTGGTTTTTAGATGAGGATGTTATTCATATACTTTCTACCCCTCTTTTATCTAATGTTACAAATAATTGGTGGTGTTGGGGTCCAATGAAGTCTGGGGGTTTTAATGTCTGTTCCGCACATTTTCTTGATTTGCATAATTACTACGATAATATATGGCTCTTCTGTCAGGGTAGGTTGGGGAGGGCTGCTATGCGTATATGGAAAACTGATCTTCCTTCCCGTGTTAAACTCTTTGGATGGAAGCTTTTGAATGGTTTTGTTCCTATATGATATGTGTTATCTTCTCAATGGAAATGTCTGTCTATAGCGAGTTGTTTCTATGGTGGATTTGAATCTCTGCGCCATATATTCTTCACTTGTTTAAAAGCATGGGAGCTATGGGATAATTAAGGTTTTGTTTGGCCAAATGGAGTGAAATCGAACAATGACTTTTGGGATTGGTTATTGCATGTGTTATTCTCCTCTCCTAAGTCTTATATTGTTCGTTTGGTTTGTTTCTTTTGGAAATTATGGTACTCCCGTTGTCAGGTGAAACATGGAGCTATGAAGGACATTTTGAGGGCTTGGAAACAAGCAGATGCTTTTCTAGTTGTGGCTTGAAGTAATGGTTTCGGATGGCTACAACTTTCTACTACTCTTGAGTTACTGCAAGATGTTTTGTGTATCTATGTGGATGGTAGTTGTGATGATTCTGCTTGTTATGGGCTGGGTGTTATGTGTAGGAATTATGACGCTCAACTGGTGGCGGTTGTTGTGAAGGGAGGTTGCGGTATTTCAAGACCGCAGCAAGTTGAAGTTTTATCTATTAGGATGGCGGTTGAATGTGCAACTAGGGTTGGGTATGAGAAGATTTGTATTTTGACAGATTGTAATCAATTTTAGATCATGTTAAGGGCTCAGTAGTTTAGACTATGAAAGTTCACTTTTGATGAGTGATATCTCATCTTTTCTTAGCACTAAGTTTGATAATATATGGTGGTGTTATGTCTCTAGGTTAGGTAATGTTAGTGTCCATATGGTTGCTAACCTAGCAAGGGGTGGTAGGGCTGATCATTTGTGGTATGGTGAGATCCCAAACAATATTGTACTTTTATGTAATGCATGAATGAAAATATCGTTCTTTAAAAAAAACAACATGTCGTACGTCGAGGTCAGTAAAAATCGACACCTGATCACATTTATCTAAGAGGAACACTGCTGAATGAACGTCTTATTTACTTTATGACACATCTTTAATATTAAATGTATTAGATAAAATAATTTTATAATAATAAAATTATAATATAGAATTTATCATATAAGAATTATTTACAAAGCTTAAATTTTATAATTCTTTTATTTTAAATATTAAATCAAACCACATAATAAAATATAATAAACAAGAGTTGTGCTCGAGTAATATCGATACAACTTAATGTAGTAGTAAGTTACTGATGCCATTACTACTGAAGGAATGATCGAGCCGGCAGCATTAAAAGTTGAAGGCTGGCTGGGTCAAGTTAGGGGTGAGCATTAGGTTATTCGGTTCTACCCGAAATCTGAATTAGGAAAAAAATTTGGTTTTCAATGTTTGTTCGGTTCTACCCGAATAACCGAATTTCAGTTTGAGAACCGAAATAACCGAGAACTGAATAACCGAAATTTTTTTAAGGTTGGAACCGAGAACCGAATCAATAACTGAAATTTTAATTCGATTTTCAGTTAGAATCGAATTATAAGAAATAACCGAATTATAAAGAAGAACCAAATTATAAAAAAGAACCAAAATTGTAAAAAATAACCAATTTTGAAAACGGAACCTAATTATAAAAAGGAACCGAACTACAAAAAAGAACTGAATTATAAAAAAGAACCGAATTGGCCAATATTTTCCATATATGTAATTCGGTTATTCGGGTAAACCGAATTACCCAGCCCTGGAACCAAAAACCGAACCGAATAATATTTCGGTTCTACCCGAATAACCAAATAACCGAATTTTTTTTAAAATAGTTACAAATTTTGGTTTAAAAAACTGAAATAATTTCGGTTCTCGGTTATAACCGAATAACCGAAACCGAATACTCACCCCTAGGTCAAGTTGTTAAGTTTTTTTTTTTTGAAAGAAGTTTTCGCATATCATATATTTATCACCCCCGATGTAGAACATCAGTGGGCATATTACAAACAACCGTAATGGGGTTCTGCTGAGATTGAACCGAATTAACCCCGCATGCAATACTAATGGCCAGGGGTATCTCCCCCCTGTTCCAAGTCTTCCACATGTTACTACCATTAAACAGTTTAGTAGCTAAGAAAGCAGGAAATTGTTTGAACATACTATTACAATTATAGAACCGAATTTGAGACATGAGTCTAAAACTGCTAGCCAAATGGGGGTAGAGGGTGCTTGTCCAGTTTAGATCCTTTTTCATATCATTGCAAATCACTAGTAGAAAAAAGATCTATAGCAGCGCCCCTACTGCAGCGGTTGTACAAAGAACCGCTGAGATAGGACGTTTTTTAAAATGTCGCTAACCTATCTCAGCGGTTCTTATTTGTAACCGCTGCGATAGGGTTATTCTAAAAAATAAAAGAACCTACTGCAGAGGTTCCTACTAAGAACCGCTGAGATAGGTCTGTTAAACTAACCTATCTCAGCGGTTCTTAGTAGGAACCGCTGCAGTAGGTTCTTTTATTTTGCCCCAATTCTCCAGAAGTCATTCCCCGCACGCGTCTTCATTCTCTCTGCTCCGACGTCTCTCAGTGCGAATTCGAAGCAGGCGACAGCGATTTGGACGCCTGCGACTGCGACGCCACCGCCACCACCAGCTTCTTCTTCCACGCGCGCCACCAGCCTTCGTCGCCGCCGTTGCCGTCGCCAGCCCGTACCGTCATGGAGGTCGCACGCGTCGCGCGAGAGCTGCGGTAACACTAGGTTAGAAATTCGAATCCCTAACTTCAAAACATGTTAATTATTCTCTTGTTTGATTGAAAAACTAGTTGTAAAGTAGTTGTTGATTGTTAGTTTAGTTGTGTGTGCATAATTTGAATATAGATACATTATTGAATTAGTATAAATAGTTGTGCATGTAAAGTGTTCGATAAAATGTCTGAATTGATATTTTGCTATTTGTGCCCTCCTAAGATGCACTGGTACGGTTAGTTTCATGCGTACCACGTACCCAAAACGTACCGGGTACGGGAAAACGCTAAAACCCACCCGGGACGCTTACACTATATAAAAAAAAAACTTTTACAACGTGGGCACTAGGGGGAAGAGTGTAGGATGGTTTATATTATTAAAACTAAACCCAATAGGATTATAAACTAAACTTTTTAGTATTGAAAAAATAAACAAACAATTTGAACATTTGGATTATTTGGTATATCGGAGATGAAGTAAACAAAATTGAACGTTGGATTATTTGTACATGGGAGATGAACAATACTAATGTTTTTTATATTCTTTTAGGTTAGTATTTAATTTTATGCTTGTTTCTTTAAATAAATTTTTATTAATAATTTTATATTTAATTATAAAACTTATTTTATTATTTAATATATCTATATATTTCTCTTGCCGTCCCCACGTTTTATAAAATTTTAATAATTGTCGTTTTCCCGTCCCCGTACCCGTACCTGTCCCCGTACCTGTGCAACCTAGGTGCCCTCTGCATACAATGGCGGAGACAATTTCATGAAAAACTGGTTTGTATTTATATATTACGTAGATCCCTAACTAGTAAACCTTGTAGCCCCCTATACACATAGCAACTAGTAAACTAAAACGTCAATTCAAACAAACAAACTCAATTAAAACTACTATGAAAAGAAAAATAATAACGGCTAAATCTGACTTCGGAAATGGTTTGGCTCTGAAATTGTGCAAGGTTGAGCGCAAACAGAATCAACTAAGGTGAATAATTTTAGTCTGTTGGTGTTTATTTAACTGAGGTGTTAGTAAAATAAAAACAATAAGCTTTATATGCTTCTTTAGGGATTCTGATAATGTCTTGAGGTAGATTGGATTTTTTTTAATCTAATAAGGGGTGGTGCATTAAGGTAAATTGGGTGCTGTTTTAATTAAATAAGTATAATGAGTGAATTTGAGGTAGATTGTATTAGATAATGTTTCAACATCTTACATCCCGCTTACAATGCAAAATCATGCAACTATAATATTATAATGCTGATTTTTAACTAATTATAATACAACAGCATACATAATGTAGAACAGTAATGGATTTCTTACCCCCCCCCCCTAATATTATTTCCTTGCTTCGCCGCTGTCTGCAGTAATTGGGGTGGTCTCTACGTCTTCTTCTTCATCCTCATTTCTTCTGCTGTGGTGCAAAAGTGGAAAGGTAACATCTTCATATATCTTTTTTCTCTTGTTTCTCTTCATTTTCTGCTAGTTATTAGGAAAATAGTTGTAGCATAGACAAGATGTTTAGAGATGTTATATGCAGTCTTTAATTAGTTGGTGGTGAAATGGCAAGTGGTTGTGACATTATTGAGTGATTGCGAATGGTTGCTGCCAATTGTTGAATTTATTTGTCGTGGTAAATAAGATGTTGGTGAATGCTTAATGATAAGCATGGGATTAACACGATTACGCAAAGGTCATGCCGAATTTTTTCTAGAATCGTATTAGTCTTATTAGTTAATTTTATTTGTTATTTGTGTATAACAATCTTTACTTTTCTTTGTCAGGTCTTCTGAATCTGCTATTGGATTTGTACCAGTACTTTCCCAGCCCATCACCAAAGCAGTCTCCTAGCTTCCCCCTCTGTACAACCTTAAAACAAGTAAGTAATTAAACTTTATTTTTTGTTTTAATAATGCAATGATTTGTTGAAGTTAAATTAAATGTGTTAGAATTGTTAGAATAAGGCTAGATTAGTTACGTTGGAACGTTAGAGTACTTAGGCTACGTTAGTTTGGTTGGAACCATAGAGTAGTGCTGAGTTTGGTTGCAACCGTACATCCAGTAGAAACATGCTCCATATACAAATGCAGACGAAACTGAAAGACAAATCAATCTTAAACTTTTTTTTGTTTTCACATATAGAATGGAGCGTGACTGGATGTACGGTGATCGAGGGGATCACTACTTTGATGAGAAGCTGAAAGAGTTTCTCAAAGCGGCAGTGCAACACAAGGACAGAACAAAGGCGGACAATATTTCATGTCCTTGTGTTGACTGTGGGGTCGTAAGGAAATATGTAGACATTGAGGAAATTAGATTTCATCTTAAGTCCCGTGGATTCATGCCACATTACAGAAGATGGAATTTTCATGGAGAAACTGTTGCAGCTAGTGCTTCAACATCATCAAGTGCTCATGATCCACGTTACGCAAGTACCACCCACACCTTCAATACCATCAATGAGTCGGTACCGTTAAGTGATTCAGGATTCGATGACAGTGAGACCACTCACCATGATGAGCAAATGGATGAAATGTTAGAAAATGTTGCGGATACTTTTGTCGATAAGTCGGAAGAGTATCAAAGATTGTTGGACGCATCAAAGACATTTGTACCCTTCGTGCGTAAATACACAAAATTGACTGTTGTACTTAATTTGTTCAACTTAAAGGGGAAATATGGAGTTGGTGACAAGTGTTTCACGTCATTTCTAGAGCTGATACATGATATGCTTCCTGATGAGAATGGTCTTCCTACATCCACCTACGAGGCAAAGAAATGGATGTGTCCAATGGGAGTTGAATATAAAAAGATTCATGCTTGCCCAAATAACTGTGTGCTTTATAGGGGTGAATACGAACATCTAGACAAGTGTCCTAAATGTTTGTTGTCCCGGTACAAGGACAAGGATGAGGATTCCTCCTTTCAGAAAAAAAATCGTCCAGTGAAATTATTGTGGTACTTGCCGATAATTCCTAGATTCAAACGGTTGTTTGCCAACCCGAAAGATGCGAAGAACTTACGATGGCACGCGGATGGTAGAAAAATTGATGAAAAATTAAGACATCCTGCAGACGGACCTCAGTGGAGAAATATCAACAGAAAATTCAAACATCATTTTGGGGATGAGGATAGGAATCTGAGACTTGGATTGTGTACCGATGGGATGAACCCGTATGGCACGTTGAGCAGTCAGCACAGCACTTGGCCGGTGCTACTAGTGATCTACAATTTACCGTCATGGTTGTGCATGAAACGAAAATACATTATGTTATCACTCCTAATTTCTGGTCCAAAGCAACCTGGTCATAACATTGACGTATATCTTGCACCACTGATCGACGATCTGAACTTGTTGTGGAATGAAGGGACAGTGGTATATGATGCTCATGCGAAAGAAATTTCACACTGAAGGCGATGTTGTTCTGTACTGTTAACGACTTTCCTGCCTATGGGAACTTGTCAGGATACTCGGTGAAAGGATTCAAAGCGTGTCCGGTATGTGAGGATGACACATGTTCAGATCGTCTAAAGCACTGCGGCAAAAATGTTTATATGTGTCATCGACGGTTTCTTCCAGTAGACCATCCTTACCGTTCGAGAAAGTGAAAGCTGTTCAACAATGAGCCGAGACTCGTGTGGCTCGTCTGCCTTTGAATTCAGAGGAAGTGTATGCAAAGGTAAAAGACATTGAAAATGTCTTTGGAAACACATCCAAGCCGCCGAAGAACATTTGGAAAAAACGTTCCATTTTTTGGGATCTACCGTATTGGCGGCATCTGCCTGTTCGACATTGTTTGGATATCATGCACATTGTGAAGAACGTCGGTGAGGCAGTGTGTGGTACTTTGCTCAACATACCCGGCAAGACGAAAGACGGATTGAAGGTGAGGAGAGATATGCAAGAGTTGCGCATACGGAAAGAACTACACCCAATAGAGGATGAGAAGCGAACATATCTACCTCCTGCGTGTTATACCCTCTCTAAGAGTGAAAAATTAAGTTTTTGCAAGTGTTTGCACACATTGAAGGTACCATCTGGGTACTCTTCAAACTGGAAGAACCTAGTTTCTATGAAGGATTTGAAACTGTTAGGCATGAAATCTCATGATTATCATGTGTTAATGTTGCATCTTCTTCCAGTTGCAATACGAGGGATATTACCAGAAAATGTCAGAAATGCTCTAACTCGATTATGTTTCTTCTTCAACGCTGTCTGCTGCAAGGCAATTGACTCAGACACCCTCGATGATCTGCAACATGAAATTGTTGTGACAATATGCCAGCTTGAGATTTATTTCCCACCATCTTTCTTCGACATAATGGTGCATTTAGTAGTGCATATTGTCCGAGAGATCAAATATTGTGTCCGGTCTACTTACGTTACATGTATCCTTTCGAACGATATATGGGGATTCTGAAGGGTAGAATGAAAAACAGATATAGACCGGAAGGCAGTATCATCGAAGCAACAGTGACTGAGGAAGTCACAGAATTCGTGACAAGTTATTTGAACGATGCAGAGTCAATTGGTATTCCCAAACCACGTCACCATGGTAGATTTAAGGGTAAAGGAGTTATTGGCAAAAAGGTTGTTCGTATCTCTCGTGATCTTATTAATCAGGCACATTTGTTTGTACTACAACACCTTGAGGTTGTTGAACCCTACTTCGATATTCACATTGCTGAGTTGAGTCGACAAAACCCTACCAAAAACCGTATCTGGCTTAAAAAAGAACAAAATCGAGTATTCGTCCAATGGTTTAAGGAATATGTGTTTGAGCAAGCTTCATTGAACCCCGAAGATGTCAGTGAAGAAATCAAATGTCTAGCTGTTGGTTCTGGAACAGATGTTGTATCGTTTGAAGGGTATGACATTAATGGATGCACATACTACACTGCACGCCAAGATGCTAAATCAATACATCAGAACAATGGGGTAAAAATTGAAGCATCGGTGACTGAATATGGTCTAGGTAACCAGGTTCAACCAATGAGCAGTAGTAGTTGGTATTATGGTGTGATAGAGGACATATGGGAACTAAACTATCACATTGATTCGTTTCAATTGTTCCGCTGCAATTGGGTGGACAACCGACATGGACTCCAAAATGATAAAGGACTTTTTTTGGTTGATCTTTCACGTGTTACAACTAATAAGGAATATCAGTTTGTGTTGGGTAAAGACTGTGACCAGGTTTTTTATGTTGAAGACCCAAAAGCTAGTAGATGGTATGTTGTTCTTCCAGGGAGAAGACCGGTTTTGTTTGAGGATGAAAACAACGACGATGATGATAATGAGATGATAGATGAAATAGTATCGTTGCATACAGGGTTGCATGATTCAACTGATGATTTACAAAATGATGATGTTCAGACCATCTACGCTCGATCAGACCATAATGAGGGGGTTTGGGTAGAAAACAGATCATGATATATGTTACTATGTCTAGGTAACACCATTGGTTGAAATTACATTATATAATTCGTATTATTGTTGTTACAATGTTATCAGAATTAATTATTTATGTTTATTTTGCAATTATACATCGTTCCATGAATATTGATCTAATGTGTGTGTTTTTTTCCTCAGTGGATGATGATCCTATTGATGATCCTATAGGACAGCTGCTCCTGACTGGGGAAGTAGACCGGCAAAACGCACCACACGAGGTGGTAAAAAGAAATCAAAGAAAGCAGACATAGAGACCACCCCACAGCAGACGAGACAGCTGGGCCTTCACAGGAAGACAAGAGATACAAGTTGCTCCTCCGCCTCTCAAGAAACCCAAAAAACGAGGGGCAACCCGTGGGCTGAAAGCAAATAGAGGCCCCCCGACAAAGCCTTTGGAGTTCAATGAGTTTAATCAGCCCACGGGTACTTGGAAAAATGATTTCACTGCTCTAGCAGGCATTTGGTGAGTACATATTTCAATATAAACCACCATTGGAAGCAAGTGCCTCAGGCGTTGAAGGAGCAGATATTTGAACGTCTCAAGGTATTTGTTACACTTAATAGTTTGTTTTAAGATTTATATAGTTACTATTTTACACTAATCCATTTTTTTTTGCATATAGGACCGATTCAGTATAGATCCTTCTATGAAGGATGATGTGATGAAGGGGATTGCCACACAGTTTAAAGACTTCAGATCTCTGCTCACGAGGCAGTACATTTACTGTGAGGAGCCCGCGGAGATAGAGGAGGCAGAAGGTGAAGATGTGGATGATCGGAGACCACCGTGGCAAAAATATGATGGTATTACTGAAGAGCAGTGGAATGAGTTTGTTGCGAAGCGTTTGACCCCTGAGTTCAAGGTGAGTTTCACACTAGTAGTTGTTCTTTTGTATGATAAATGTTTAAAGTGTCCTTAGAGTTCATTTGGTTAATTCGTCTTTTTCATATATTATTTGCATAATTTGTCTTTTCATACATATATGTAGGCTATACGTGAGAAACAACAACAAAATGCAAAAAAAAATCGTTACCCCCATCACATGGGGAGTACAAGTATTGCTCAGCGTGTGCCGCAGTGGGAGAAAGAGGGGTTGCTGCCAGCTGGCTCGAATGTCAGCGAACGAAGGATGAAGGTTTGGGACTTAAGTCGACGGAAGAAACCTTCAAATCCGGCGGCACCTGCTGAGTATGATGACGCCACGAGAGAGTCATCAACCAAATGGTAAGTGATTTTTAGTTTAAAAAATGTTTATTATATTTATAGAGTAACAATAGCAGTTAAATAAACCGAAGTATCCTTATTGACTTATTAAACTCCATAACAGGAAGAGTTAAGCTCCCAGATCACCCAGGGCACTTGGCAGCCCGTTAGGCAGGATGATCCACTTTCCCGCGCTCTCGGGAAGAAGGATCATCCGGGTCGTGCAGTAGGCTTTGGTGGTCATGTCGGTATACGCCAAGCCTTCGGTAATCCTGGGTCCAGACACGTGCTGGAGGGAGCATTACATATGAGGAGCACTTACGCCAGAATGCGGAGCTCGAGCAGCGACTACGAAATGAATTTCAGCAGTCAATCGCTCAAGCTATGGAGATGATGCGATCTGAGAGGATGAGTCAGGAGGTTTCTAGACCGCCAGATCAGGCACAAGCATCAGAGC
The DNA here is from genome assembly GCA_023374045.1 of Limonium bicolor. Taxonomy (NCBI): domain Eukaryota; kingdom Viridiplantae; phylum Streptophyta; class Magnoliopsida; order Caryophyllales; family Plumbaginaceae; genus Limonium; species Limonium bicolor. The sequence goes on from CM041782.1 coordinate 21,886,610, forward strand.
CCGCAGCAGTGCCTCCCAGTAGTGTTCACTCCGTCAACCCATTTCCATATTCATCTCTCAAGGTTAGAACAACATGTTAACTACAAATACAAAAAAAAACAAATTATACACTTGTTTATGTGCATCTAAAATCTTTAATTTTGAAAATTTAGCAACCATTGACTGCACATTGTTCCAAGTGATTGGCGTTGACGAAGTCGAAGTAGGGTGGGGAAAACTTTTCAAGTCTTTGCTGGAGACACCGTGAGGAATGCAGCGCTCCGAGAGTACCATGCCGGGTGCTTGTTGAAGGTTACGCGCCTGCTTACGCGGATTGTCAGATACCGGTGCCCAGTGCAGACATATCCACCCTTCGTCAAGCTGAATCCATGACAGTACAGTGGCCCTGTAGATTGATTAAGCTTGGGGAGCAGCAGGTAACCCCATGAAAAAACTTATTCTTTAACATATCCTAGAGTAGAAACATATACTTATTAAATTAATATATTAGGAACACATTCAATCAAATTCTGATAAGGCAAAAGGAAAGAGAGTTGTTGTTGCACCAGCTAATCCTTCGATGGCATCCGCGACTAGAGTTGTGATGAGATCGAATTTGCTACAACCGGCGGTTCTGAATGTTACCCCCCAAGCTGAAACTGTTGCACTCCACACTATTGATGACGCCGCCAGCAAGAGATTCGGTTACAATGGAACCAAGACCGGATCTTTTTACTATGCAGGCGCTCAGAGTTTTGAAATCTATCTTACTGATTTTGTGGAGTTGTTCACGAAGGATTGGTTGAGTGCGTCGATTCTCAAATCGGCTTGCATGTGAGTAATTAGCATACCTTGTACACATTTTACTCTGTATATTTGAAAATTAAATTCATAATATTGGTTTCTTTATATTGTGCAGGTTTATTGATGACAAGGCGGTCCAAGTACATGAGAATAGTAGTTTCGGGTTCTATGCCCTGACTACTGTTCTGAAGCTAATATGGGATCTGACCCCCAAGCTTTGGTCCAGTACTTGTCGAATGTGATACATGCGTGTGCAGTTGCTGATAAATCTTACATAATGCTGCATCTTCATCAAGGGTAAGAATTTAATCTAATGTTAAGTTAGTTTAAAAATTATGATATTTGTATTATGTAATTGATTGAATTAAGTTCTGCTTGTATTGTAATCTATGAACAGCCGACACTGGTCTTTGCTCGTTCTATGTCTAAAAAGCCCAAGAGTCCTGCAGCTTGACTCAGCATCTCGGTCCCAAGAGGCCACTTATATATAACATGTTGATGAGGTGATGAATTTACTTAACTTGATTAATTATCAATTTTTAGTTATTTCTTAATCATCCGGTTGATAACTTTTACTTTATCTGTGCGTATGAATTCTAGTGCCTTTGTATCTGTACTAACGCAATCCGGGGAGAGATTAAGAAGATTCCGTGGAATGTAGTCAAGGTATTTTTGTAGTCCTTATTCAAATTTTGTAATATGTTCATTAGTTTTAAAATAGGAACAGTATTATAATTTATGTGTTAAATCGATTTTGAATATGTACGTATATCATGTGCAGTGTCCACAGCAGCCGGGAGGTTCGGAATGTGGCTACTATGTCATTCGGTTTATGAGTGACTTGATAGCGGGACCGAGACTCTTGCCAGAGAAGTCTCTAGACAGGTAAGTAGCATTCTCGAAATATTTTGGTTTTGTAGATAATTTTTAACATTGATTCTTAAACTCAAAGTATTATTAGCAACTAATCATATTTCTTTTTGTGTTAATTCAAGGCTTTTGAAGAGTTGGTAGACGGTTACAACGAAGGACATATAACCGAGGTGCTCGAAGAATGGGCAGAATTCATGAGCGTTAATGTAGGTTGCTTTAGGGTTTGGTAGGATTGAGTAGGATGATTTTGAAATTCTCATGAAACAATTGTGTTTCTGTAAAGATTTTGTTGATGTTTGATTAATTTGCTCAAATTTGTAAATGTAAGTGGATTATTGCCCGTAGATAGGTTTGGTGGCTATTAAATGGTGAAATGGTTGATCTAATGCCCCACTGTGGTGGCATTGTTAATTGCTATATCTTAACAGGTTTGATTGATTTTGGGTGTGTGTGGTAGAATTGTAGGGTGGAATGGAAAAAAAAAAAAAAAAACCTATTGCAGCGGTTCTTAGTAAGAACCGCTGCAATAGGTGTTTTTTTGAAAGCCTATCGCAGCGGTTCCTTCAACAACCGCTGCGATAGGTTTTTTTTTAAAAAAAAAGGTCTAACGCAGCGGTTCTTTTAACAACCTGCGGTAGAGTACCTACTGCAGCGGTTGTAGAACCGCTACGGTAGGTACTTGCCGCAGCGGTTGTTAAAAGAACCGCTGTGTTATAGTACCTACCGCAGCGGTTCTACAACCGTTGCGGTAGGTGTTTCACCTACCGCAGCGGCACCCATCGCAGCGGTTTTCAACCGCTGCCATAGGTACCAACAACCGCTGCGGTAGGGTATTTTTCTACTAGTGAATCTTTATTGTTTCAGTATGGTTCAGTTGGATGTTGAGTTTGGTGCATCCTTCTTTGATTGCGAGTTTAATCCCTTGAGTAATAGCCTCAATCTCCATCTCATAATCTTGTTTTTTTGGAGAACTTTTGCTGTTGAAGGCCATCGTTGGACAGTTGCCATTATCAATGAGTATCCTTTCTGCATAAGCTGTTTGACCTTTCTTCCTGTAACAAGAGGTTACAAGTAAGATCTCATCATGTAAAATGTTATTATAATCATACACTCTACTTCCTTCTTTACATTTCAACTTAATTTCATAGCATTCTGTAAAAGCTATATTGGCCTCAATACAAGCCATAATCGCCAGCTGGGGATTGTTTTTAGCTTGATTTCTCCCATCATAGATCGCCCATAGGTGGTTAGCCACAGTGGAAATCTTCTTTGTCGGCCAATTTCTAGCTTTAAAATTGAGCCAGTCTTGAATGGCTCCTCTATTATACTGAGGTAGTTCTGTTAGGTCTAAAATCTTCTCCCGGTGACTCCTGCTTGTCCAACAAAGAAATAGGGCATGTATATCCGTATCCAGATTTCCACAAAATCCACATTTCCCCGAGCCCCCTATTCTTTTAGCTATGTTGGTCATACAAGGAAGTTGGTCAGTGAGAATCTTCCAACAAAGACGTTTGACTCTTGGAGGTGAAATTTTTGTAGAGATTCTTGAGATGAAATCCCAATTATCTCGGTTGTTCATAGAAGTGTTGTTCTGGAAAGTGCTATCCTGCAGAAGTTTGTAACCTTGTTTGACTGAGTACTTCTTATCCTTAGAGTAGTGCCATATCCACTCATCTTTTTTCTCATGATCGAACTTGATTCTAAGAATCTCTTCTTTATCAATCTGCAGCATGGAGGTATTAATGATCTGGGAATTCCAGTTTGTTCCTTGTTGGTCCATCAGATCTCTTACTACCTTGGTACCATTAAGATTATTGATAGGAGAAATAATCTTAAAATTACCATCTCTAGGGACCCACGGGGTATTCCAAATCTCAGTTTCTTGCCCATTGCCTATTTCAATTCTAGCTCCTGCTTTGATCAGGTGCAAGCTGGATATGAGGGATTTCCAGATAGGACTATCCTTACTTGAGGGCTTGGCACGAAGAATATTTTGAGAAGGGTAATATATGGCTTTCATGGTTCGAGCTACTAGGGACTCTGGGTTTTTTAACAGTTTCCAGATCTGTTTAGCAAGAAGAGCTTGGTTGAAATCCTTAGAACTTCTGAGACCCAGACCCCCATGTTCTTCCTTAGTACAGATCTTATCCCATTTTGTCCAATACATGGGTTTTTTTGACATGTTACCTGCCCACCAGAATTGAGAAATCATAGAATCCATCTTTTTGATGATGTGATTAGGGATCTTGAGAATGGACATGGAGAGGTAGGGATAGACATGAGGACACTCGAGGTTAGCACTGTTCTGGCTGCCTGAGACATTGGTCTATTCCAGCCTTGGATTCTCTTTCTAAGAGCATCTAGCAGATAGCTGAAAGTCTCACTTTTGTTTCTACCAATCTTGGTGGGCAGTCCAAGATACTTTTTAAAATGAGTAACAATCTGGACATTGAGAGAGCTAGCCATCTGAGCTTTGGAATGAGAACTTACCTTCCTACTGAAAATCATTTCTGATTTTTGATTGTTTATCTCATGCCCAGACACACTGAGGAAGTCAGTCAGCAGCCTTCCTAAAAACTCCACATTACTTGGCTTAGCAACACCATGCAAAATCATGTCATCTGCAAAAGCAAGATGAGAGATGCAAGGGGAATCCTTACTGCAAGAGATCCCCTGATAAAGGTTGTCAGACATAGCCTTGTTGATGGCTCTGGACAGAGCTTCTTGACAAAGGATGAAAATAAAGCGAGATAGGGGATCTCCTTGTCTAATTCCCCTTTGTTGAGAGAAGATTTTGCCAGGAGAACCGTTGATGATAACAGAACCTCTAACTGAAGAGATACAATTCATGACTGGAACTCTCCAAAGATCAGGAAACCCCATGGCTTGCAAAACATTATCAATGAAAGGCCACTCAAGTCTATCATAGGCCTTACTAAGATCTATTTTACAAGCAAAGAGGGGGTTTTTTGTGGCTTGTGTTTTGGCTATTTTATTGTGAATTTCCCCTGCAAGAATAACATTGTACGTAATCAGTCTCCCATGAACAAAACCAGATTGGTTCTCCGAAATGATATCAGGGAGAATGGATTGAATTCTGTTGGCCAAAACCTTGGTAATAATTTTGTAAGAAAAGTTGCACAGGGCAATGGGTCTGAAGTTACTAAGATGAGTAGCTCCTAGGGTTTTTGGAATGAGAGTAATATAGTAATCATTGAGGGAGGGGGGAGAGGTTTGCCATTGAGAATGTCCAAAACAGTGCTGGAGACTTGGTCCCTAATGATGTCCCAAAAATGTTTGTAGAATTTCCCATTGAAGCCATCGGGGCCTAGAGCTTTATCAGATCCAAGATTCTTAACAGCCCTAATAATATCATCTTGGTTGTATTCCTGTGTCAACTCCACTAAATGATCAGGCTTAAGAATATTCTCTACCAACTGATAAAAGGAATTTGAGTTATTCAAAGGGGAAGCCTTGAACAAATTTTGAAAATGAACTCTTGAGATGCACTCCACTTCTTCCCACTTGAAAGCCTTGTCACCATTATCATATTCTAGAGCAAAGATAGTATTTCTCCTTCTGTTAGCCGAGGCTTTAGAATGAAAGAAAGTCATGTTCTTGTCTCCTTCTTTGATCCATTTATCCCTAGCTCTTTGTTTCCACCAGATCTCCTCTTTGAATTGAAGAAGCTCAATTTCTGTAAGCAGTATTTTACGGTTGGAAATGCTGCCAATAGTTTGTTTGGTAAGTGGAATTCTATGCAGTTCTTCAATTTTGTTCCTGGTCTTGTTTTTAACCTTCTGAATACTCCAGCCATCCCAGGATTGAAATTTTTCTTTACATCTTTTCATATTGAGCATGAGATTTTGGTTGTTACTCTCCCAACAATCTTCAACGATTTTCCTACATTTCTCCTCCAACAACCACATATCTTCAAATCTGAAGATGTTTCCAGGTTTTTTGTGAGTACCTAGAAGTTTGATTAACAGAGGGCAATGATCTGAATTGTCTCTAGGGAGATGTTGTACAGCAAGGGAAGGAAAGAGGTTTTGGGCATCTGAGGAGATAAGCACCCTATCTAATCTACTTACAAACAAAAGGGAATGGGTTGACAGTTGGTATAAGTAAAAGGAAGCCCACTAAAGCCTACATCAATAGGTCCAGCTTCATAGACAGCCTTCCTAAAGGGGGCCATCTGAGACTCATCTCTAATCCTACCCCCTTCTTTTTCTTTTTCAACCATGATTTGATTAAAGTCCCCAGCTATAATCCAGGGGATAGAAACTTGTCTGCTAAAGGCTAACAGTAATTTCCAAGAAAGAAATTTAAGATTCCACTTAGCCCAACCATAAAAATCAGTAAAGTGAAAAGTGTTCATACCTGTAAAAGAAATTTCAGCTGCAATGTGATGAGTAGAAGAATTGATAATTTAGATATCCGTGCCTTTTTTCCACAAAAGGGCCAAACCTCCACTTCTACCAACACTAGCTACACAGATTCCCTCATATAAACACCATTTCTAAAAGATAAGATCCATTTGGGTTGAGGATCTATGGGTCTCCATCAAAAACAGGATTTCAGGGTTATGTTTCTTAATAAGCCCTGTGATCCAAGGAACTGCCTGGGGTCGACCCAAACCCCGGCAATTAAGGCTGATGCAACTCATTTGGGCAGGCAGCCTTGCTGCTCAGCAAGGTCTGCCTTATCTAGGTCAGTGTCAATACTCTCAGACTCCTCTATATCTTCTTCCAACAGAGAAGAAGATTTGATCATCAGAGGCTGGGGCTTGGTTACTTTCCTTTTTTTAAACACGGGTTTGATTGGGCCAAGAGCAATAGAAGCGTAAGCTTTTTGTTTTCCTGGTCTCTGAGAAGGAGGAAGAGACTGGTTTTTTGAGCAGCAGCTGAAGAGAAGCTGGTAGCATTGTTCACTCTCATTTCTGCTTCTTTAAGAACTTCAGAGACAGATTGTGGGGTAGCTTGATTAATGGAATCAGGGTTGTTGGCTTTTTTGAACGCATCAGAGCCAAAGAAAGAAATGGCTGCATTCCAGTCAAAGTTGTTATAGAGATTTGTGTGGGGCTGATTCTGAGGGGAGGGATTCAAGGGTCTGGAGGGCTCAGGTTGAGGTTGATTGTGCACTATCGGGGTTAAGGTGCCAAGGATAGGATGGAATTTTGTGGGAGGGTATATGTACGGGCCTGAGTTCTGGCTGGGGGGGCCGCTTGAATAGGTTGGATCATACTGCAAGAAGGTTGGGCTATATGGGAGCTTAAAGGGTGAGGCATCGAAAGATTGGAGTTCAGGTCTGCTCAACTGGTGTGCGTGACAGAAGGAGATGGGATTAAGGGGGCGTTTATTGTGGGGTAATCAGGAAGGGAATTGGAATTAGATCCCTTTCCTGCTGGTTTGTTTTGCCAGTTTTTCCTATTTTATGGACTGGAAAGGGAAAGGGAATGGGATTACCTCAAAACTCTCTATCTTGATTTCTCACCCCCTACTAGGGAATGGGATTCCCTTTCCCCAGTACATGTTACCCCGGTAAATATGACCATTGCCGATGACTAATGAATTGACCGTGGGACGGTGAATATTGACCGGCAATTAGTGACCGTTGACCGGCAGCCGAACAACCGTTGACATTGACCGGTGGCGTTGAACGATTATTTATTTAAGTTTCCCCCTTTTTTTTATTTAACCCACCCCCCCCAGCCAAACAAACAACCGGGAAAATCAAAGGGATCCTTTTCCATTCCTCTCCATTCCCTTTCCTGATTCCATTCCGTTTCCCCCGCTCGAACAAACGCCCCCTAACATTAATCAATGGGGAGGGGGATGAGAAGGTCTTAGGGGATTACCAAGAGGGCGGCTAGAGGAGGAAATGGCCTTGGCTTGAGGGGGTGAGACCATGGTGAGGGACAATCGACATTCACTTGTTGGTGAGGATTATCAATGGGGAGGGGATTTTGAGAATGCAGGGGGAAGTTATCACTGATCAGCCCCTCTTCTCTCCATTGCTGCATCAAGAGTTCTTCAGTCACTGGGGCCATACTACTTGCGTTTTCAACTCTAATCCAAGGGCCAAACCTTTCACCAGCACTCGGGTTGTCTTTCACAATCTTACATTCATTGACCGTGTGAGTTATCTTTCCACAACGATGGCAGAAATTTGGCAAGTTCTCATAGGAGACACGGCAGATTCTCTTAGTTTGCCCAGTAGTGACAATTAGCACTCGACAAAGAGGATCTTGGATATTTACCTCAATCCTAAACCTTAGAACCCTAGAGAGGTGAGGGTTTACCTTGTCAGGATATTCAACAAATGTATCGATTCTTTGGGCTAGAAGGATGGTCGTCGCTCTATTGCAATACCCAATTGGAAGACATGAATGCCAACCCAAATTTTGATGGTTCTGAAGGCGTGTTCCACAAAGCTCAGGGCTGGGTTTAGGGGTTTCAAGACAAGCAACCTATTTTGAAAGTGCCACGGTCCATTGGCTAGGACATGTTTCACTTCAGCTTCAGACGCAAACAAGAAGGAGAATGTGTTGTAATCCACTTCATTAACTCGCAGGTGAGGTTTAGGTTTCCAGATCTGATTCATGAAGTTTTGGATTAGGCGGGGATGCACTCTACTGGGGTACCAAACTCTCCAACTAGCGCTTTCTTGTAATCGGGGTTAGCAGGGTCGATGATAAGAGGTTCAAGGTTTGATGTTTCGGCTTCAGCTGGGTGGAGTTTCAAGTTTTTTCCAGTCTTGTAGCATATTATCCATGGCGAGGGCTACAGATTTTCGAATGCAGAAGTTTGTGTATCGGAGGTGAGAGGAGAGCAGGGGCAAGGTGTGGAAGACTCAAAATCGTATAGCAAAATGAACCTAAATCCGATTTCAGATTTCCTATTACACGCTATCATCATTATTACTATTCTACCTAGATTATCTGCAGATTTCGATTCTGCATAATTACAGCTGATTACAGAAAATAAAGGGTTGGATCTACCTTTACTGTATAATCCAACCGGCCGAGAATTCTCCTCGTAAATTTCTCTTCTATCGCGCACCTCTCTGCTCCTCTACAGCCAACCCAATTGAATCCCGATGCGACGTGCAACAGGACTGCACCTCTCAACTCTCCGCCTCTTCCTCTCTCTTTTCTCCCCGCATTCAATTCCTACACTTTTCTCCTCTTTGTGTTCTGAAATACAATCTTTCCTTCTCTCAAACCTAGCACAACTCTGTGCTAATAGCTCATGATTAGCTATATTTTCTCGTTGGGTGAAATTTGCACAACGAGAAGAAAGGGGTAGGGTTCTTCCTAGCGCGTGCCCGCGCGTTCCCGAGGGAGCTTTCTCTCTCTATTTTTTTAACCATTCTATATTTTCATTATAAAATAACTATTCAGGTCAAGTTGTTAAGTTGGTGATGCTTTTTCTATCGATGTTTGCCCCTGAGCTGTCAGCTGCCATATTGGTCCTTTCTTGAGTCTTCTTCGGCCTACTGGGTTAAATTATACGGACGAAGTAGGTTACTGGCCCATTTACAGAAAAGGACATTCACGATTCAGAAGCGTGTGTTTTTTGTCTACTTATTTGTTTCAGTAGGTGCTTTATTTATTTATATTGATTGGACGGCTGGATTACTCGAGTCGTCGGTGTCATCATCATCAATCAACTGCACTGGGCTAGCTCTCCCGTGACGTTAGGAAGATAGTCTCATTCTACCGCAACGAGCTGCTAGCTGATAGTTGATACTAGTTAATATGACTGATAGTTAATTTTAAAATAATGAGTTAAGATGGACAATCTAGTCAAACATGTTAAACCAGCAGAACATGAGACACAATTTGAGTTTAAGTAGCTACTAGGTTGATATTAGCTGATATTGATTGATAACTTATTTTTAAAGAATGGACTGAACTGGTCAATCCAACTGATAAAACATAAACCAGCTGGATGCTGGACAAAAGGATGGGGCCAGAATCGGTGACCAAAACCGATTGATTAGTCTATTATGGCTCCATTTTTTTGTAGAGATTTTAACTGGTTTATGCATTATCAGCGGGACAGCAAACAACACTCATTATTTTGGGCATATTATAGGTCGGGTACCATCTACCCAAAGAGTTTATTCCAAACAACATTCTTAGTTGATTAATCAGTTGTTTATGTATTATCAGTTAATTAATCAGTTCAAAAAATTTAATACACAAAGAACAACTTATATTAGTTTTACATAATCATCTAGTTTTAAAATCAGTCATCGATCCGTATCAGCTATCAGTATCAGCCAAGCCTCTGTGGCTTGATCGGTAGAGGAGTGATACACAGAAACTAAAGGTCCTGGATTCAAAACCTATTTACTACCATAACTTCAAAAAAAAAGCTATCGGTATCAGCTTCCAACACCCACAAGAATGGGGCCTATGCTTTGTCCTCAATTCCTTTTTTTCACATTCAACATCCGAGCACCTTTTAATGTGGTTTAGTTTATAGGTTCTTTAGAATCGTGGCACCGACTAAAGCAACGAGGGAAGATGCTCAAAACAAATTTTGAGCATGGTGCTCAATTAAACCATGTCCGTTGGATTTATAACAAATAAATTGAAGGTTTAGATTTTATTGTTTATATAGGGGTATAGATGTCAAATTTAATTTTTATTTTTTAGAAATAAAGGAAAAAAATATAAGATTACATGATCTAGTTTACACCGAAAGAAATAAATCAATAATTCTAATAAATATTCCCACAATTGGCAGTTACAATTATTTTAACTGTAATAGAAGTGGAGTAGTTATTTGAAAAATCAAAGTCCCACGTTGTATGCAAAAAAAATATTATTTAAAAATAACAAATTAGAAATTTAATTGACAAGACTCCTCGTAGAAATGTATAAGAACAACGTTGAATTTATATTCTTAATTAAACATTACAATCAAACAAAAATAAATCAAAGAATTATATTTTGAAACAACTATTACTTTACCTAAATATCTACACTTTTACTTGAATTAGGAATTGATTAAAATTCACAATTCTAAAAAAAATCCACACTTACATTTAAAAATATGACATTTTACTAAAATATCTAAATAAGAATGTAATTTTAGATGAGTTTGTATATTGCAACGATCCAATTTGAAAAAAATGATAAACCATAATATTTTTTAAATTGGGAATGCAGCCGATCTAGTTAGAAAAAGAGAAAGAATGATGTACATTTTAAACAAATTATTTTGAAAGAAACAATTTGAAAATACTTTGACATGAACCCTTTAAAATAAATATAAGATCATAAGTGAAATTCCTAGGTTGTCTTATTTATTACTCATTAAAATAATTTCAATCATCGTTTTAAAATTATATTGTTCAAATAAAAAATCTACACTTTTATTAAACAAATCTACACCTACATTTACAAAATCTATCCTTTTACTTAAATAACTACACTTTTACTTAAATGAGTAATTACTAAAAATCTACAATTCTATCAAATAAATCTACACCTTCATTTTGAAAAATCTAATATCTACACTTTTACTTTCATTTTTATAAAATACTAAAAATCTACACTTCCCTCATACAAATCTACACCTTCGTTTCAAAAAATATATCCTTTTACCTAAATATCTACACTTTTTCTTAAATGAGCAAACAAATCTACATTTGCATTTTGAAAATTGTATAATTTTAGTTAAATATCTAATTTGAAAAGAAAACTATAAACCATCAATTCTAATAAAGATTCCACATTTAAGAAACTTACTTTATTTAAAAATAACAAATTAAAAAAAAATCTTTTGATATAAACCTTGTAGCATTAATAGATGTTTGAAAGAAATTTCCACAATGTCAATGTCGTATATTTAGGGAAGTTACTGGTGGAATAATTATTAAAATGCTAGTAATTACTTTACAATTGGGTGAGAAAAACTTCCGTAAATTTCATCTCCTATCAATAAGGGGAAGTGGTTGGTTATAATTGAAAAAGTCTCTTATTATTATTGATTGTTTTGTTTTTTATAAAACATTAATTAAATAAAAAAATACATATACGGTTGAGATTAATGTTTTAAAAGATAAATTGTAATCTAATGGCTAGATATTGTTTGAGCATATGCCCAAACTTTATACCCATGGGCATGGTCCCCTTTTGCCGACTAAAGTAGTGGTTAATAAAGTGCTTCTCAAAATTTTGTCTTTGCCTAGCTACTTGCACTTATTAATCTCTAGCAAGAAGAATTATTTCTTTCGTGTTTAAGTAATTATTGTGAGCGTATTTTTCAAAAAAAGAATTATTATGAGTGATCACTGATCACCAACTATTGATTATATTTGATGTTTTCTTTCTTTATAATTATGTTTTTCATTTTTAATTATTATCCCTCCGTCCTGAATTAATTATTTTGTTTATTCTATAATATATTTTCTATTTTAATATTAAATATATAAATAAAATAATTTCATAAAATTAAATTTTATAATATATAATTTATCGAAATCATTTATAAATTTAAAATTATTTTATATTATATATTAAATATTGAAGAGACGACCAACACAGGACCGCGAGAATACTATTTAACATCGAAGACACTTGATTTACAATGAAATTAGCAAAAGAATATATACGATGAATGTGACAGGATAATCGTACATAGTGGTTGTATGATTAGCTACAAATTAAGGGGCTTGATCAATATGAAGACCGAAATCAAATCAAAGGAGAAAAGACGAGAAGTTTAACAAGTTAAACAGGTTTAGACTTGATTGAAACCAAACCGCTCACTCACGGAGTCACACCTCTCACTCATTCACACGCCGCCATGATGAGATGAGATACAACATATGCCGGGCAAATTCTACCATACAACCGGCTCTGTGCTTCCGGTATATATGTGGAGAAAAAAAGTAACGTGGATACGTGACATGTATTTGATATAGTTAAAAGACTTTCTCTTTTTATTTTTAAAATTTAAAATTGAATTTTTAATTAGTTAAACCTAGTAACCGTTCAGCAAAAGATTCTCAGTTTTTAAGAAAAATCTAGAAGTTTAAAACAAATAATTCTCAAAAATTTAGTAATTGTAAAGTAAAAGAATCTAAGTTTTAGAGGAAAATCTTGAAGTTTAAAACAAATACTTTTGAATATTTTATCTTCAAAACAAATTCTGAAAATTTCAAACAAATAATTCTAAAAAAACTAGTAATCGTTAAAGTTAAAAAATCTAAAACTGAAAGTTTAAAACAATAATTCTAAAAAATTTATTAATTGTTTAGTAAAAAAATCATAGTTTTAGAGAAAAATTATACTAATATTCTTGTATTATATAATTTTCCATAAAACTAGTCAGAAATTTAATATAAGCAAATTTTATAAACAACATAAGATAAATTTTGAACAAATGGTTTAAAATATGAACAAATAGCTTAAAATGTTGAACAAATGGCTTAAAATGTTGAACAAATGGTTTAAAATGTTGAACAAATGGTTTAAAATGTTGAACAACGTGTATTGCTAATAAGAACATGTAATTGATGTTTCAAAATGGTGAAAAAATAATTTGAAAGAATCTAAGTTTTAGAGGAAATCTTGAAGTTTAAAACATATAATTTTGAAAAATTTTATCTTCAAAAAACATTCTGAAAAATTCCAAACAAATAATTCTAAAAAATTAGTAAGTGTTAAAGTTAAAAAATCTCGGCTTTAGAGGAAAATCTAAAAATTTAAAACAAATAATTCTAAAAAATTTATTAACCGTTAAAGTTAAAAAATCTCGGTTTTAGAGGAAAATTATATTAATATTCTTTTATTATTAATTTTCCATAAAAACTAGTTTGAAATTTTAATATGAGCATTATAAACAACAGAAAATATGGTTTAAACTATTGAACAAATGGCTTAAAATGTTGAACAAATGGTTTAAAATGTTGAACAAATGCTTTAAAATGTTGAACGATGTGTATTGCTAATAAGAACATGTAATTGTTGTTTCAAAATGAAGAAAAATAATTTGAGCAAATTTTAGTAAGAACATGAAATAATTTTGAACAAACGGTTTTAAATGTTGAACAAATGGTTTAAAATGTTGAACAAATGGTTTGAAATGTTGAACTACGTGTATTGCTAATAAGAATATGTAATTAATGTTTCAAAATGGAGAAAAAATAATTTGAGCAAATTTTAGTAAGAACATGAAATAATTTTGAACGAATGGTTTAAAATGTTGAACAACATGCATTGCTAATATGAACATGCAATTGATGTTCAGAAAAATGACAAAAGAAATATAAATGGTATAATTATATTGACATTATTTTACGATAAATTTTTGGATGAACAAACTAGTATCACATTTGTGAACAAGTTGTAAAAATAATTGAACATATGGTTCAAAAAGATTGAACAACTAATTTATATTTTTAAATATAAACTTTCACTTAAAAAATGGAACAATATGAACTAACTTTTGAACAATGTGTCAAAACTTGAACCAGTAGTACATAGTATCTGAACACATACTTGAAAGTTTTAAAATGGTAATCCAAATTTAAACAGACAAATTGTACTAACATTTTTTCTCATCGGCGGTCAATTGGTTGAAGATGAAAGTAATGTTAGAAAAGTAAAATCTATCGTGTACTTGTAAAAAAATGAAGAGATCGATGGTTATATAGCTTACATGTGGTTACGACATTGAGAAGTTTCCATGATTCTTCATCATTCAATTCTGTCGATTTATTCATCGATGCCGGTAGCGAAAATTTGGACTGCAACAATAACGAGGAGAAAAAAGAAAGAGAAGAAGATCGATGATAGTTGCTGTAACACCCCCAACACTGGCCTAGGAGTTAGGGGTATTACACGCCGCGTATTATTACATAATAACGCAAGGCTCTAATAAACGAACTTAAACAGATAGTCAAATAAGGCCCCAACGGAATACTTAGGTAAAGTATAAAACAAGAGATGTGAAAACATCCCCAAAAGTCATTACAGAACCCACCAAACTAATGTCAAAAGCGGAAGCTAACAAAATATGCCCAAAGGCCCAAATTCAATACAAAGTCTCAAAAGAAGCTAAAAACAAAGCAGCTAAACTCCAGAAGCTGAGGGAGACGATCCTCGCTAATCAATCTGCAAAAGCGTTAGAAGTAGGGGAATGAGCACACAACTATGCCCAGTAGATGACCAACTTCATCAACCAGCATGCTCAAAACATTTACAGAATGTTATCAAACAGAAGGAGTCAAGAGAACCCATAAACAATCAAAAGTCAGAAACAGAAGTCCAATCATTAAAGGACTAAACAGGCTGAAGCAGACAGAAGCAGAAAACAGAATGGGACACTAGCTGATCACAGTATACAGACAGAACAAGCAACTAGCTCGTGGACAGAACGAGGAAACCTCACTCGTAAACAGAACAGGTGTAAACACCCGTGAACAGAACGGGGAACATCACCCGTGAACAGAAGGATCCTACATAGCGCGCTACGAGACAGCGAAACCAGCCATCCAAAGGCTCAGACACAGAGATAACTAGGTCCCAAAACAGAAGCTTAAATACAGATAAGCATATGTGCACCAAAGGCACCAGAAAGCTCATAGATAGCTTGGAAATCAGAAGGGGAATCCAACCCCGCAAACAGAAGTCAAAACGGAGCTCAAACGAGCAAGTTATGGTCAAAACAGTAGCCTGTCCGAACTTGTGTCCGGACATCAATGTTCGGACACAAGTCGAGACTCAGAAGGCAAAACCAGACAGATGTCCGAACTTGTGTCCGGACTTCAAAGTTCGGACACAAGTCGAACCTTAAAACAGATGGAGAGTCAGAGGTGTCCGAACATCCAAGTTCGGACGGATGTTCGGACGTTCTTCGGAAAACAGGACGTGGAGAGTCCGAACTTGTGTCCGGACATCCAATGTTCGGACACAAGTCGAAGCCAAAATCAGAGAATGCAGAAGGCTGTGTCCGAACTTCAAAGCTCGGACGGAAGTTCGGACACAGCGAAGATTTTCAAAAGATTAAGCGCAGAAGGGCATGTCCGAACTTCAAAGCTCGGACGGAAGTTCGGACATGCCGAAAACCTCAGAAATCAGAAGCGAATTTAGCACGAACAAAAGCACCAAAACTTACTCAAATCAACACACACATTTACAAAACAACCTGGGGGTTTAATCCATTGAAATGGCATTAAACAGACATAAATCACACATCAACACAAGATCAAAACATTGAATTAACTGATAGAATCCAAACTCCCCAAGGCTGAACACACGGATCGAATCCGAAAGCCACCTACCTCGAATTAACAGCAGAGACAATCCTCAATTCTGAACAGCAGAATCCAGCCAATGTAGACCCTCAAACGCAGACCGAACGCAAACAAACCACTGAATTCTGAACACAACGCAGAGACCCTCTCAATCAGAACTGACCACAACACCAAAACTGAAACAGAACGGAATTGAACCCCTCACACCTGAAACTGTTCACGGATTCGCAGAGCACGTCAACAGCAGTAGCAATCGACAGAGAACGTCGGGAAATCCACTGATTACAATCAGATAGCAGAGAAGGAAATTAGGGATTGGGAAGTTCTCCAAACTGATTTGCAAACTAACCAACGCAACACAAACCTGAATACGGAGAGAACAGCAAGACGATGAAGAAACCACAGCACTCGAATCTCCAACCAGTAGCACAATGGATCGATCAACAGAGAGGAAGATTGAGAGAGAGAAGAGAGAAGGGTTTCCAATCTGAGCGAGAAGGAGAGCGCAAAGGAGATCGTGAGAACGTGATTAGAATAATGACTAGGGAATTATTAATATAACTCAATTAATAATATTCTTACCAAAAATTCGAAAGAAGAAGACCACCTCGCCCTTGTCTTTAATCTAAAGGACTTCCATGTCCTGAATTAAGATTGAACCGACTTAAAGATGAATTGTGACGAAATAAAATATAACCAAATCTTGGGTTATAACATCACCTCCCCCTTAAAAGAATTTCGTCCTCGAAATTAAAACATACCTACTGCTCGAAAAGGGCGGGAAACTTAGAACGCACATCACTTTCGACCTCCCAGGTCGCCTCTTCCTCTGACTGACCCGACCACTGCACCTTCACCAAGGGCATGGTCTTACTCCTGAGCTTACGAACATCTCGGGCTAGAATCCTCGAAGGAACTGCCTCAAACGTGAAGTCCTCCTCAACTGAAGCGGACTGAAGTCGATCACATGAGATGGGTCCGGAATGTACTTCCTCAGCATCGAAACATGGAAAACACTGTGCACTGCTGCTAAAGACGGAGGCAGAGCCAAACGATAGGCAACCGGTCCGATCCTCTCTAGGATCTCAAAAGGACCCACAAAACGAGGGCTAAGCTTGCCTCTCTTCCCAAAACGAACGACTCCTCGCACTGAGAAACCTTCAGATACACATGATCGCCCACCTCAAACTCTAGAGGTCGTCTCCTCTGATCGGCGTAACTCTTCTGACGACTCTGAGCCACAAGCAGACGCTCTCTGATAGATTGAATCTTGCCCACAGCATCCTGAACCAAGTCTGGACCAATCACAGCTCTCTCCTTCAGATCATCCCAACAGATGGGTGATCTGCACCTCCTGCCATACAAGGCCTCAAAGGGAGCCATCCCGATACTGGTCTGGAAACTATTATTGTACGCGAACTCTATCAGTGCCACGTGCTGATCCCAGCTGCCCCCAAAGTCGAGCACACATGCCCTGAGCATGTCCTCTAGGACCTGATTCGTCCTCTTGTCTGTCCGTCTGACTGAGGATGGTAAGCTGAACTGAAAGACAACTTCGTCCCCAAAGCCTGATGCAAACTCTGCCAGAACCTGGACACAAACCTCGGATCTCTGTCAGACACAATCGAAGCCGGAACCCCATGCAGACGTACTATCTCATCAATGTACAACTGGGCTAAACGGTGCAAACTGAAAGTCTTCCTAACAGGCAAGAAGTGAGCGCTCTTCGTGAGCCGGTCCACAATGACCCAAACTGCATCGAAACCCCTCGGAGTCTTAGGCAGTCCCATGACAAAATCCATGCCGACGCTCTCCCACTTCCACTCCGGAACGGGTAGAGGCTGAAGCAACCCAGCTGGTCTCTGATGCTCGGCCTTGACCTGCTGACAGGTCCTACATCTGGATACAAAGTCTGAGATGTCCCTCTTCATATTGCTCCACCAGAAAGTCTCACGCAGATCCCGGTACATCTTCACACCTCCTGGGTGTACCGAGTAAGGAGCTCCATGAGCCTCCTGCATGATCTCACGCCTCAACGCGTCGTCTGCCGGCACACAAACACGGCCTCGAACCTCAGGCAGCCATCTGCACAACTCTGAACTCAGACTCCTGACCAGCAGACAAACCCTCTCTGATCTTACACAGACTGACATCAAGCTCCTGACTGGCCTTGATCCGGTCGATCAAGGTAGGCTGAAACTGCAGTGCTGCTAACATCCCAGACCTCTCTGGACGGACAACCCAGATACCCATGCGCTGCAACTCCAGAGCAGACCTCTGCACACCAGACAAAGCACAGACGGTCCCAGACGGACCCCTCCTACTAAGCGCATCAGCAACCACATTCGCCCTACCCGGATGGTAGAGGATCTCTAAATCATAATCGTGCAACAACTCCAGCCATCTCCTCTGCCTCAAGTTCAACTCCTTCTGAGTGAACAGATACTTGAGGCTCTTATGGTCCGTATACACCTTGCACGCTGCCCCATACAAGTAGTGCCTCCAAATCTTCAACGCAAAGACCACCGCAGCCAGCTCCAGATCGTGGGTCGGATAGTTCTTCTCATATGGCTTAAGCTGACGAGAGCCATATGCAACTACCTTCCCCTGCTGCATCAGAACACATCCAAGTCCCCTATGGGACGCATCACAGAAAACCTCAAGACCCTCGGTCCCCTCCGGAAGAGTCAAGATCGGCGCAGTAGTCAACCTCTTCTTCAACTCCAGAAAACACTGCTCGCAGGCATCGCTCCACTCAAACTTCACATCCTTCTGCAGCAGACGAGTCAACGGAATCACCAACTTGGAGAAGCCCTCCACAAACTTACGATAGTAGCCCGCTAGTCCAAGGAAGCTACGAATATCTCCGACATTAGTAGGCCTGGCCCACTCAGTAATAGCTCGAATCTTCTCCGGGTCCACGGAGATACCATCCTTGGAGACCACATGTCCCAAGAATACCACCTGATCTAGCCAGAACTCGCACTTCTTCAGCTTCGCATACAACTCGTTCTCCCTCAGAGTCTGGAGAACGGTCCTCAAATGCTCCTCGTGCTCCTCAGCACTCTTGGAATACACCAAGATGTCATCGATGAAAACTACAACGAACTGGTCCAAAAACGGCTTGAAGACTCTGTTCATCATATCCATAAATACTGACGGTGCATTCGTCAACCCGAATGGCATCACTAGGAACTCGTAGTGTCCATAACGAGTCCTGAAAGCAGACTTAGGCACGTCATCTGCCTTAATCCTCAGCTGATGATATCCCGACCTCAGATCGATCTTCGAAAACACCTTAGCTCCTGCTAACTGGTCGAACAAGTCGTCTATGCGCGGGAGAGGATACCTATTCTTAATGGTAACCTTGTTGAGCTCCCTGTAGTCAATGCACAAACGCATACTACCGTCCTTCTTCTTTACAAATAGCACTGGCGCTCCCCAAGGCGACACACTCGGGCGAATGAAGCCCTTATCCAGCAGCTCCTGCAACTGGACCTTCAACTCCTGGAGCTCAGCAGGCGCCATCCGGTATGGGGCCTTCGAAATGGGCTGAGTCTCAGGTGCGAGCTCGATCGAGAACTCCACCTCTCTGACAGGGGGAAGCCCAGGTACATCATCCTGGAACACAACGGGGAAGTCTCTGACCACTGGAATCTCCTCCAACTTCGCATCCTTGCGAACCTCAGGGATGTAGCACAGATATCCCTGGCATCCTTTCCTCAGAAAACGGAACGCCTGCATAGCTGATATGACTGGCGGCGAGCACGGGAGTCCATTCCCTGCTACAACTAGACGGGGCTGACCCGGCTCCTCAAAAGTGACCCTCGAAGCAGCACAATCAATATGGGCATGGTGCGCAGCAAGCCAATCCATGCCCAGAATCACATCAAAAGAAGTCATCTCCATCGGGATGAGGTTAGCACACA
This sequence comes from Limonium bicolor, assembly GCA_023374045.1. Taxonomy (NCBI): domain Eukaryota; kingdom Viridiplantae; phylum Streptophyta; class Magnoliopsida; order Caryophyllales; family Plumbaginaceae; genus Limonium; species Limonium bicolor. The sequence continues at coordinate 21,906,472 of CM041782.1, forward strand.
GAGTCCTATCTCTGACTAACACAGGACTATCTTTGCAAACAGAATTCAACAGCATAGAAGAGTCCCTAACTAATGGACTATGCACACATAACTCAACACCCAGAGGCACAACAGGCAAACCGAGCTCACCCACTAACTCAGCAGAAATAAAAGAGTGGGTGGCTCCAGAGTCAAACAAACAGAAAACAGAACGAGATGACAGCTGGAGAATACCTGTGACAACTCTGTCAGTCGATCGGTCTCTCTCTCCAGCCATCGCGTACACTTGGCCTGGCCCTGGGGCTTCTTCTGCTCAGCCCGGTCTCGATCCCTAGACCCAGATGTAGATCCTCCAGCTCCACCTCCAGAGCTACCTCTGCTCCTCTCAGCCTGAGGGCAATCAGCAATCCTATGCCCCATGGATCCACACTTGAAGCAGGCTCCAGACTTCCTGTAGCAGTCCTGGCCTCTATGAAACTTGCCACAGACCTGGCACTTCGGAGCGGGAGCTGATGAAGACGAACCACCCCTGTCTCGCGAACGGTCCCCAGAGCGGTCTCCAGTAGACTGCTTCTTCTGAGAAGCAGACTGATCCCTCCTATCACTGTCATCGGACCTCTGCTTCCTCTTCTGGTCCTTCCCTCCAGACTGGCGACCTCTCAAGTCGGCCTCTACCAGCAGGGCGACATCAGCAACGTCCCTGAAGGTCTTGTGACGCAGCGGCGTCACAGCAGATCGGATGTCCGGCCTCAGGCCACTCTCAAACTTCCTGGCCTTCCTATGCTCGTCAGGCTCAGGTGCAAACTTAGACAGGCTGATGAACTTGCGGACGTACTCTTCCACACTCATGTCCCGGCCCTGGCGTAGCCGGTTATACTCAGGATGCGCTGATCCTTGTAGACGTCGGGGTAGAACTGTTTGTTGAACTCCCCAGTGAACTGCTCCCACGTCCAAGGCTGTGGGAACTTCCCCATCACTGACCTCCACCACTCCTTGGCTTCGGCCTTGAACAGAAAGGTGGCGAAGTCGACCTTCTGCTCCTCCTCAGAGCCCATCACCGAAGTAAATCCCACTCTGACAACCAGTGGTGGCCTCCTGGGGATCTCCTGCCCCATCGAACGATGGCGGCTTCAGCTTCATGAACTCTGAAGCGCCTTCACATTCCTCCCTCCAGCATCTGCCCAGCCGGGCCTGCTCCGCCAGCTGGTCCTCCTCCAGCGGGACCGCCCCCTGCAGCCATGGTCTGCATGAGCTGCGTCATGAATTGCTGAACAGCATCAGCAACATTCCCTGGAGGGTATTCGCTCTCCTTGGCGGCATCTGAAAGTCCAACAGCAAGCAGTTAGACTCCGACACTAACATGACATTTCTGACTGACTGGCTAACTTAAAATCCCAGCAGATTAGAACCTGGCTCTGATACCACTAAATGTAAACCCCCCAAACACTGGCCTAGGAGTTAGGGGTATTACACGCCGCGTATTATTACATAATAACGCAAGGCTCTAATAAACGAACTTAACAGATAGTCAAATAAGGCCCAAACGGAATACTTAGGTAAAGTATAAAACAAGAGATGTGAAACATCCCCAAAAGTCATACGAACCCACAAACTAATGTCAAAAGCGGAAGCTACAAAACCAGGAAATCAATACCCAAAAGCCAAGCGCTAAATTCAGATGAAGCCAAAATCTCAAAAAATGCTGCAAAACACAATCAACCAAAGGCTCACGAAGAGGGTGAACGATACTCAACTCATCATGCATGCAAAAGCTTAGAAGTAGGGGAATGAGCACACAACTATGCCCAGTAGATCAACTTCATCAACCAGCATAAACCATGTCAAGATCAACACCATAACCATACATAACAAAAGTCAGAAACAGAAGTCCAATCATTAAAGGACTAAACAGGGCTGAAGCAGACAGAAGCAGAAAAAGAATGGGACACTAGCTGATCACAGTATACAGACAGAACAAGCAACTAGCTCGTGGACAGAACGAGGAAACCTCACTCGTAAACAGAACAGGTGTAAACACCCGTGAACAGAACGGGGAACATCACCCGTGAACAGAAGGATCCTACATAGCGCGCTACGAGACAGCGAAACCAGCCATCCAAAGGCTCAGACACAGAGATAACTAGGTCCCAAAACAGAAGCTTAAATACAGATAAGCATATGTGCACCAAAGGCACAGAAAGCTCATAGATAGCTTGGAAATCAGAAGGGGAATCCAACCCCGCAAACAGAAGTCAAAACGGAGCTCAAACGAGCAAGTTATGGTCAAAACAGTAGCCTGTCCGAACTTGTGTCCGGACATCAATGTTCGGACACAAGTCGAGACTCAGAAGGCAAAACCAGACAGATGTCCGAACTTGTGTCCGGACTTCAAAGTTCGGACACAAGTCGAACCTTAAAACAGATGGAGAGTCAGAGGGTGTCCGAACATCCAAGTTCGGACGGATGTTCGGACGTTCTTCGGAAAACAGGACGTGGAGAGTCCGAACTTGTGTCCGGACATCCAATGTTCGGACACAAGTCGAAGCCAAAATCAGAGAATGCAGAAGGCTGTGTCCGAACTTCAAAGCTCGGACGGAAGTTCGGACACAGCGAAGATTTTCAAAAGATTAAGCGCAGAAGGGCATGTCCGAAACTTCAAAGCTCGGACGGAAGTTCGGACATGCCGAAAACCTCAGAAATCAGAAGCGAATTTAGCACGAACAAAAGCACCAAAAACTTACTCAAATCACACACACACATTTACAAAACAACCTTGGGGGTTTAATCCATTGAAATGGCATTAAACAGACATAAATCACACATCAACACAAGATCAAAACATTGAATTAACTGATAGAATCCAAACTCCCCAAGGCTGAACACACGGATCGAATCGAAAGCCACCTACCTCGAATTAACAGCAGAGACAATCCCTCAATTCTGAACAGCAGAATCCAGCCAATGTAGACCCTCAAACGCAGACCGAACGCAAACCAAACCACTGAATTCTGAACACAACGCAGAGACACTCTCAATCAGAACTGACCACAACACCAAAACTGAAACAGAACGGAATTGAACCCCTCACCTGAAACTGTTCACGGATTCGCAGAGCACGTCAACAGCAGTAGCAATCGACAGAGAACGTCGGGAAATCCACTGATTACAATCAGATAGCAGAGAAGGAAATTAGGGATTGGGAAGTTCTCCAAACTGATTTGCAAACTAACCAACGCAACACAAACCTGAATACGGAGAGAACAGCAAGACGATGAAGAAACCACAGCACTCGAATCTCCAACCAGTAGCACAATGGATCGATCAACAGAGAGGAAGATTGAGAGAGAGAAGAGAGAAGGGTTTCCAATCTGAGCGAGAAGGAGAGCGCAAAGGAGATCGTGAGAACGTGATTAGAATAAGACTAGGGAATTATTAATATAACTCAATTAAATCTTACCAAAAATTCGAAAGAAGAAGACCACCTCGCCCTTGTCTTTAATCTAAAGGACTTCCATGTCCTGAATTAAGATTGAACCGACTTAAAGATGAATTGTGACGAAATAAAATATAACCAAATCTTGGGTTATAACAGTTGCAGGCACGAACGTGTTTGTATAAGAGAGATGAATCTTTTAAAACCGTAAATTGTTGAAATAATTTTAATTAGTCAAAAAGTTAAAATGATTGTTTTGTATAATTCTAAAGAAGAAAATGTGAAAATAAAAACTGTCACAAAATAGAAAATACAACATCAGCGACTGGAAGCACGATGCTATGTGCTTCCGGTTGTACAATAGACTCTTGCATATGCCCGTAACATATGAACGTAGACATCTCCTCCCCCTCTCCTTGGGCTTGGCTAGCTCATAAGGAAAAGATTTTTCCAGGAATTAGGCCCCATTCTTATGGGTGTTGGAAGCTGGATAGCTGATATGGGTTGATGATTGATTTCAAAACTAGATGATTGTGTAAAAATTAATATAAGTTATTCTTTTTGTGTTGATCTTTTGAACAGATTAATCCAGCTGATAATGTGTAACAACTGATCATGTTAACCGTTATCAACTAAGAATGTTGTTTTGAATAAACTCTTTGGATAGATGGTACCCGGCCTATAATATGCCCAAAGACTGAGCTTAGCTGATTGTCCCAGCTGATAATGCATAAACCAACTAAAATCTCTGCAAAAGAATGGGACCTCAATCTGATCGGCTAAATGAATTTTGTATTATATAAATTATTAGTGTTTAGGTGATTCATAATGATTAGGTTTTGTTTGGAGGCAGCAGTTTTGTGGTATATATGTGGCATTTTGAGGTGGTATTTTTGGTAAAAATGTCAAACAACCATACTGTCAAACAACAATTTTCAAAGCAGCCACAGATATGTCAACACAGTTTATGCTGTAAAGACAATGAATACTGTAATTTTGTAAAATTACTGTAATGAAGAGAATGAATACCGTGCATATTAGTGTTTACAAGTTAGGGTTGTAAAATTGTAACGATTGATGTGAATATTAACTAATTAAAAATCACTTATTATTTGTTTTTTTAAAAATGTCATTGAGTAGTTGTTTTTGCAAATTATTTACCAACAATAATGGTAAAATGATATTTTTTTAATATAAGGTATAAATCTGAATATTTAATTATATGTACATATAGTAATATATTGATCATATTTTTAACAACTAAATTGTTTATTTTTTTGTATGTTGCAAACATTAATAAAGTTCACTAATTAATTATTATATTTCCTTTAATCAAATGTGAACAAGTAGCATGGTGTGTTAAAACCATGTATAGTTACAACTATTGTTATTCATCGATAGAATTGTGGTTGATAATAGTCAAGTTATTTGTATAGACTTTAATATAAATATTAACAAATATTTATTGTAATAAAACTATGTTGCTTTCCTAATTAATAAATTATGTATATTTAATCTATATATTTGTTAATATTTTCTTTATTTACATCTTAAAAATTTTGTTTTAAAATGTAATAGAAATCGGTAAACCGCACTACACGTAACCAATTTATTCAAATATGCCAGACGAAACAGCCACACTGTCAAACAATAGTTTTCAAAACAGTCACATATATACCAGCACAAAACAACCAACAAACCGCTGTAAAACAGTCAACCAAAACAACCAGACCAAAACAGCTACAAAACAACCGCAAAAAAGTCATGCCGAACATAGCCAATGTTTTGGGAAATTAAAAAGTAAATTATGTGTCATAATTTTTCATATTTTATTTTTCATGTTTTGTAATATAACATAAATAATAATTATAAGGTAACTTAATAGTCACTTGATATCTGATATATAAGTGTATGACACGTTAGTGCTTCAAGATAATGATATGAGTAATTGATCTAGTACTGATTTAGTATTTCAGGTGCATATGTTTTAGGAAACTAAAAAGTTAGTTTTGTCATAAAACTTTCAGCATATTTAAATCTTTTCACGTTTTTATAATATAGAAAAATTAATAATTACGAGGTAACTTAATGGTCATGTGACATCTAATAGTGTATGATACGTTAGTGCTTCAAAATACTATTACGAGTACTTGATCGAGTATTCAAAATACTATTACGAGTACCTGATCTAGTATTTCAAGTGTGTCAGTTAGAACTTTTGTTATTTTTAATATTTCAATACAGTAATTATTTTTCCTGTCTACTTTTTTATATTATCAAGATGTTAGCTAGCAATAGTGGTAGATGAAAGGTCGTATATTGTTCAGTATACGAATATACTCCCTCCTCCCAGTCAAAGTGTCTGGTTTACTATTTGGATGTGTCGTTTGACTTCAATATTTAACCTGTAAGATAATATATTTTTATAAATCTATGTTTTACAATGGAATCCTTATATGAAAAACTATATATTATACAACTTAATTTTTAAAAATTATTTTATCTTATATGTTTAATATTGAAATGAAAAAATGTGCCAAAACAAACATGACACTTATGACGAGACGGAGGTAGTAGTACATTTAGGTATTTGTGTTATGCCATGATGAATATATAATTTATATACTTAGTATCTTAACAGTCTGATAGTCTTTATATTTAGTTATAATTAAAGGTTAATTAATAGATATGATTAATAAATAGGATTTTTTATTTAAAAATGATCAAAAATAGCTAATTAAATTTTAATCATTAAATTAATAGGAAATTTCATGAAATGCCACTATATTTTTTGCTAATTCATGAAATGCCACTAAAAAAAAGAAAGTCACGAAATGCCACGATATTTTCTGAAAAGTCCATGAAATGCCACTATAGATGGAAAAAAGACAAAAATACCCCTACTAGTTAACAAATTACTTTTAAAGTTCACAATATGCCCCTAAGTGTTAAAAATTAACAAAAATATCAAAATACAATAACATATAAAAAATTTATAATAATTAATAAATAATTATAAAAAATTAAAAAATGAAAATATCATTAAATATTAAAAAATTAAATATTTCCTTTTAAAAAATTTATTCAATACCATAAAAAGTATATTAAGTTCTAAACAAATAATTTATATCAATTTTTCTACCTATATAGTACCATAATTTATACCAAATAAGTACCATATATTTTTTAATTATTATTTTCTATCAATTTAAATTATTTATTTCTTCAAAGTAAATATTTTCATATTGCTGATAAATTTTAAAAATTAAAATTTCTAAGTATAATAATTTATTTGAGATATAGCGACTGAGAATATATATATATATATAAACATACAATATTAAATAATAAATTTGTTGGAAATGTAGAATAAAACGTTTTCAGAATAATAATATAATTATTCTGAAAACTTTTTATTATTCTAAAAACGTTTTATTCTACATTTCAAATAAGTTTTACTATTTAATATTGTATGTTATATATATATATATTCTTAGTGTCTCTATCTCAAATAAATTTTTATGTTTATAATTTTAGTTTTTAAATTTGATATGCAATATAAAAAAATTATTTACTTTAAGAAATAAATAATCTAAATTGATAGCAAATAATATTTAAAAATGTATGATAAAAATTATGGTACTTATTTGGCATAATTTAAGGTACTAAATTGGTAGAAAAATTGATATCAATTATTTATTTAGAACTCAATATTATTTTTATGGTATTGAATAAATTTAAAAAATTAAATAATTTTTGAATATTTAATGATATTTTAATTTTTTTTCAATTTTTTCAATTTTTTAATTTGTTTTTTGTTTTTCTAAATTTTTTGTTTTTTTATTTTTTTTCTATTTTTTTATAATTTTTATAAATTTTAAAATTTTTTATAAATATTTGTAATTTATTATATTTTATTGTATTTTGATATTTTTGTTAATTTTTAACACTTAGGGGCATTTGTGAACTTTAAAAGTACTTTGTTAACTAGTAAGGTATTTTTGTCTTTTTTCTATCTACAGTGGTATTTCATGAACTTTTCAAAAAATATAGTGGCATTTTGTGACTTTCTTTTTTTTAGTGACATTTCATGAATTAGCCAAAAATATAGTGACATTTCATAAAATTTCCCTAAATTAATTCATAAGAAAATATAATACCCTACCTTCTTCTCCATCTCCACTCCTCCGTAGACGGACAACCACAGACAAAGCGTCATCTGAAGGACTAAGGTCACGTTCGTTTCCAGGCTGAAAAGCAGCCAATTGAAGCTTTATGTTAAAGCTAACCATAGTTAATAAATAAAAAAAATGACATGTCATTATTTTAACCACTAACAAACTAACACATAATGTACTTGAAAAGTGAGATGAAGATTAATCTCCTTAATGTGCTCATCGAACGCGACCTAATTGTGATGTTCCATGACGCCTACTTGCCTAAGGTTAAGCAGTAGGATCCAACCTGACTCACTCAGTTTGAGAAAAATGAGCGGGAGATGAGGCATGCAGGCATGCAAGAAATGCAAGGATACAAAGATTTTTCACATGATGTTTTCGTACTATTCTGTTCTGTTCTTGATTTTGTCTTTTTTTCCCTGGTGGTGATGGCTGTTATTTCATTCAATATTATAGGATCTTTAGAGACAATGTGTCATCCTTTTGTTAGCTGAAACATATAACTAATATCGATTGTCACGTGAAATAAGAAAAAATAAAAAAAACATTTAATATGACAATTGATATATATGAGATACAGAGTTTTTAAAACTATCTGATCAAATAAACTCAGTGACAAAAGAATTAGATCAATCAAAATGAATTTATTTGATCAATTCACTATTTCTCTCTGTGTCACATATATCAATTATTATATAACTTTTTACATTTTCTCTTACTTATTTTTTCTTCATTTACAAAAAAGTGGACCATAATATTATTATTAATAGTTTTGTGGAATATTAATTTAAAAAAATTATGTTACTGCACTAAATTTTCTAAATTAGTGAATTGTGTGAAAAATATGCTATTATTACGCGATGGAAATCAGTCACATGAGCTGTGATGAGTCATGACGGCCCACATACACGGAGGTGTTCTTAGCTGGCTGCACAGCTTGGCCCGCACCAGTAATTGGACCAATTGCGCTGAACTTGTCCGACTTCCTTGACTAATTGAACTTCAGTTTATATGAATTTGCTTATAATTAATCAAATCTTGTTTTGAATTTTTTATAACTAGTTTAAAATGATAAGTATGGTATCTTTATAATTTTATTAATAATTCCTTTGTTCACATATTTATCATTTTAGATAGTTACACACTTATTAAGAAAAATATAAAAAATGATGCATATCCTATTTTTATTTTTACATCTATATAATTTTGTGCTAAATAGTATAACTTAAAATGAAAAATATATATATTAAAAAATGAAATGACATATTTTTAAATAAAAACTAACAGATATTAATTAATGGAATGAATATAATCTTTAAAAAATAGATCACTGTAACAATAATAACTCTTAAAAGGTGGGGCACAAATTCTGTCTTTTAAACTACACACAGGGCACCAAGTTCCCATGCTCTTACACATCTTTGCTCATACGAGCACGGCACTTCAAACCAAATCAATAACGGCTGAACAGGAGGCGTGCGCGTGCACCTTTGCGATGACGGAACGGCACAATATTTATAAACACTCCCCCATGGAAAAAGGAGTTTCCTACGGGCAACAACTGGGTTTGACGAGAGAGATGTAAGAACCCTCTCACCTATTCTCCTCCACTTTTTGGACAAAAAATGATAACTGATTAAATAAACTTGTTCGACAATACTGTAAAAAAATGAGAACTAAGTTACATTCTGTGGAAAGGGGAGGCAAAGTTACATAATTAAATTAACAGGATAGAATAGAACAAGTCATTTTTTTTGGTTTGTTTTGTGTATAATCACCCTCCCTCCCTACTCGGCTTACTCGCTACTCCCCAAAAAAATAAATATGCGTATTCGGTGTATAAATTCCCCTTTCATCTTTTTAAATTTTTGGTGGTTAACTCTACTACAACACTCTCTCCAGCTCCCTTTCCCATTCCCTGACAAACAAGTAAGTTTTTCGATGTGTCTTATTAATCAAAGCTTAAAACCACGATTACGATCAACAAACAAGTCAATGACAACTACACCCACCATTCCATTACCAACAACATTAAACGACGACGTATTTCTTGACATCGACCCAACAACAGTCGGCAACCCACAAGCTCTTCGCAACTCATTATACCGATCCAAATCAAACCCAGTAGCTTTCATCAATTTCCTCTGTTTAGCACCATACCGGCTCTGAAAAACCCTTCAAAAGACGGCTCCTTGGACGTTCTTAGGAAGAACCCGTATCCCGCCATGAAGTAGAACGAAGTGACGTAGAAACAAATGGGTTCCATCACATCCCATGAGAGTTCCCAGAATGTCAATCTCATAATGCTGCGGTTTGGATGACTAAGTAAGCCAGTCCTCCCCAGAGCTCACGTTGGACTAGTGACTTGGCTCGTTGGTCAATCTTGTGCTTTTCTTTTTCCATTTCAGCTAGTTGTGTTCGACGTGGATCGTGTGGGTGGAGTGGGAGTGGGACTAGACCTTGAATTGCTCTTACCACCTGTTGGAGAGAAATAGAGAGGAAACAAAAAGACAAAAAAAAAAAGGACAAGAGTTGGGGTAAAACTTGGCGGCCTCCATTGTTTACCTTAATATTATTATTATCGTCGAGGTTACTTCTTTTTTTTTTTGTGTAATCAAGGATAAGATTCCTCATAAGTTGTACAAGAATGTGACGGTGTAACAAAAAGATTATTAAAAACCACACGACAAAAACAATAGAAATATACTATTGTCAGAGACTCGTCCTCGCAAAATAACAAAGGAAAAATAAAGCAACGGACGGTGCAAAATGAATTGACAAAAGAAAGTACGTAGGTATCAGCATTCACCCGATATGATTTTGCCGGTGAAAGAGAGCATTAACAAAAAATAATCCATAGTATTAGAAAAGGACTGACATAGCCCTGTTACTATTGCTTACCAAAGACAGCGACAGCGAACTCAAAAAATCGCCAATACTGATTTGAAACAATTTATGAGGTAACAGAACAACAATCATTAATAGAGTGAACTGCTTTCCCACAAGGAAATAAATGAGTGGCGTGGGGACCATGAAAGAAATGGTGTCCAGACAAAAAACCCAACAAAACGTTTCTTATCCAATAGTAAAACCCAACAAATCATCGCAAATCTGCCTGCTTTTAGGGGTAAATTCAAAACTACTGATACAGAAGCAAAGAATCAGTTTCCTGATATGAGGCCAGTTTTGTTGCTGCAGTATCTTCAAATGAAAAACAAATGCTTAAACCATAAAAATAATCAAGGAAATCGATCTGTAAAGAATCTATAGTAATAGAACTTCCTCAACAAAAAAATATGGGTAGTTTATGAATCAATAGAGCAACGATGAAGGTGTCCACAATCAAATCAGTTTTTTATGGAACTTAAATCGACGTGAAGCTACTACCATAGAAATCAATCTCAATTCCTTGATAGAGTACTAACTAACATCAATCAATTTCCTAATGAGGAGAAATGAGGACCATCCATCTCAATTCCATTTCTAACTAATAATTTCTTTTCCTCCAGCCTTTTCTTTTCTTTTCTTTTCTATTATAAGAACAGATTTTTAATCTTTCCCTCCTCCCTCTCCTCAGCTCTCTGCTTCTTTTCCCAATCTCTAATCATCTTTCCCAACTGCTAACCCCATAAAAAGTGTTGTTACATCTCCCAGGCTTCTAATCCCATCCCACGGTTATTTCATTTCTCACAATCCTCCAGATTCATCTTTTCTCCCTTCTATTCATCATCCACTTTCTTTCAATCAGTAACGGGAAAATTCCAGGTGCAGAAAAATAATTTTTTTTGGTAAGACCAGAAGAAATTGTAAACTGATAATATAAGGAAACAATGAAAGAGCTTCCTAAAAAATTTCCGTCACCGAAGAGATATGAGAACTCTCTCTTTGTGTTTTAGATCTGGCGTACCAATGTTTTAATCCCCTGTCCAAAAAAAGAAAAGAAGAGAGCAGCGAGAGCAGATACCACCCCACACCAACACATACAACATCTAATCAGTTTTCAGTAGACAAATAAATCAGAATCTCATAACAAACATACACAAACCTAGCAAATTCGACCACGACCAACAAATAGAGAAATAAATTTCTCACCTAATTTAAAACAACAACCTCTTATTTTTTTAACAAATGAAAAAAAAACAAATTATCAACAGAAAAAAAAATATTGAAATCGGAAAACCAACCTGTTCGGGATGCAAGCAGACACTGTTACCAAGGACAATACAGTCCCTGAATCCTCCAACAATCTCGCCATAACCATTCCTCTATCCTTACTCCCACCACAAATCTCCACAAACTCAGAGTACGTAACCCAATCATTCGGAATTTCTCTCAATCTCAACCTCATAGCTTCAATCTGCGCAGCTCTAAGGAACATCACTTTTTTCTCATCAGTATACGTTGATTCCGTCAAACCTTCCTCAGCCGCAACTTCCGTCGGAGGTAGCGTTGCCGGTGGGAATAGACCATCAAGACGGATCCGATCCCGTGTTATATCCATACCACGGAGTTTTCGAGTAGTGTTTCTGTGCATGGGAGTCGAATTGAGGACGCTGCGGTGGTGGTGGTGGATGAGGAGTGGCGATGTTGATGGTAATGAGAGTTTTTGGATGATGATTCGCCGGGATTGGGAATAATGGGGGAAGATGAACGGGTGGAATGATCTGGTGGGATTAGGGATTGTAAGAGGGAACATTTTGTCCGGCGGGAGGTTCTAGATCTAGATGCGGTTAGTAAGTTGTGAAATAGAGATGTTTGTTAAGGAACGCCATTGTTGTTAGTAGTATTATTTTTTTTTGGTTTTTTGTTTATGGGAAGGTTTAGGAGAGGTGGGGAAGGAAGTAAGGGAAAGGGGAAAAGAAAAAATGTTAGTGGGAGATGGAATCTCCTAATATAGAGAGGGAAGGAGTAAAGGAGGTTTTGTCTCGATTGATGTGGCCATGATGAAGATGATGGCAGAAAGAGTTTTGTTATATATGGTGAGGTTGGTTGAGATCTCATCCCAAGCTACGGGGAAGGCTGGCCGAGGTCACCTTCTTATTTAGTGGAATATTTTTTATTCGAATTATTGAGACTGTAGCGGAGAGCGAATAGTTTCCTTTTTATTTTTCAATTGGATTGGTATTTTCAAGAATTCGCACCGAATATGCTGCTATTTCATTCTCGGTCTAACCAAGGTTTTGTTCTGCAATGGACGGGTCCAAGCCTCCAAAGAGAGGACTAACTCGGAAATCACCGTACACGTGTGCCGATTTCAAGAGAGGGATTAAGAACCGTTAGATGGTTAAGACCACTTGTGGTGCTGTCTACTTTTAATCCAAGGCTCATTTGGTGGCCAGATTAATATATGGTTTCGTAACAAAAAATGTGACAAATAAAATTATAGTATCAAGCTTCATTCGATTAATAATTTCTAGTATATTTGATAGCATAAATATTGATAGATGTTCTTAAGTTGGTGATTATCATATCCTCTCTCCGTCCTGATTTGACTCACTATTTGAATATGTTATTTGGTTTCAATATTTAATATATATGATAAAATAATTTTAAATTTTAAATTTTAGAATTGATTTCTTATATGATAATTTATATATTACAAAATTTAGTTATATGATATTATTTAATCTTATATTTTTATATTAACATGAAAATTGTGTTCTAAAATGAATAAACAAGACGATGAATTCAAAACAAAAGAATATAAAACAGTCAAACAAAAAGTATATACATGTAAAACCGAAAACAAATAATAGTCATAACAATTGAGCTGAATAGCTGTAGTGAGCCTCTAGGTAGCGTTCGGCTACATTTTTTCTACATAAATAGACAGCACAAATGCACCAACACATGTTGTTTTATACTCCTTTATTTGTTTTGTTTTCGGTTAAAGGAGCATAAATGTCAGCATAAGTGCCCGCAGCAAATGCTAATTTTTTGTTTCTGCGCTTTCACTTCCGCTTTTTTTCTCCCATCATAATGTATTTACTATGACTATTAATTAAAAAAAGCTACTTATCTTATGACATTTTTACAAGTTATTTTTTGTTACAAATTACACAATACTTCAAATAATTTATAAAAAATAGTACTACTTATTTAGCCAATTAAAAAACCACATTAATAATACTAATTTACAATATATTACTTGCAATACGACATAGATTAATAAATTAAAAAACCCAATAATATACACACTTGTTGATAGATGAATTAAATATTAAAAAAATGTAGAAATATGAATGTATATAAATTTATTAACATACAAAGTTACAAAAAATATTATATATTGTTAAAAATTACAATTTCACTAAATAAATTCAAACAATATTATCAGAAAATTTGAAACGAATTTTAAAATTAAGAAAACAAAAATATATTGTTTAGAAGTTACGATTTTTACTTAAATAATAATAATTAAAATTTTATTGATAATTTTTTTTTTGTTTCTCGGATTTTATTGTAAATTAAATACTCATAGTAATATATTGTTTGTGAATTTTTCTATTTATTTTACTAACAAAATAAAGTTAGGTAGTGTAATATAATAAATTGCAATTGTAATTCAGAAACCGTAAACGCACTACATATGACTAACTTAACCAATATGTTGCATATATGCCGCACTACCAAACAACAGTTTTCAAAACAGCTATAAATATGCCAACGTAAAACTGGCAGTAAATATGTTGTAAATATGTCAGCGTAAATCTTCTAACAAATATGCTATAAATATGCTGCCAAAACAACCATACCAAACAGAGCCTAAATGAACGTGGATAAGTTTTACACCGGAACCTTAATATGTTGCCACTCCATGATTAGACTCGACTGCGCGGGTTTACGATTGGGTCGAGTAGGGTTGTCAATTTCGGGTTTCGGGTCGGGTAGACTTCAACCCGAACCCGACCTGCTCATGTTTCACCTCAACCCGAAACCAACCCGAACCCGAAACGGGTGGTTATGTTATGTCAACCTGAAACGACTTGATGACCCGAATCAACCAAAAATGGACCTGACACCGAAATAAACCTGAAATCGCCCTTAAGTTGACCTGAAATTGACCCAAAATCGACCTGAAATCAACCCAATATTAAAAATATTGTACTATCAATACAAATTCTACAAAAAATCATCAAGACATATAACATAACATATAACATTAAACATAAATTGTAACATAATGATATATTAGGGTTATGTACATAAATATGAATAATATATATATTATATATATATATATATATATATTTATATATATATATATAATATATATATATATATATATATATTTCTTTTCTTTTTCAAAAATGTTTTCGCGTTGCAGTTTGAAATCGGGTCGGCAGCTCAAACCCAAAACCAACCCGAGTTTTTAGCAACCAACACAAACCCGACCTAAAAGTATTTTCGGATTGAAATTGTGCAACCCAAACCAGCGTTTAGCGTGTCGGTTTCAGATCGGATTTCGGATTCGTGTCAAGATTGACAGCTCTAGGGATGAGAGTGGACTGATAATCACTAGCAATTACAATCCTTACTCAAAACTTTGTTAACGAGAGTCAAACTACGTAGTTTTTGAATATAACACAGTGATAATCTGTATTTGGGTCGTGCTAAAGGAAATCAATAAGCTCTATTTGCATGCTTCACAAGTACTTAGGTCTCCCTTCTGGGTTGGGAAGAAATAGGAATCAAATCTTCTTTTTCTTCTGGAAGCAATTCGTAAGAGGGTTGCTAGTTGGGAAACCAATTGTCTCAAGCGGGCAGAACTGTTCTTGTTTCTAGTGTTCTACAAGCTCTGCCTACTTTACTATGTCATTGTTCAAGCTACCGAAGGTATTATAGATAAGATGAATTCCTTGTTAGCTTCTTTTTGGTGGTGGCAAACTTTCAAAAAGAGCCTGCATTGCTGAAAGGGAAGAGTTGTGTCAGAGTAAGGATTCAGGTGGATTGGGTTTCAGATCAGCTGGAGCTTTTAATAAAGCCTTATTAGCTAAACAGACTTGGCAGATTCTTAGTTCCCTGACTCCCTAGTTGCTAGGATTCTTAAGGGGATTTATTTCCTTCTTCGAATCTGCTTCAGACCAAGAGAAAAAACTCAGATAGTCCTATTGGTCTTCGATGGTTTTTTTTCTCTTGATCTTCTTATGAAAGGTGTGAGAAAACATAGGAGATGGGAGTGAAACAAAATCTGGGAAGATCCTTGGATAGGGAGACCATTCTCTTTCAATCTGTATTCGCCTATTCCTATCCAGCATGAGAGTCCTCCAGTGGCTCAGTTTTGGGACTTTACTAGACAAGAGTGGAAACTTAACCTTCTCGATACCTTGCTATGGGATATAGATATAGATGAGATTAAGAAGATCAAAATAAATCCGATTAAGCCAGATTCTTGGATTTGGCATCATTCTAGAGATGGGTGTTCTCAGTAAAACGGCTTATCTCACTGAAATTCAGTCTTCTCAAGCTTTGGTTCCCTCTGCTAGTAAGTCTAACAGTAGTCTGGAAAATAGAATCAAAAATCTCGGTTGCAGCCCTAGGGCTAAGTTGTTATTCTGGAAGTTCAAGAGGAATATAGTTCCTTGTGTTGCTAACTTGTCCAGAAGAGTAGGAGGAGATCCTTCCTGTTGCTTCTGTGGCAAAATAGATACAATGTTCCATACCTTTTTCCGGGTGTAGTATGGTAAGATATCAGTGGGATGGTATTTTGAATCTGCAGTTTACTTCTATTCCGGATGAAAAAGAGATTTTTGATAGTATCTTTGCAGAAGCTGATAAGTGGCCTAATGAAGTTAGAGGAAGTCATTAATACAATGTGGGTTGTTTATGATGCAAAAAACTCGGTTAGACATAACCCAGAACTATCGTGGATGGCTCTTATTGAAGCAAATCAGGCTTTTACCATAGCAGTGAAGAGAGGAAAGGAAAATAATATTTGTAGCTCTGTGTTGAAGTATGAATGGTTTCCTCCTATGCAGGGGGCGGTTAAAATTAATTGTGGGCTGAAGAAGAAGAGAGGAAGATCTTTGGTTCTAGCAGGAACGATAAGAGGTCATGATGGAGGGCTGATTCTAGCCTTCAACAAAATAATGAAACCAAACTGCTCAGAGGAAGGAGCAGAGTTACAGGGACTAGTATTTGCAATGAAGTGGGCCTTTGAAGAGGATTTGAAGAAGATGGAGTTGATGTTTTGTAGTCAGGAAATTTATTCTTTTTTGAAATAGGAAAGGGCATACGTCAGGTCTATTTCGAATAGGAAGATGGGAACAGCTCTTTTGTCTGACTCGAATATGTAATATCAGTGAATTGGTCTAGACAATTCGTTTTTGAATTTTCCTGTTGTAACGCCCCTACTTACATAATTACAGCGGAAATAAAATACTAAAGGCGTACAGATCATCGGGTTCCAAACACCCGGCACCAACCTCACCAATTTACAAACTTACAATCCACAAAAGCTACGGTCTGAACTCGAGAAAAACTTAACACAACATAATAGAAATTAAACATATTCTCTCTCCACAAACCTAGTCCCAACCCAAACGCTCATTCTCTTCGTGGCCACCTGTAAATCAATTCGTACCTGCAAGATGAAACCAAGCAGCCCACCCAAAAGGGGCGGGTCAGTTCCCTGGAATGGAACTGGTACAATTCTCCAAAAACAACTTATAAAGCATAACTCTTCAAAATAACAGTAACATGAAAACAACTCTTAAAAGTAAAACAGAGATAAAGCACTTCAAACAATCAAGTTAAAGAGAAAAGAAAACAAGACAAAGATAGAGATAAAGAACTTCCAAACCAAGTCATCCACTTAAGTAGTCACACCACATAGTTAGTAAGCACCATTGTTGAGTTAGAACCAATTCTGGTTAAGAGAGAAAGACTTAAGTAGTCACAAAGGACCAGGAGTGACATTAATATCCATAACCCGTGGTAGACAGTTTATGTCTCCACCATTTCAGAAGATGATTCCCATAGACAAAATATACTCAAGAGTGGAATAAACCAATTGGGAGAGATGGCCCCCACCGCCAGTCAGTTGCCACAAGGGCGAGGTAAACAGACCTCCGCTGTCAGTTGCCACAAAGGGCGAGGTAAACAGACCTCCGCTGTCAGTTGCCACAAAGGGCGAGGTATAGCAGACCTCCGCTGCCACCGACCCGTCTCAGTCATCGGTGAAAAGTGTGTGCACCACTTAGTATAAATAATCCATACTCAGTACCAAGATTAACATTTCCCATATTCCCATTAGATTATTAACTGCACAAGAGCAATACCAAAACACTCAGTCCTACAGAGTGCAGAGGCGTAAACCCTCAACAATTAATACCCAATAGAAAGAATCCATTCCCATTAGGCTGATCAAACTCGACTCATGGATGAACAATACCCATAGTCCAAAGGAAGAATTTACCAATACCAGATACTTTCCTATATTCCTAGTTACCCCACTAGATCATTAACTGCACCAGAGCAATACCAAAACACTCAGTCCTACAGAGTGCAGAAGCGTAAACCCTAGGCAGTTAATATCTAGTGAAACAACTAGATAGGAGGAACCAATAACCAAGGAAGTTTCACATACAGGCTCAGTTAGTCACAGCAAGCTCAGTTAGTCACCCAAACAGTTTCCCTTTTGAAATCCATTCAAGATCAGTTGGTGTTCCAAACATTCCACAAGTCAATCATCAAAAATATCGGAGTACGAGAAATCGTACAAAACATTCCACAGAGTCCAAACACACAAGCTGAGTACGAGTAATCGTACAAAATTCCATAAATTTGTCACCAAAAGTATCTGAGTACGAGAAATCGTACCTGGGTAACGTTGTAGCAGTTCTAATCAACTTGCGCAAACAATCAACATTACTCTGAAGAATATAAAAGTAGTCTATCATCAACACTTGTAGCCTATGCTACACTTAAATAAACTCCTTACTCTTATTTCAAAGTCTCAATTGTCTTTAAGCCCTCACTTAAATGTTGTGAATAACCTTTGACTTGTCTTAGAATGTTGTATAACCCAAGGTTGTAAGACAAGTATTTTATTAACACTTGTTGATTGTTCCACCTTATCCACTTTACCCATACCTAACCATAATTCTCACATTAAAGACCTTTATAACATAAGTGCATTATACGTTATTCAATCAATCTTAGAATTTCAATAACAATTCTTAAGCTCAATACTTTTATTCTTACTTTAGGACATACATCGTGTTATGACCAATGATGGGTTTATCTTAGAATACTATACTGTATTTTCACAATTTATTGACTATGTATCTTTATCAATATCTACTAGATACCCATTATAACTAAGTTTTCCCCCTTAACTAATTAAGATCTACATCCCGTATACTGAAATCGTAGTGTTGTAGATGCATTTTAGTATAACTTATTTGAGCTACTACTCAATTATCTTATCTTTAGTTCAGAATGGCCTTTAATTACAACCATCTATTAATCTTGTCATAAGTTGTTAAATTACTTTTCATCCTGAAATAACCATATTATAGTTAACTCAGACTCATCGAACTCTTACATTTAGTATCCACAGGGTATATTATTTACTTTATCATAACTATATAATAAGGTGTTTTAAGATAACCTTTTATGTATCCTTACTTACATTTAATTTCCTAAATGTTTTATTTTTACACACATTCCCTCCATAGGCTATGTATAAACCTTTTATACTAAACTTCACTAAACTTAAGTCTTAAATACGTTTTAATTGTTTACAAAACCTAAAAGGTTTCAAAGGTATAACTTAATAAATTAATTTCCTTTATTGTATTTAGGATGGACATATATCTACATAAGGTAGAATTTATCAAAGAATTAAATATGGATCGTAAGTGAAACTGTTAACTATTTAATAAGTAATATATTCTGAAAATCCCCATACCTTATATTCAAATGACACATTAATATTTCCAGTGTAAAAGGTAAATCAATATAATCTCTTATGTAACCTAATTTCATCTAATTAAAGGTTTAAAGATTTTAAGTATCTAATTTCTATTTATAACCTTTTAGTAAATCTTTAACTATTATGTACAACACTTATTTATAAACTCACATCTTGAATATTAGTAATAAATGTATTTTATATGGCTAACTAATTCTAAGAAACTTAAGGATTATTATTTAGAGTAATTTCCTAATCATTGTTTAATATAGTCTTATACCATAATCCTTTTAATGATTTTGTCTCAAAATATTAAGTTATTACTCAATACTATAAATATTAAGAAATGATTAAATCTAGACTTATTTATCCTCTTCACATTTAGACGTAAAAGTAACTCATTTACTTTATTATTGTTTATATAATATGAACATTTAAATGTAAAAGTATTTCAATTATATAATAAGATCTATTTGTGTAACACTTTATGTAAACTAATTACAAATATTCCTAAATTTCAACTTATTAATTTTCTTAACCCAATTATAGATTTACATTGTGGACATTGACTAAATATATACATGTATTTTAATACTGTTTATATAAATCTTAGAAATTCAAGGGTAACTAAAAACTCAATTCATAACCATAAATTAATACCACCTCATATAGTATCTTATTATTAGTATTATGTAGAGGTTTTATTTTAACTCATTAATTCCTGCATATTATATTTTCTATAAGGTATTTTATTTCTTTTATTTATTTATTTATCGTATATATATATATCCTTCCTATTATATTTCACAAGGAATGTTATTTCCTTTATCTATTTTTATTGTATTTATATATATATATATATATTATATATATATATATATATATATCATATACCTACATATATTAAGATTTATCCAGAACACTCTTTAAGAAATTCTATTGTATTTAATTATACCTAATATCTTGTAGACATATCCAAAACTTATTTATGGTTTATAAAATAAAGTATTTCCCTTAGTTTAGTTAAACATATTAGCTCCCATATTATATATAAATAAAACGTAGTTTAGTTAAATTCCTTGATTCTCTATAAGTTACTTCTTAATTCCCTTTTATAAATGCGTAAAAATAATATATATATATTTGTTCCTTAGTTTATTTAAAATGTTAACTCCCATATAATATAGTAAATAAAATGTAGGATAATTGAATTCCTTAATTTTATAAGTTTCTACTTAAGTAAGTATATATATATATATGTAAATAATTTCACTTCTCTTGAAAGCTAATACAAAAACATTTATAAACTTACTGTTATAAAATGCTAATTTAGTTTCCTTTATTTTCCACAGCTTAAAAGTTAATTAACAAACCATACTTTAATTTTTGATTACATTAAAAACTATATATTATAGGTTATTCTTATGAAAAACTCACAAACACAATTTTTAAAACCTTTTCCCGTTGCCCAAAAATTCCCAAACTTAATATACAGTAACTATAACATTTTAGACATATTATAAAATTTTTGTTTCATAAAAATATCTTTTTAATTTAGCCATATAATTCCAGAAACTCCGTAACTTGTAAAAATCATAACTTACGTTTAAAAACTCCAAATCCATAATAATTTACATCAAAATAAACTAGATAAAATAAGGAGTCTATGGTTAAAATTTCAAGTCAAAATACCTTCGGGAAGGCCATTAACTAAATTCAACAAGTTAGGGTTAAATGCTGGAAATAATATAAAAACTTATACTTTTAAAATCGTACGTTTTAATCGTGGCCGTCCATCTTTATTAACTGAGATCGGACGGCCTACAACTCTCGAGTTCATCAGCAGGAACAGCGCAACACACGAGTACTAAATCGACGATTCCTCACAATCTACAGAACGAAATCGCGTGATTCTTGTTTCTATGGATTCGTAATAAAATTTCGGTTCTAATGATGTCAATTTCCCCAATTTTAATGCAGAGTTCATCAAGATTCGATTTCGAATTCGAAGGCTAGGGTTATTTCAGTACAGAATAAAATCCGGTTGCAATTCGTATAAATTCTCCTAATCTAACACGTAATTGACTAAATTGAAACATGGGTTAGGTCGGAATTGTAAAACCGGTTAGCATAATCGGAGGAATTGAAGAAAGCTCACCGGAATTGCCCGAATCGAAGTGATTTCGAGATCGGTTTCTGGAAAATATTCGAACTTCAGACCAGTTCGTGAAGCAACTTTCGAGGATCTATAAGTTATAGCACAGATCGAGTTAGGCTTTGTTTTTGGGCTCATTAGAAAGATGAAACTTAGATCTACACATTGATAACTAGAACTAATCCTAACTCGCTTTATACAGAAAGAAAATTGACCCGAAAGTTACGAGTTTACCTCTCTGTTTCGGTATGATTTTATGTGCTGGAAAATCCGAAACTTTGAGCGACTATAACTTCCAAACGGTTATGATTCAGGCTTGGGCATAAACATAAGAATTGTAGACGGATTAGAGATCTACACAACGAGCTAAAGAAATCGAAATTTGGTTGAAAGACGAGGAAGTTATGGCATGACGAACTTTACCTGAAATCGAAGTATAACTGGAATCTGGGTTACGACTGAGAAAGGTGCCAACTTGAGAACGATTTTCCCGTTGATGTGGATGGAGTTAGGGATTGTATGAGCTATGAATGTAAAGAGGGAATTAAGGAGAAGAGAGTGGTGAAGACGGCACTGGAAAATTCGAAGTAATGAGAGAGATATGGCCGTCACAAGTTAGGTCAAAAACGGTTGTTTGCTGGAGAAAATCAAGGAGGTAAAAATCTGCTAAGTGTTGGGACGCACGAGAGGCTGACACGTGGCACTTATGAAATTTTGATTCAAAACTTCAATCTAGCATAACTTTGGCTAGGATGATCCGTTTTTGACGTTCTTTTTATCGATCTTCATGGTTTTTCATAACCTATTTATTGGTGTAGGTTTCATGACCTGGTTTGACCATTCTCAAAAAGTCAACTCTAGCAAGGCTTAATAAGCTTTAAGGTTTCTAGAATTTTATATTGACTTTTATATTTCAAAACATTGTTCCAACACTTCCCAAAATCTTTATAATATATGGAGTGTTTAATAATTTTCCCAAGATTTATTGACTTATAAATCTTATTATTAAATTCATAATACCATATAATAATGTATAATAATTAGGGTTAAATAGAAGAAAACCCCTAAATAAATTTCACAACCCCATATAATAATTTACTATTCATAATTCCATATAATAATTTAATATTCATAATTCCATATAATAATTTAATATTCATAATTCCATATAATAATTTAATATTTAATAGTATTATTAAAGGTTTAATAAAAGAAATCCCCTAAATTAATTTAAATTAATTTAAATTAATTTAGGGGTATTTCAGCATATCCCCCTTAAAAGAAACTTCGTCTCGAAGTTTAAAAATCAACTAATAAGCACTCACACCGTTTCGGGTGTGCTGAGACAATAAAAGTTCCAATGAAGTTCCATACCAAACCAATCCTTTATTTCCATCCACTTCCATAACAACATTCCACTCAAGATTACTCAAAATCAAACTGAATCAGGGTATACCAAGATATTACATGATGAAAATCAAAAGTCACATACTGAGTCAATAATGCAAAAACCAAGCACATACAAACACCTCTCATTCTGCTAATACTGTTCTCCCTTTGCTAATAATGAAACGCGGCATAATCCGGATGAGATAACGAAGGAGGAGTATGCCAGCATATCCCCCTTAAAAGAGCTAAGGTACGCCCTCGTACCGCTACTAATGGCACATTCAAAGAATTCAACACCTTATTAACCAGCTTTGTTGAATTTTACTGCACTGTTGATTATATCTATGATCGTTATATATATCTGTATCTCTTGATTGTTATGTATTTGTATTTCCTTGGTGATTATAAAAATTTTTACCTTATGATTATTATCCATTCATTTAATGACGGTTACGAATAATATGTCCATATATGATCTTTTATCATATCAATTGCATTAACAAGCTATAAATCAGGTGTAACATACTTGAGTAGTTTAGGATAATATTTCAGATCATTTAATAATCTTCCAAAATTATCTTCAAGGGTTTATAGCCCACCCATATGTTAAAACTCTATAAAATAAATATTTTCTATGACTTTCCAAGTTTCAATTGTTTCTATGTTTACTTTATAAAATTTACTTATTATATATTTACATAATTTCACCCAAGGGAGAATCTAAAGAAGTTCTTATCAATTATAATGTAGCTCCAAAATCTGATTTCTTTATCTTAAAATTTATTTTTCAAGATAGGGACTCTATATAAAATTTTAAGTCAAATGAACTAGTCTAATGAAAACTTACTCACTCTTGGTGATTATTTTTCTTAGGGTTTGTTCTATGTAAGTGTTCTTCTGATTATTAAATCTTAGTACTCTCTTAGACAATGGTGGCTTTTAGTAAATATCACTCTTAGTGTGTCTTTTAAAATTTTATACTTGTATAATGTTAAACTTCCAAGTAAACATGAGAATTTTCAATCTTTAAGTAACTCTCAATGTTTTTTTTTTTTTTTTTTTTTTTTTTAAGATGCTCAATACTCAAGTATTTAAGGATCAATGATACTTAGTTTAGTATTACTCTTCTCTTCACTCAATCTTTAAGTAACTTCTTTTATTGATTTTTTTTTTTGATCCAACCAGGGGTAGATGTTGTATCTTGGAGTACCCAAACTTAATCCCCTTCCTCCATATATAGGTATTTTTCACCAAAGATTTAACTCAATAAACCCTTTACATTTATGAGTTTTAATACCGGATCTTAAGATACAAATATTGATTTGTTCATTGTGGTTAGCAATGAAATATGCCTAGCTCAAGATTTCATGATGGTAACGTCTTACCACCACTTCCCCTCAAGTTCAACACAATCCATCACCTGCGTGGAAGATTATATACGGTTAGATGACAAGGCTTGTCTAGCCCCTAAACTTCTAGAAGTGGGTGTGCACCCCCACTACTTTCAGCCTAGGAGTTCGTCGCACCAGGCACTTCCCGTAGGGTGTTAGGTTTATGTGTTTTCTTTCTAAAGTTAACATAGAGTTTTAATGTGTTTTATGGGTTCGGGTGTATGCTACTAGTGTTGGTTAACTTAATAATTTTCTAGACTTAAGATTTATCCAAACATTACCTTTAGGCAACAATTTGTTCCAAGCAATTCTTGAGATTTATTTAGAAACTTTAAAGGAGTTGAAGCACTTCCACATAATATCAATACTAATTTAGTTATTTAAAGTTCTATTTGTATACTGTTTTCAATTTAAAATTATTCTTTAAAATTTCTAAGAACATATGTACTAGCCTTTAAAGGATTGCATTTTTGGCAATGAATTCTCCATAAGTATGCTTTTGAAAAATAGCTTAATATTTGGTTTATCTCAACCAAAATCTTATCGTACTTAATAGATGATATTCCAACCTATATTTCTATCGTGGTTTACTGTTCGAACAGAACAATAGCACACCATTCTCTACAGATATTCATAAAAAGAAAAGTGTATAAGGAAATCATTCACTAATCTAAGCAGGGTTAGGAGTCGTGCCTTACTGGAAATCCTCACTTCCCAATTCTACCCCAATTCCCCAGTTTTAAGTGCACCTAATAATCTAAGTATTTCACTCGGCTTGTTTTCTCGGGTTCAGAGCGTAACTACGCTCTGATACCAATTTCTGTAACGCCCCTACTTAACATAATTACAGCGGAAATAAAATACTAAAGGCGTACAGATCATCGGGTTCCAAACACCCGGCACCAAACCTCACCAATTTACAACTTACAATCCACAAAAGCTACGGTCTGAACTCGAGAAAAACTTAACACAACATAATAGAAATTAAACATATTCTCTCCATAGGCTATGTATAAACCTTTTATACTAAACTTCACTAAACTTAAGTCTTAAATACGTTTTAAATTGTTTACAAAACCTAAAAGGTTTCAAAGGTATAACTTAATAAATTAATTTCCTTTAATGTATTTAGGATGGACAATATATCTACATAAGGTAGAATTTATCAAAGAATTAAATTATGGATCGTAAGTGAAACTGTTAACTATTTAATAAGTTAATATATTCTGAAAAATCCCCATACCTTATATTCAAATGACACATTAATATTTCCAGTGTAAAAAGGTAAATCAATATAATCTCTTATGTAACCTAATTTCATCTAATTAAAGGTTTAAAGATTTTAAGTATCTAATTTCTATTTATAAACCTTTTAGTAAATCTTTAACTATTATGTACAACACTTATTTATAAACTCACATCTTGAATATTAGTAATAAATGTATTTTATATGGCTAACTAATTCTAAGAAACTTAAGGATTATTATTTAGAGTAATTTCCTAATCATTGTTTAATATAGTCTTATACCATAATCCCTTTTAATGATTTTGTCTCAAAATATTAAGTTATTACTCAATACTATAAATATTAAGAAATGATTAAATCTAGACTTATTTATCCTCTTCACATTTAGACGTAAAAGTAACTCATTTACTTTATTATTGTTTATATAATATGAACATTTAAATGTAAAAGTATTTCAATTATATAATAAGATCTATTTGTGTAACACTTTATGTAAACTAATTACAAATATTCCTAAATTTCAACTTATTAATTTTCTTAACCCAATTATAGATTTACATTGTGGACATTGACTAAATATACATGTATTTTAATACTGTTTATATAAATCTTAGAAATTCAAGGGTAACTAAAAACTCAATTCATAACCATAAATTAATACCACCTCATATAGTATCTTATTATTAGTATTATGTAGAGGTTTTATTTTAACTCATTAATTCCTGCATATTATATTTTCTATAAGGTATTTTATTTCTTTTATTTATTTATTTATCGTATATATATCCTTCCTAT
Source organism: Limonium bicolor (assembly GCA_023374045.1). Taxonomy (NCBI): domain Eukaryota; kingdom Viridiplantae; phylum Streptophyta; class Magnoliopsida; order Caryophyllales; family Plumbaginaceae; genus Limonium; species Limonium bicolor. The sequence goes on from CM041782.1 coordinate 21,932,955, forward strand.
TATATTTCTCACAAGGAATGTTATTTCCTTTATCTATTTTATTGTATTTATATATATATATATATATATATATATATATATATATATATATATATATATATATATATATATATATATATATATATACATATACCTACATATATTAAGATTTATCCAGAACACTCTTTAAGAAATTCTATTGTATTTAATTATACCTAATATCTTGTAGACATATCCAAAACTTATTTATGGTTTATAAAATAAAGTATTTCCCTTAGTTTAGTTAAACATATTAGCTCCCATATTATATATAATAAATAAAACGTAGTTTAGTTAAATTCCTTGATTCTCTATAAGTTACTTCTTAATTCCCTTTTATAAATGCGTAAAAATAATATATATATATTTGTTCCTTAGTTTATTTAAAATGTTAACTCCCATATAATATAGTAAATAAAATGTAGGATAATTGAATTCCTTAATTTATATAAGTTTCTACTTAAGTAAGTATATATATATATGTAAATAATTTCACTTCTCTTGAAAGCTAATACAAAAACATTTATAAACTTACTGTTATAAAATGCTAATTTAGTTTCCTTTATTTTCCACAGCTTAAAAGTTAATTAACAAACCATACTTTAATTTTTGATTACATTAAAAACTATATATTATAGGTTATTCTTATGAAAAACTCACAAACACAATTTTTAAAACCTTTTCCCGTTGCCCAAAAATTCCCAAACTTAATATACAGTAACTATAACATTTTAGACATATTATAAAATTTTTGTTTCATAAAAATATCTTTTTAATTTAGCCATATAATTCCAGAAACTCCGTAACTTGTAAAAATCATAACTTACGTTTAAAAACTCCAAATCCATAATAATTTACATCAAAATAAACTAGATAAAATAAGGAGTCTATGGTTAAAATTTCAAGTCAAAATACCTTCGGGAAGGCCATTAACTAAATTCAACAAGTTAGGGTTAAATGCTGGAAATAATATAAAAACTTATACTTTTAAAATCGTACGTTTTAATCGTGGCCGTCCATCTTTATTAACTGAGATCGGACGGCCTACAACTCTCGAGTTCATCAGCAGGAACAGCGCAACACACGAGTACTAAATCGACGATTCCTCACAATCTACAGAACGAAATCGCGTGATTTGTTTCTATGGATTCGTAATAAAATTTCGGTTCTAATGATGTCAATTTCCCCAATTTTAATGCAGAGTTCATCAAGATTCGATTTCGAATTCGAAGGCTAGGGTTATTTCAGTACAGAATAAAATCCGGTTGCAATTCGTATAAATTCTCCTAATCTAACACGTAATTGACTAAATTGAAACATGGGTTAGGTCGGAATTGTAAAACCGGTTAGCATAATCGGAGGAATTGAAGAAAGCTCACCGGAATTGCCCGAATCGAAGTGATTTCGAGATCGGTTTCTGGAAAATATTCGAACTTCAGACCAGTTCGTGAAGCAACTTTCGAGGATCTATAAGTTATAGCACAGATCGAGTTAGGCTTTGTTTTTGGGCTCATTAGAAAGATGAAACTTAGATCTACACATTGATAACTAGAACTAATCCTAACTCGCTTTATACAGAAAGAAAATTGACCCGAAAGTTACGAGTTTACCTCTCTGTTTCGGTATGATTTTATGTGCTGGAAAATCCGAAACTTTGAGCGACTATAACTTCCAAACGGTTATGATTCAGGCTTGGGCATAAACATAAGAATTGTAGACGGATTAGAGATCTACACAACGAGCTAAAGAAATCGAAATTTGGTTGAAAGACGAGGAAGTTATGGCATGACGAACTTTACCTGAAATCGAAGTATAACTGGAATCTGGGTTACGACTGAGAAAGGTGCCAACTTGAGAACGATTTTCCCGTTGATGTGGATGGAGTTAGGGATTGTATGAGCTATGAATGTAAAGAGGGAATTAAGGAGAAGAGAGTGGTGAAGACGGCACTGGAAAATTCGAAGTAATGAGAGAGATATGGCCGTCACAAGTTAGGTCAAAAACGGTTGTTTGCCGGAGAAAATCAAGGAGGTAAAAATCTGCTAAGTGTTGGGACGCACGAGAGGCTGACACGTGGCACTTATGAAATTTTGATTCAAAACTTCAATCTAGCATAACTTTGGCTAGGATGATCCGTTTTTGACGTTCTTTTTATCGATCTTCATGGTTTTTCATAACCTATTTATTGGTGTAGGTTTCATGACCTGGTTTGACCATTCTCAAAAAGTCAACTCTAGCAAGGCTTAATAAGCTTTAAGGTTTCTAGAATTTTATATTGACTTTTATATTTCAAAACATTGTTCCAACACTTCCCAAAATCTTTATAATACATATGGAGTGTTTAATAATTTTCCCAAGATTTATTGACTTATAAATCTTATTATTAAATTCATAATACCATATAATAATGTATAATAATTAGGGTTAAATAGAAGAAAACCCCTAAATAAATTTCACAACCCCATATAATAATTTACTATTCATAATTCCATATAATAATTTAATATTCATAATTCCATAATAATTTAATATTCATAATTCCATATAATAATTTAATATTTAATAGTATTATTAAAGGTTTAATAAAAGAAATCCCCTAAATTAATTTAAATTAATTTAAATTAATTTAGGGGTATTTCACACACCCTCCTTACTTTTCTGATTTTTATTTCTAAATGGGACACATTAGTTTAGTTTATTTACACTTACACCCCACAACTTCCCGTTTTTGACAGTTTTACTAACCAGAACCCGTTTTCCGGAATTTTCTCGTTTCTTTATTTTTATTGGTTATTAAGCTTCCGTTAATGCTTAATAATAGTTATTTAATAATTTATAATTTTTACGGGTTCATTTGACCACTTAAAATCATGTTTTCAGGTTTTCTCGAAAAACGTGCGCTAAAGCTCTATTAGCGTTTTAATACTTTATTTGGATCCGTTTTCTTCGGGAGTTGTTCCCATATATTATTTGGGTCTTATTAAGCCCTAGGAATCCACATAATACGCTAACCGAGGTCTCGTACCTCCTATGGTTATTTAACGCTTATTTTAGCATTTTCCGCTTTCTAAGCGTTTTTCTCATTTCCTTTGGATTTATTTTCCTTACCAAAATTACTTAGGCACTATTAGGCCCTTAAATACCATATTAGAATAATCTTATCACCATATTTAAGTTCGGGGTATTTCAATCTACCCCCCTTAAAGAACTTTGCCCTCAAAGTTGGTGAATCTAATATTGTTACTTGTATAAATACTCTATGCTAAGGTTATGCCCTCTGCATATAAATTTGTCAAACTCCAAATGTCTGACATGATGCATACTACGCATCCAAACAGCACGTCACTGCATGCATAGCAATCAAAAATATCCGTTTTACTTCTCTCCAAGGGGGTCCATCCGCAGACAATTAGGTACCATCCTCCCCCAATGGCGAGTGATCCCTCAGGTACCGGTCACATTTGAACACTTATGCTTTCTGGTTCACGGCCGTCATGACTTGAGTACTTACGCTTTCTGGCTCTACGGTCCTTTGGTTCTAATCAAATTCATTTGCACATATAGAGATCCTCAGGCACTTACTCATACTTACTTACTCATACTTTACTCATACTTACTCATACTTACTTCGGGACTACGCTGCCCCAATGCCTTTGGAAAAATACAAAACACACAATGTCACCATACAAACGGTGTAGTGGTTTCAAACTACTCTACACTTCCACAGACTCAAAACTAGCTTCACCTCCTATGGTTTCGACCGGATACCCGTGCCTAGGCATGAAAGATCCACTAGCGCCTGTGGGAGCAGTTTCAAAACCGATCCTCATTCTCAAGTTTGAAGAAACATTGTACCAAATTAGTTTTGGAAAATCATTTTGAAAAAATTTCATACATCTCCCAAATACCATTTATGACGATTATACCTATTACTAGTGTTATTACTATGACCACTTAAGGGAGCTTCCAGAGTCCTTCAACCCCAATGTGATCAGCATTGGTGTTGAATTATCCTTCCACCCCAATTTGTGCTCGGCTTCCCTTGATCGCTAGCAAATCAAGTTCCGCTTCCCACCTCAATACAAACAGACAGATCGTCAAACATTATTTCATTTTCTATCTTTTTAATCTTACTACTCATAATCACGGACATACATTTTCCCATTTATATGATTCACTTACTTACTTACTAATCATCTCATCCATTGTTACTACGTCTTCCAACTACTATACTTAGGAAATGCATGGGTATAATATCCCATTAATTTACTATGCTCAACTTATACTCATAAAATACATCGGTGGTATACCGATTTATACTCATTACATACATCGGTTCCGTACCGATTTATACTCCTCAAGTCTCCCATCCATACTCATTACTCATACTATTACCAATCGGGGTCCTCATTCCCCTGGAGTTTCTCTACTCCTTTCTATTCTTATTTCCCAAATAACTACAATTACACGATGAGTGCATACAAATGTTTATGTAACATAAGTGTCAACCATCAAAACGAAATCTTTTGCGCTATGCGCATTGTAGTTTACACCCTTGTCACGTAAAACATACATTTCACGGTTTTCGCTCTACCCCCCTTAAAAGGGATTACGCCCACGTAATCCACCATGTGTCAACATTGGACATTGGTCGAAGGCATTCAGCCGTCATGGAGTGATTCAGTTTCCATGCGGTCTATTATACAATGTTCCTTGATCAACGGGTCTTAACCGTACTGTCGGTTAGTCCCTGCATCAGGAATTTTCATCGGAGTTTATTTAACTCTTAACCGGGTTCGGTTCTAGGTGTATTTCACTTAGAATTGTGGGCCCACTAGCTTCTGCTGCGCGACCCTGACAACTTGGGTTATTCGCCCTTCTTGTTATCTTAAATGTGCTATACAACACCTTTGTATTCCTCTTATTGTGGGACTAAGGTCTGTTCCATCTCGCGTGGTATTCTTTTACCGTGCGTGAACTCAATGAGTTTTAGATTTATAACCAGATCTCTGGCAATCTATATACATACTGTTGTTGTTTGTAGTGATCTTTCACTTGGTTCCTCCGACTTAATGTCGGTTGAGGTTAAGTCACTACTTAGTTGTAGTGCTTCCTCTATTGTTAGCAGCTTCTGAACTATACCAGTTTCTCTGGTTCAGTACAAGTGTTCTTTACTTGTATGGCCTTGCATTTTCGATGCGTCGGTCCTTGTGACTTTCTCAAGTCTCCTTTCACTTTTATTCCAATGGAATTCACATCTTGTGATTGTTGGCGTGTTTCACCCTCTTCGTGCTTCTTTGGCCTTAGGCCGCACGGTTTGTTTCTAAGCTTTTGCTTGACTAGCTTATGCCATGTTTACTGGTGAAAGGAATAATTTACCACAATTTACATTTCCTCATATTCCTAGCTATCCCACTCGATCATTAACTGCACAAGTGCAATACCAAAACACTCAGTCCTGCAGAGTGCAGAGGCGTAAACTCTTGGCAGTAAGTCTCTTATGAGGTCGCAATAGGACTGATCGTTACTCTTTCAGGTGGTGCTTCATCATTTGGTACAGACTTCTGGCTTGTTGCCGGTCGTTTTGTTCTCCCTGTCCTACCATTTTGTATTAAAAACTCCATAGTACTGGGTGATTATTCGCATACGTTGGTCGCCTGCTGCGCACCATGTTCTTACTGATTCCACAGTATTGGTTTACATGGCCTCCACTGTTGCTAGCTTCAGCTCATGCATTTCTATCATTTATACAATGGTTATGTGTTTATACTCCTGAGCTCCTTGAGCGTCATTTACTTATACTTTATATTCCCACATGGCGTGTTCCTCCTGAACTGATTACTCCTTGGTTGTCAACAATTGCTGTTGATGCTTATCTCACATTGCTTGACAATAATTGTATGCTCAAGCTTGACTACGTTAGTAGTTCTGAAAGGAATATATTTCCGACAGTTACTGATGATATCCCCTTCTTGGGGTCCATGTGTTCACCGCTCTTGTGGTCTCACATTTATGAGGGCATCCTCAATTATTGGTCGTTACTCTTTTATCGGTGTCATCCTTGACCACTTTCCATATAGTTCACATTGGTTTTGCAACCGTTGGGTTGTGTGGTAACAGTT